>LR738713.1:756672329-756732647 GCA_902687465.1 Secale cereale | reverse complement strand
GGTAACCCCCTCCGGCAATCCGGTTAAATCCGGAACTTTCTCGGAACACTTCCGGTGTCCGAATATAGTCGACCAATATATCAATCTTTACGTCTCGGACATTCCGAGACTCCTCGTCATGTCCGTGATCTTATCCGGGACTCCGTACTACCTTCGGTACATCAAAACTCATAAACTCATAATACCGATCGTGATCAAACGTTAAGCGTGCGGACCCTACGTGTTTGAGAACTATGTAGACATGACCGAGACTCATCTCCGGTCAATAACCAATATCGGAAACTAGATGCTTATATTGGCTCCTACATATTCTACGAAGATCTTTATCGGCCAAACCGCATAACAATATACGTTGTTCCTTTTGTCATCGGTATGTTACTTGCCCGAGATTCGATCGTCGGTATCTCAATACCTGGTTCAATCTCATTACCGGCAAGTCTTATTCTCGTTCCGTAATACATCATCCCGTGACTAACTCATCAGTCATTTGCTTGCAAAGCTTATTATGATGTGTATTACCGAGAGGGGCCCAGAGATACCTCTCCGACACTCGGAGTGACACATCATATTCTTGATCTATGCCAACACCACGAACACTTTCGGAGACACCTGTAGAGCATCTTTATGATCACCCAGTTACGTTGTGATGTTTGATAGCACACAAGGTGTTCCTACGGTATTCAGGAGTTGCATAATCTCATAGTCATAGGAACATGTATAAGTCATGAAGAAAGCAGTAGCAGTAAAACTAAACGATCATAGTGCTAAGCTAATGGATGGGTCATGTCCATCACATCATTCACCTAATGATGTGATCCTGTTGATCAAATGAAAACTCATGTCTATGGCTAGGAAACATAACCATCTTTGATTAACGAGCTAGTCTAGTAGAGGCATACTAGGGACATACTGTTTTGTCTATGTATTCACACATGTACTAAGCTTCCGGTTAATACAATTCTAGCATGAATAAAAGACATTTATTATTGACATAAGGAAATACAAATAATATAAATCTCTTTGTCTCCCTCCTTGACTCAATCGCGGATGGAATTGAAGCGTCTTTTGATGTGCATTGTTCTCTCATTTGCTGCTTCCGAAGCAGCTATGTATTCCGCTTCACACGTAGATCCCGCCATGACGCTCTGCTTGGAACTGCACCAACTAACAGCTCCATCGTTTAATAAAAATACATATCCGGTTTGTGACTTAGAGTCATCTGGATAAGTGTCAAAGCTGGAATTGACGTAACCGTTTACGGCGAGCTCTTTGTCACCTCCATACACGAGAAACATATCCTTTGTCCTTTTCAGGTACTTCAGGATGTTCTTGACCACTGTCTAGTGATCCACTCCTAGATTACTTTGTTACCTCCCTGCTAGACTTATAGCAAGGCACACATCAGGTCTGGTTACAGCATTGCATACATGATAGATCCTATGGCTGAGGCATAGGGAATGACTTTCATTTTCTCTCTATCTTCTGCAGTGGTCGGGCATTGAGTCTTACTCAACTTCACACCTTGTAACACAGGCAAGAACCCTTTCTTTGACTGATCCATTTTGAACTTCTTCAAAACTTTATCAAGGTATGTGCTTTGTGAAAGTCCAATTAAGCGTCCTGATCTATCTCTATAGATCTTGATGCCTAATATGTAAGCAGCTTCACCGAGGTCTTTCATTGAAAAACTCTTATTCAAGTATCCTTTTATGTTATCCAGAAATTCTATATCATTTCCAATCAACAATATGTCATCCACATATAATATCAGAAATGCTATAGAGCTCCCACTCACTTTATTGTAAATACAGGCTTCTCCAAAAGTCCGTATAAAACCATATGCTTTGATCACCTCATCAAAGCGTACATTCCAACTCCGAGATGCTTGCACCAGTCCATAGATGGATCGCTGGAGCTTGCACACTTTGTTAGCACCTTTTGGATTGACAAAACATTCTGGTTGCATCATATACAACTCTTCTTTGAGATATCCATTCAGGAATGCAGTTTTGACGTCCATTTGCCAGATTTCATAATCTTAAAATGCGACAATTGCTAACATGATTCGGACAGACTTAAGCATCGCTACAGGTGAGAAAGTCTCATCGTAGTCAACTCCTTGAACTTGTCGAAACCCTTTCGCAACAAGTCGAGCTTTGTAAACAGTAACATTACCGTCTGCGTCGGTCTTCCTCTTGAAGACCCATTTATTTTCGATGGCTTGCCGATCATCGGGCAAGTCAACCAAAGTCCACACTTTGTTCTCATACATGGATCCCATCTCAGATTTCATGGCTTCAAGCCATTTTGCGGAATCTGGGCTCATCATCGCTTCCTCATAGTTCGTATGTTCATCATGGTCTAGTAACATGACTTCCAGAACTGGGTTACCGTACCACTCTGGTGCGGAACGTACTCTGGTTGATCTACGACGTTCAGTAGAAACTTGGTCTGAAGTTTCATGATCATCATCATTAGCTTCCTCACTAATTGGTGTTGGAATCACCGGAACTAGTTTCTGTGATGTTCCACTTTCCAATTCGGGAGAAGGTACAATTACCTCATCAAGTTCTACTTTCCTCCCACTCACTTCTTTCGAGAGAAACTCCTTCTCTAGAAAGGATCCATTCTTAGCAATGAATATCTTGCCTTCGGATCTGTGATAGAAGGTGTACCCAACAGTCTCTTTTGGGTATCCTATGAAGACACATTTTTCCGACTTGGGTTCGAGCTTATCAGGTTGAAGCTTTTTCACATAAGCATCGCAGCCCCAAACTTTAAGAAACGACAACTTTGGTTTCTTGCCAAACCATAGTTCATAAGGTGTCGTCTCAACGGATTTAGATGGTGCCCTATTTAACGTGAATGTAGCTGTCTCTAAAGCATAACCCCAAAACGATAGTGATAAATCGGTAAGAGACATCATAGATCGCACCATATCCAATAAAGTACGGTTATGACGTTCGAACACACCATTACGTTGTGGTGTTCCGGGTGGCGTGAGTTGTGAAACTATTCCACATTGTTTCAAATGAAGACCAAACTCATAACTCAAATATTCACCTCCACGATCAGATCGTAGAAACTTCATTTTCTTGTTACGACGATTCTCTACTTCACTCTGAAATTCTTTGAACTTTTCAAGTGTTTCAGACTTGTGTTTCATCAAGTAGATATACCCATATCTGCTCAAATCATCAGTGAAGGTCAGAAAATAACGATAGCCGCCGCGAGCTTCAACACTCATTGGTCCACATACATCAGTATGTATGATTTCCAACAAATCTGCTGCTCGTTCCACAGTTCTGGAGAACGGAGTTTTAGTCATCTTGCCCATGAGGCATGGTTCACAAGCACCAAGTGATTCATAATCAAGTGATTCCAAAAGTCCATCACTATGGAGTTTCTTCATGCGTTTTACACCAATATGACCTAAACAGCAGTGCCACAAATAAGTTGCACTATCATTATTAACCTTGCATCTTTTGGCTTCAATATTATGACTATGTGTATCACTACAATCGAGATCCAACAAGAATAGACCACTCTTCAAGGGTGCATGACCATAAAAGATATCATTCATAAAAATAGAACAACCATTATTCTCTTATTTAAATGAATAACCGTCTTGCAATAAACAAGATCCAGATATAATGTTCATGCTTAACGTTGGCACCAAATAACAATTATTCAGGTCTAAAACTAATCCCGAAGGTAGATGTAGAGGTAGCGTGCCGACGACGATCACATCGACTTTGGAACCATTTCCCACGCGCATCGTCACCTCGTCCTTAGCCAATCTTCATTTAGTCCGTAGTCCCTCTTTCGAGTTACAAATATTAGCAACCGAACCGGTATCAAATACCCAGGTACTACTACGAGCATTAGTAAGGTACACATCAATAACATGTATATCATATATACCTTTGTTCACCTTGCCATCCTTCTTATCCGCCAAATACTTGGGGCAGTTCCGCTTCCAGTGTCCAGTCCCTTTGTAGTAGAAGCACTCAGTTTCAGGCTTGGCTCCAGACTTGGGTTTCTTCGTGGGAGTAGCAACTGTCTTGCTATTCTTCTTGAAGTTCCCCTTCTTTCCCTTGCCCTTTTTCTTGAAACTAGTGGTCTTGTTAACCATCAACACTTGATGCTCCTTTTTGATTTCTACCTCCGCAGCTTTGAGCATAGCGAAGAGCTCGGGAATTATCTTCTGCATCCCTTGCATATTATAGTTCATCACGAAGCCTTTATAGCTTGGTGGCAGTGATTGAAGAACTCTATCAATAACACTATCCTCGTCAACTTTGCAACCAAGTTGAGTCATATGATTGTAGTACCCAGACATTCTGAGCAAGTGTTCACTGATAGGACTATTCTCCTCCATCTTGCAGCTATAGAACTTATTAGAAATCTCATATTTCTCAATCCGGGCATTTGCCTGAAATATTAACTTCAACTCCTGGAACATCTCATATGGTCCATGACGTTCAAAACGTCGTTGAAGTCCTGGTTCTAAGCCGTAAAGCATGGCACACTGAACTATCGTGTAGTCATCAGACCGTGTCTGCCAGACGTTCAAAGCGTCTACATTAGCGGGAGGGGGCTTGTCACCTAGCGGTGCTTTAAGGACATAATTCTTCTGTGCAGCAATGAGGATAATCCTCAAGTTACGGACCCAGTCTGTATAATTGCTACCATCATCTTTCAACTTAGCTTTCTCTAGGAATGCATTAAGATTCAAAGGAACGGTAGCACGGGCCATTGATCTACAACAACATAGATATGCAAAAAACTATCAGGACTAAGTTCATGATAAATTAAAGTTCAATTTAGTCATATTACTTAAAGAACTCCCACTTAGATAGACATCCCTCCGGTCATCTAAATGATCACGTGATCCAAATCAACTAAACCATGTCCGATCATCACGTGAGATGGAGTAGTTTCAATGGTGAACATCTTATGTTGATCATATCTACTATATGATTCACGCTCGACCTTTCGGTTTCCAGTGTTCCGAGGCCATATCTGCATATGCTAGGCTCGTCAAGTTTAACCCGAGTATTCTGCGTGTGCAAAACTGGCTTACACCCGTTGTATTTGAACGTAGAGCTTATCACACCCGATCATCACGTGGTGTCTCGGCATGACGAACTTTTGCAACGGTGCATACTCAGGGAGAACACTTGTACCTTGAAATATTGTAAGGGATCATCTTATAGTGCTACTGTCGTACTAAGCAAAATACGAAGCATAATAAGATAAACATCACATGCAATCAAAAATATGTGACATGATATGGCCATCATCATCTTGTGCTTTTGATCTCCATCTCCAAAGCACCGTCATGATCACCTTCGTCATCGGCGCGACACCTTGATCTCCATCGTAGCATCGTTCTCGTCTCGCCAACTATTGCTTCTACGACTATCGCTACCGCTTAGTGATAAAGTAAAGCAATTACATGTCGATTGCATTTCATACAATAAAGCGACAACCATATGGCTCCTGCCAGTTGCCGATAACTTTACAAAACATGATCATCTCATACAAAACCGTGTAACTCATCATGTCTTGACCATATCACATCACAACATGCCCTGCAAAAACAAGTTAGACGTCCTCTACTTTGTTGTTGCAAGTTTTACGTGGCTGCTATGGGCTTAGCAAGAACTGTTCTTACCTACGCATACAAAACCACAACGATGTTTCGTCAAGTATGTGATGTTTTAACCTTCACAAGGACCGGGCGTAGCCACACTCGATTCAGCTAAAGTGAGAGAGACAGACACCCGCCAGTCACCTTTAAGAAACGAGTGCTCAAAACGGTGAAACCAGTCTCGCGTAAGCGTACGCGTAATGTCGGTCCGGGCCGCTTCATCTCACAATACCGCCGAAGCAAAGTATGACATGCTGGTAAGCAGTATGACTAGTATCGCCCACAACTCATTGTGTTCTACTCGTGCACATCATCTACGCAAAGACCTGGCTCATGATGCCACTGTTGGGGAACGTAGTATTTTAAAATTTTCCTACGATCACGCAAGATCTATCTACCAGATGCATAGCACCGAGAGGGGAGAGTGTGTCTACGTACCCTCATAGACCGAAAGCGGAAGCGTCAAGTAACGCGGTTGATGTAGTCGAACTTCTTCGCGATCCAACCGATCAAGCACCGAACGTACGACACCTCCGCGTTCAGCACATGTTCAGCTTGATGATGTCCCACGAGCTCTTGATCCAGTTGAGCTTCACGGGAGAGTTTCATCAGCATGACGGCTTGGTAACGGATATGATGAAGTTACCGGCGCAGGGCTTCGCCTAAGCACTGCAACAGTATGACCGAGGTGTGTTTCTGTGGAGGGGGGGCACCGCACACGACTAAAACAATTCAACGTGTGTGTCTAGAGGTGCCCCCTGCCCCCGTATATAAAGGAGCAAGGGGGGGAGGCCGGCCGGCCAAGCTTGGCGCGCCATAGGGAGTAGGATTCCTACTCCTAGTAGGAATAGGAATCCTCCTTCCTATTCCTACTAGGAGTAGGAAAGGAAGAAGGACAAGAGAAGGAAGGAGAGAGGTGGCGCCCCCCCACTCCTAGTCCAACTAGGATTTCCTAGTGGGGGCGCCGGCCAGCATCTTGGGCTGCCTCTCACTTTTCCGTCAAGGCCCACTATGGACCATACTCCCTCGGGGGGTTCCGGTAACCCCCTCCGGCAATCCGGTTAAATCCGAAACTTTCTCGGAACACTTCCGGTGTCCGAATATAGTTGTCCAATATATCAATCTTTATGTCTCGGACATTCCGAGACTCCTCGTCATGTCCGTGATCTTATCCGGGACTCCAAACTACCTTCGGTACATCAAAACTCATAAACTCATAATATCGATCGTCATCAAACATTAAGCGTGCAGACCCTACGGGTTCGAGAACTATGTAGACATGACCGAGACTCATCTCCGATCAATAACCAATAGCAGAACCTGGATTCTCATATTGGCTCCTACATATTCTATGAAGATCTTTATCGGTCAAACCGCATAACAACATACGTCGTTCCTTTTGTCATCGGTATGTTACTTGCCCGAGATTCGATCGTCGGTATCTCAATACCTAGTTCAATCTCGTTACCGTCAAGTCTCTTTACTCGTTCCGTAATACATCATCCCGTGACTAACTCATTAGTCATTTGCTTGCAAGGCTTATTATGATGTGTATTACCGAGAGGGCCCAGAGATACCTCTCTGACACTCGGAGTGACAAATCCTATTCTTGATCTATGCCAACACCACGAACACTTTCGGAGACACCTGTAGAGCATCTTTATGATCACCCAGTTACGTTGTGACGTTTGATAGCACACAAGGTGTTCCTACGGTATTCAGGAGTTGCATAATCTCATAGTCATAGGAACATGTATAAGTCATGAAGAAAGCAGTAGCAGTAAAACTAAACGATCATAGTGCTAAGCTAACGGATGGGTCATGTCCATCACATTATTCTCCTAATGATGTGACCCCGTTGATCAAATGACAAATCATGTCTATGGCTAGGAAACATAACCATCTTTGATCAACGAGCTAGTCTAGTAGAGGCATACTAGGGACATACTGTTTTGTCTATGTATTCACACATGTACTAAGTTTCCGGTTAATACAATTCTAGCATGAATAAAAGACATTTATCATGATATAAGGAAATACAAATAACATCTTTATTATTGCCTCTAGGGCATATTTCCTTCATAAATGTGTTTCCCTTTCAAAAGGTGTGTGCAACAAACAATTATTTTACAAACTAAAAAGCAAACAAAGAAAAGACTACTATAATACAGGATGCTCCAAGCAAAACTCATATCGTTTGAGAATAAAAATATAGCTCCAAGTAATATACCGATGGATTGTAGACGAAAGAGGGGATGCCATCCGGGGCATCCCCAAGCTTAGATCCCTGGTTATCCTTGAATATTACCTTGGGGTGCCTTAGGAATCCCCAATCTTAGGGTGTTTCCGCTCCTTATTCCTTCATCCATCACGATCTCACCAAAAACTTAAAACTTCAACACACAAAACTCAATAGAAACTTTGTGAGAATTGTTAGTATAATAAGCAAATCATAAACTTTAGGTACTGCTATGAACCCATTCATATTTTATTATTGAATAATACCTATTGTACTCCAACTTATCCATACTTATACCCCCCGATATAATCCATAGCATCATGAAACCAAGCAAAGTATGCAACGAAAACAGAATATGTCTTAAACATAGCAGTCTGTAAAGATCTGAACAATCACCCTACTTCTGTAATTCTACAAATACTGAATACTTAGGAAATCGTGGGAAATTTGTATATCAATCGTGTGTAAAAAAATTCATAAAATTATCAAATTCCAATAAATTACAGAATTTTCTACACTGGACACAAAAGTTTCTTTTTTTTTCTTCACAAAATCAAGTCAACTATCAACCAAATCATCCCAAAGGATTCACTGGGCACAAAAAAACATAAAAAAACACAATAATAACAACAACATAATTGTGTGAACACTCAAGAACATAAAGAAAAAAAAGACAACTATTTGGTTGCCTCCCAACAACCACTATCGTTTTACGCCCCTAGCTAGGCGTAATGCATAGTTTCAAGTATTGTCATATTTAGTTTTCATCCCATGAGGTATGTGTTCATCAAGAGGCTTTTAAAAAGTTATGGTGAACGCATCACCTATTAAAACTTTATAATTTTTAAGGTTAGAAGAAGCCACAAGTGGAGTTGATGGAGACGAGGATGTGTTACTGAAGTTCCCTCCCTTTAGGGGAAGGTACGTCCTCGCTGGAGTGGTGTGGAGGCACAATGCTCCCCAAGAAGACACTAGGGCCACCGTATTCTCCTCACACCCTCATGCAATGCAAGATGTTGTGATTCCACTAGTTGTGCCCTTAAAGACGGCGACCATACCTTTACAAACAAGGTTGGGGATCTCTACAAAAGTTAATTGGAGGCTCCCAACACCACCATGAGGCTTCACAACAATGGAATGTGGCTCTAAGGTGACCTCTTTCGTCTAAGGTGCCCAAACACTCAAGAGTAACAAGCAAGGGATTAGGAGGGGGATGAAATTTGTCTTGGTGGAAGTGTAGATCGAGGCCTTCTCCTTCAAACCCTAGAGTATCGACAAGTTTTGATGGCTAGGGAGGGAGATCGGGCGAGTTTGAGCTTTAAGGCAACAATGGAGCAAAGGGGTGGGGGCGGGGGGAATGTAGTCTTCTTGGGGGAAAATACCACCTTCATATAGTGGGGGCTCAAATCCAACTGTTACGTGCACAACCAGTGCTCAAGCAGTACTACCACTCAGGGGAGCGGTACTACCGCTTAGCGCGGTAGTTTCTATGTATCCAATGCGTATTGGAACAATACTAGAGTGGTATTTCCGCTAGAGCGGTACTACCATCTACGCTTAGCGGTACTACCACTAATTGTCACCGGGTAACAGAAGAAACCACGGTAGACGTGCGTCACCAGAGCGGAAGTACCACTGAAGCGATACTACTGTTGAACTATTGTGGTACTATCGTGAAATGGTTCCAGGGCAACATAAGACTTTTTCCCAAGCGGAAGTAGCCGGGGTACCCACTGAAGGAAATATGCCCTAGAGGCAATAATAAAGTTGTTATTTTATATTTCCTTATATCATGATAAATGTTTATTATTCATGCTAGAATTGTATTAACCGGAAACTTAGTACATGTGTGAATACATAGGCAAAACAAAGTGTCCCTAGTATGCCTCTACTAGACTAGCTCATTGATCAAAGATGGTTATGTTTCCTAACCATAGACATGAGTTGTCATTTGATCAATGGGGTCACATCATTAGGAGAATGATGTGATGGACAAGACCCATCCGTTAGCTTAGCAACTTGATCGTTTAGTTTTATTGCTATTGCTTTCTTCATGACTTATACATGTTCCTATGACTATGAGATTATGCAACTCCCGAATACCGGAGGAACACTTTGTGTGCTACCAAACGTCACAACGTAACTGGGTGATTATAAAGGTGCTCTACAGGTGTCTCCGAAGGTACTTGTTGGGTTGGCGTATTTCGAGATTAGGATTTGTCACTCCGATTGTCGAAGAGGTATCTCTGGGCCCTCTCGGTAATGCACATCACTTAAGCCTTGCAAGCATTGCAACTAATGAGTTAGTTGCTGGATGATGTATTACGGAACGAGTAAAGAGACTTGCCGGTAACGAGATTGAACTAGGTATTGAGATATCGACGATCGAATCTCGGGCAAGTAGCATACCGATGACAAAGGGAACAACGTATGTTGTTATGCGGTTCGACCGATAAAGATCTTCGTAGAATATGTAGGAGCCAATATGGGCATCCAGGTTCCGCTATTGGTTATTGACCGGAGAGATGTCTCGGTCATGTCTACATAGTTCTCGAACCCGTAGGGTCCGCACGCTTAACGTTTCGTTGACGATATAGTATTGAATGAGTTATGTATGTTGGTGACCGAATGTTATTCGGAGTCCCGTATGTGATCATGGACATGACGAGGAACTCCGGAATGGTCCGGAGATAAAGATTAATATATGGGATAATAGTGTTTGACCTCCGGCAGGGTTCCGGAATTCACCGGAAGGGGTTCCGGATGTTTCCCGAAATGTTTGGGTACGAGAACACTTTATTTGGGCCAAAGGGGAAAGCCCACGAGGCTTTAGGAAAGTGCAAAAGGAAGTTTTGCGGAGACCAGAGGCTAGACGCCAAGAACCCTAGCGTCTAGGGGGTAGACGCCGGGAACCCTGGCGTCTAGCCCTGGAGTCCGAGTGGGACTCTTTCCTTTCGGGCAAAACCGACTTTGAGGAGGCTTTTGCTCCAAGTTTCGACCCCAGGGCTCAACATATAAATAGAGGGGTAGGGCTAGCACCCAAGACACATCAAGATACACCAAGCCGTGTGCCGGCTACCCCGACCCTCTAGTTTATTCTCCGTCTAGTTTTTGCAGTGCTTGGCGAAGCCCTGCAGAGATTGTTCTTCATCAACAACCGTCACCACGCCGTCGTGCTGCCGGAACTGATCTACTACTTCGCCCGTCTTGCTGGATCAAGAAGGCGAGGACGTCATCGAGCTGAACGTGTGCTGAACGCGGAGGTGCCGTACGTTCGGTACTAGATCGGGACGGATCGTGAAGGTGCACGACTACATCAACCGCGTTGATAAACGCTTCCGCTTTCGGTCTACGAGGGTACGTAGACACACTCTCCCCTCTCGTTGCAATGCATCTAGTAGATAGATCTTGCGTGATCGTAGGAAAATTTTGAAAATACTGCGTTCCCCAACAGTCGCATCAGAGCTAGGTCTATGTGTAGATGATATGCACGAGTAGAACACAATGAGTTGTGGGCGATACTAGTCATACTGCTTTCCAGCATGTCATACTTTGCTTCGGCGGTATTGTGAGATGAAGCGGCCCGGACCGACATTACGCGTACGCTTACGCGAGACTGGTTTCACCGTTACGAGCACTCGTTGCTTAAAGGTGACTGGCGGGTGTCTGTCTCTCTCACTTTAGCTGAATCAAGTGTGGCTACGCCCGGTCCTTGTGAAGGTTAAAACAGCACATACTTGATGAAACATCGTTGTGGTTTTGTATGCGTAGGTAAGAACGGTTCTTGCTAAGCCCGTAGCAGCCACGTAAAACTTGCAACAACAAAGTAGAGGACGTCTAACTTGTTTTTGCAGGGCATGTTGTGATGTGATATGGTGAAGACATGATGAGTTATACGGTTTTGTATGAGATGATCATGTTTTGTAATGTTATCGGCAACTGGCAGGAGCCATATGGTTGTCGCTTTATTGTATGAAATGCAATCGCCATGTAATTGCTTTAGTTTATCACTAAGCGGTAGCGATAGTCGTAGAAGCAATAGTTGGCGAGACTACAACGATGCTACGATGGAGATCAAGGTGTCGCGCCGGTGACGAAGGTGATCATGACGGTGCTTTGGAGATGGAGATCAAAAGCACAAGATGATGATGGCCATATCATGTCACATATTTTGATTGCATGTGATGTTTATCTTATTATGCTTCTTATTTTGCTTAGAACGACGGTAGCATTATAAGATGATCCCTTACTAAATTTCAAGGTATAAGTGTTCTCCCTGAGTATGCACCGTTGCGAAAGTTCATCGTGCCGAGACACCACGTGATGATCGGGTGTGATAAGCTCTACGTTCAAATACAACGGGTGTAAGACAGTTTTGCACACACAGAATACTCGGGTTAAACTCGACGAGCCTAGCATATGCAGATATGACCTCGGAACACTGGAGACCGAAAGGTCGAGCGTGAATCATATAGTAGATATGATCAACATAAGATGTTCACCATTGATTGAAACTACTCCATCTCACGTGATGATCGGACATGGTTTAGTTGATTTGGATCACGTGATCATTTAGATGACTAGAGGGATGTCTATCTAAGTGGGAGTTCTTAAGTTATATGATTAAATTGAACTTTAATTTATCATGAACTTAGTCCTGGTAGTATTAGCATATCTATGTTGTAGATCAATAGCTCGCGATGTTGCTCCCCGTTTATTTTATATGTTCCTAGAGAAAACTAAGTTGAAAGATGTTAGTAGCAATGATGCGGAATTGTTCCGTGATCTGAGGATTATCCTCATTGCTGCACAGAAGAATTATGTCCTTGATGCACCGCTAGGTGACAGACCTATTGCAGGAGCAGATGCAGACGTTATGAACGTTTTGACAAAAGCTCAGTATGATGACTACTTGATAGTTTAAGTGCACCATGCTTTACGGCTTAGAACCGGGACTTCAAAAACGTTTTGAACACCACAGAGCATATAAGATGTTCCAAGAGTTGAAATTAGTATTTCATACTCATGCCCGTGTCGAGAGGTATGAGACCTCTGACAGTACTTTGCCTACAAGATGGAGGAGAATAGCTCAACCAGTGAGCATGTGCTCAGATTGTCTGGGTACTGCAATTGCTTGAATCAAGTGGGAGTTAATCTTCCAGATAAGATAGTAATTGACAAAGTTCTCTAGTCACTATCACCAAGTTAGTAGAACTTCATGATGAACTATAATATGCAAGGGATGACGAAAGTAATTCCCGAGCTCTTCGCGATGCTGAAATCGGCGAAGGTAGAAATCAAGAAAGAGCATCAAGTGTTGATGGTTAACAAGACCACTTGTTTCAAGTAAAGGGCAAAGGGATAGAAGGGGAACTTCAAGAAGAATGACAAGCAAGTTGTCACTCCCATGAAGAAACCCAAAGCTAAACTCAAGCCTGAAACTAAGTGCTTCTACTGCAAAGGAAATGGTCACTGGAAGTGGAACTGCCCTAGATACTTGGCGGATAAGAAGGATGGCAAAGTGAACAAATGTATATTTGATATACAGATTATTGATGTGTATTTTACTAGTGTTCATAGCAAACCCCTCGGTATTTGATACTGGTTTAGTTGCTAATGAGTAGTAACTCGAAATGGGAGTTGCATAATGAACAGGAACTAGTTAAAGGATGAAGTGACGATGTGTATTGGAAGTAGTTCCAAGATTGATATGATCATCATCGCACACCCCCTATACTTTCGGGATTAGTGTTGAACCTAAATAAGTGTTATTTGGTGTTTGTGTTGAACATGAATATGATTTTATCATGTTTATTGCAATACGGTTATTCATGTAAGTTAGAGAATAATTGTTGTTCTGTTTACATGAATAAAACCTTCTATGGTCATACACCCAATGAAAAATGGTTTGTTGGATCTCGATCGTGTGATACACATATTCATAATATTGAAGCCAAAAGATGCAAGGTTAATAATGATAGTGCAACTTATTTGTGGCACTGCCGTTTAGGTCATATTGTTGTAAAGCGCATGAAGAAACTCCATAGTGATGGACTTTTGGAATCACTTGATTATGAATCACTTGGTGCTTGCGAACCATGCCTCATGGGCAAGATGACTAATACTCCGTTCTCCGGAACTGTGGAGCGAGCAACAGAGCTGTTGGAAATCATACATACTGATGTATGCGGACCAATGAGTGTTGAAGCTCGCGGCGGGTATCGTTATTTTCTGACCTTCACTGATGATTTGAGCAGATATGGGTATATCTACTTAATGAAGCATAAGTCTGAAACATTTGAAAAGTTCAAAGAATATCAGAGTGAAGTGGAGAATCATCGTAACAGAAAATAAGAGTTTCTACGATATGATCGTAGAGGTAAAATATTTGAGTTAGCGAGTTTGGCCTTCAGTAAAAACAATGTGAAATAGTTTCACTACTCACGCCACCTGGAACACCACAGTGTAATGGTGTGTCCGAACGTCATAACCGTACTTTATTAGATATGGTGCGATCGATGATGTCTCTTACCGATCTACCACTATCGCTTTTGGGGTTATGCATTAGAGACAGCTACATTCACGTTAAATAGGGCACCATCTAAATCCGTGGAGATGACACCGTATGAACTGTGGTTTGACGAGAAACCTAAGCTGTCATTTCTTTAAGTTTGGGACTGCGATGCTTATGTGAAAAAGTTTCAACATGATAAGCTCGAACCCAAATCAGAGAAGTAAATCTTCATAGGATACCCAAAAGAAACTGTTGGGTACACCTTCTATCACAGATCCGAAGGCAAGGTCTTTGTTGCTAAGAGTGGATCCTTTCTAGAGAAGGAGTTTCTCTCGAAAGAAGTGAGTGGGAGGAAAGTAGAACTTGATGAGGTAATTGTACCTTCTCTCGAATTGGATGGTAGTACATCACAGAAACTAGTTCCAATGATTCCTACACCAATTAGTGAGGAAGCTAATGATGATGATCATGAAACTTCGGATCAAGTTACTGCAGAACTTCGTAGATCAACCAGAGTACGTTCCGCACCAGAGTGGTACGGCAACCCGGTTCTGGAAGTCATGTTACTGGACCATGATGAACCTACGAACTATGAGGAAGCGATGATGAGCCCAGATTCCGCAAAATGGCTTGAGGCCATGAAATCTGAGATGGGATCCATGTATGAGAACAAAGTATGGACTTTGGTTGACTTGCCCGATGATCGGCAAGCCATCGAAAATAAATGGATTTTTAAGAGGAAGACTGACGCTGACGGTAATGTTACTGTTTACAAAGCTCGACTTGTTGCGAAAGGTTTTCAACAAGTTCAAGGAGTTGACTACGATGAGACTTTCTCATCCGTAGCGATGCTTAAGTCTGTCCGAATCATGTTAGCAATTGCCCCATTTTATGAAATCTGGCAAATGGATAACAAAACTGCATTCTTTAATGGATTTATTAAAGAATAATTGTATATGATGCAACCAGAAGGTTTTGTCAATCCTAAAGGTGCTAACAAAATGTGTAAGCTCCAGCGATCCATCTATGGACTGGTGCAAGTATCTCGGAGTTGGAATATACGCTTTGATAAGTTGATCAAAACATATAGATTTATACAGACTTGCGGTGAAGCCTGTATTTACAAGAAAGTGAGTGGGAGCACTACAACTTTTCTGATAAGTATATGTGAATGACATATTGTCGATCAGAAAGGATGTCGAATTTTCTGGAAAGCATAAAGGAGTGTTTGAAAGGAGTTTTTCAAAGAAAGACCTTGGTGAAGCTGCTTACATATTGGGCATCAAGATCTATAGAGATAGATCAAGACGCTTGATAAGACTTTCGATGAGTACATACCTTGATAAGATTTTGAAGTAGTTCAAAATGGATCAGTCAAAGAAGGAGTTCCTGCCTGACTTGTAAGGTGTGAAGTTGAGTAAGACTCAAAGCCAGACCACGGCAGAAAAATATAGAGAGAATGAAAGCCATTCCCTATGCCTCAGCCATAGGTTCTATAAAGTATGCCATGCTGTGTACCAAACCTGGTGTGTACCTTGCCATGAGTTTGGCAAGGAGGTACAATAGTGATCTAGGAGTAGATCACTGGACAACGGTCAAAAATTATCCTTAGTAACGGGATGACTAAGGAAATGTTTCTCGATTATGGAGGTGATAAAGAGTTCGTCGTAAAGAGTTACGCCGATGCAAGCTTTGACACTAAATCCAGATGACTCTAGTATCAATCTGGATGCGTATTGAAAGTGGGAGCAATTAGCTAGAGTAGCTCCATGCAGAGCATTGTAGACATAGAAATTTGCGAAATACATACGGATCTGAATGTGACAGACCCGTTGACTAAACTTCTCTCACAAAGCAAAACATGATCACACCTTAGTACTCTTTGGGTGTTAGTCACATAGCGATGTGAACTAGATTATTGACTCTAGTAAACCCTTTGGGTGTTGGTCACATGGCGATGTGAACTATGGGTGTTAATCACATGACGATGTGTACTATCGGTGTTAAATCACATGATGATGTGAACTAGATTATTGACTCTAGTGCAAGTGGGAGACTGAAGGAAATATGCCCTAGAGGCAATAATAAAGTTGTTATTTTATATTTCCTTATATCATGATAAATGTTTATTATTCATGCTAGAATTGTATTAACCGGAAACTTAGTACATGTGTGAATACATAGACAAAACAGAGTGTCCCTAGTATGCCTCTACTAGACTAGCTCATTGATCAAAGATGGTTATGTTTCCTAACCATAGACATGAGTTGTCATTTGATCAATGGGGTCACATCATTAGGAGAATGATGTGATGGACAAGACCCATCCGTTAGCTTAGCAACTTGATCGTTTAGTTTTATTGCTATTGCTTTCTTCATGACTTATACATGTTCCTATGACTATGAGATTATGCAACTCCCGAATACCGGAGGAACACTTTGTGTGCTACCAAACGTCACAACGTAACTGGGTGATTATAAAGGTGCTCTACAGGTGTCTCCGAAGGTACTTGTTGGGTTGGCGTATTTCGAGATTAGGATTTGTCACTCCGATTGTCGAAGAGGTATCTCTGGGCCCTCTCGGTAATGCACATCACTTAAGCCTTGCAAGCATTGCAACTAATGAGTTAGTTGCGGGATGATGTATTACGGAACGAGTAAAGAGACTTGCCGGTAACGAGATTGAACTAGGTATTGAGATACCGACGATCGAATCTCGGGCAAGTAACATACCGATGACAAAGGGAACAACGTATGTTGTTATGCGGTTCGACCGATAAAGATCTTCGTAGAATATGTAGGAGCCAATATGGGCATCCAGGTTCCGCTATTGGTTATTGACCGGAGAGATGTTTCGGTCATGTCTACATAGTTCTCGAACCCGTAGGGTCCGCACGCTTAACGTTTCGTTGACGATATAGTATTGAATGAGTTATGTATGTTGGTGACCGAATGTTATTTGGAGTCCCGGATGTGATCATGGACATGACGAGGAACTCCGGAATGGTCCGGAGATAAAGATTAATATATGGGATAATAGTGTTTGACCTCCGGAAGGGGTTCCGGATGTTTCCCGAAATGTTTGGGTACGAGAACACTTTATTTGGGCCAAAGGGGAAAGCCCACGAGGCTTTAGGAAAGTGCAAAAGGAAGTTTTGCGGAGACCAGAGGCTAGACGCCAAGAACCCTAGCGTCTAGGGGGTAGACGCCGGGAACCCTGGCGTCTAGCCCTGGAGTCCGAGTGGGACTCTTTCCTTTCGGGCAAAACCGACTTTGAGGAGGCTTTTGCTCCAAGTTTCGACCCCAGGGCTCAACATATAAATAGAGTGGTAGGGCTAGCACCCAAGACACATCAAGATACACCAAGCCGTGTGCCGGCTACCCCGACCCTCTAGTTTATCCTCCGTCTAGTTTCTGCAGTGCTTGGCGAAGCCCTGCAGAGATTGTTCTTCATCAATAACCATCACCACGCCGTCGTGCTGCCGGAACTCATCTACTACTTCGCCCGTCTTGCTGGATCAAGAAGGCGAGGACGTCATCGAGCTGAATGTGTGCTGAACGCGGAGGTGCCGTACGTTCGGTACTAGATCGGGACGGATCGTGAAGGTGCACGACTACATCAACCGCGTTGATAAACGCTTCCGCTTTCGGTCTACAAGGGTACGTAGACACACTCTCCCCTCTCGTTGCTATGCATCTAGTAGATAGATCTTGCGTGATCGTAGGAAAATTTTGAAAATACTACGTTCCCCAACACCCACATGCAGAAGTATCGCCCAAGCGGTACTACCACGGGGGTAAGCGTCACTACCATGTATATGAATAGATAAACAAAGAACTCAGCAAAAGTACCATGAATACTACAATAGCAGTACCGCACCAAATGTTACTACCGCTCTAGTGAGCAGTGCTTGCGTGAATTAGCGTTTTCCCTACAGAGAGAGTGGTGCTAGTACATGCATTACTACCAGTGGAAGTACCGCCTAAGACGTACTACTGCGGTAGAGAGCGATACTACCGCTAAACCTCCACTTGATAGAACCAACACAACAGAAGGATGCTCTAGAGATGCGGGAAGGGTATGTGGGTGCATATGGTTTGTGTATGTGTTGATTGCACCCATACCTTCTGATGCGGACCCCCTCTTAATAGTATGGTTTTCCTACGATTCAAATAAAACGAAGATAAACGTCGAAAATAAACCATCTTTGCTCCTTCTACCACCGAGGGGAATAAACCGTCTTATGCCATATTTAATAATATCTAAAATGCTCAATACACACGGTTAGTCCGCAAAGCGCATTCTCATCAACACCAAAACTAACTAGAGATAGATATGCCCTAACATAGGGGCCAAGCCACTCAATTTCTTTAACAACCACCACTTGTCCTCCTCCTCCTCATTTCGGTGTCATAGTCGCCACTTGGCCTCCTCTCTTCCAAATGCGCTGCCAGCCACATCCAGCCGTTAGATCTCGATTGTGAAGGGCAAATCAAGCGGCCGAGATGCCTCTCACACCACCCTGCACAACTTCTTCCTCGGCAACAAACTTACCAACATGGAGGATGTGTGTGTGCTCAATATCAGTGCCTCCTTTGGCAAGATCGCGACACACACCGACTATGGAAACGACGTAGCAAAGCAATTCAGGCACAAGTCTATGTCGTGTTGCGAGCCTACGCACGCTACCATCTACTGAGGACTGCGTCTCTAGAATATGGACCTCAACCCTCCCCATTAAATTAAAATATACATGATTTTCCACAAACTCGACAAGTTCTTCTTCTGGGACAATATCAACACGCTTGCATCCTCCTTTTCAAACGTTCTGCACCACCTAGCTCTATACACATAGATGGAATGATAGTTTAATGGTGAGCAGCTACATCGCACCGCCAAATAGACACATTTATACTAAATGTTTTTACTTTTTCATGATTGTCACAGTAATTTTATGTCATTTGTATTGATGCATAATTCGATAATACTCTGATAATTTTTTGTTTGTCATTTATAATTAGCATAATAACAATACAACCACACTTATATACTCTATTAAGATACAAATTTTTCATTGCAGTTTGAATACATGACCTCTTAAAATTGTCATGATCAATATACATTTTTCTTTTGTCGAACTAAGTCTCTATATAATGTAACTTATATTTTAAAATGTAGTTTGGCATATTTACACAATATTTTACTTACAACCTAAATCTAAGCAAATCAAAAGTATCAAGTTACTCCTAGTTACTCCCCCAAATAATTTGTGGCCTTTAGTTTTGTTATTATGGAGAGTTTATATGTGCATGCATCCATACGTCCATGTAATCGTTAAATATCTACACAACATGGTATAGATCGTACAGCGTATAACAAACAAAGTGCTATAAGCATGATAGAAGCTTCTAGGGTATATGTCAATCAAGTAGGTATAATTAAATTGAAAATTAGAGAGTTTATTAGGTATGAATAGGTAGTTTGTGAATCCCTACTTGGACTCCTCCATTATTTATTTGAAAAAGGAGGTTGAAAACTCCGACCTTTGCATCATTGTGATGAAATCCCCGATCTTCGCATCATTCTGATGTACATAACCATTTTTTTAAATTAAAGTTGAGGCAAGGTAACAGAGTCAAAGTTATCAAATGAGTACAACGCATAGGAAACAACGTTAGAACCAATATGAGCTATAAATTAAGCCTGATACTTGCCAAACATAATAATGCTGCCACGGTTGCCAGCTCTGCCACATGTAGAGCCACCGCCGTTGTCCATGTCATTTGGCCTACCGAACACGGCCGATGCGCCACCGCCACATTATCTCGCGCCGTTTGGGCTGCTGCTCGTAGCGATGCATCACCACCACCGATGTATCATTGCGTGCCAACTAAATTATAACACGCAGACGCAGTCCGCCGTCGGGGTTGCCGTTCGCAGCAGTGACACTGCCACCGCCTTGTCTTTCATCCGGGCTGCCGAGATGCATGTTGACGTTGGAGTCAAGGACATGAATGACCATCGTGGAGCCCAACCGCACCGCCATGACAACACAGTGTGACGAAGTGTATACTGATGCTATACCAGCAATGACACGTTGGATAATTCATCAGTTGGAAGACAGAAACAAGAAAAAAAAAAACTTGCCTTCTCTTATACCCCCCCCCCTCCTTTATGTAAGGTGTATTTATTTTTTGATAAAATTCCGTAATGTAAGGACTATAAGAGATGTAATCTTAGTTTAGAAGATATAAAATGTGTCTCCATTGTATTCCTCGTATTCATGTTTTGTTGTTTAGTTTTAACCTCCATAATTTAGGATCTCGTAAAATTTAATCGCCGGCACCCGATGATACGAGTCCTTGATCGGTTGCCTTCCACACCCTTGGATTCAGGAAATTGTGGCCGTTGGATGAAGTCTGAATCCCCATGCATGAGTCGTCGCTTTCCGCATGCTACGGTCGTCCTTCTCCACACGTGCTAGTTCTCCATCTCCCGCAAGCTCCCGTCACTTGAAACAAAGGGATCACCGGCTTGCGCGAGCCACCAAGCGCGCGTACGTGGCCCCAACATCGCTGGCAGGCCGAGAGACAACACTGTCATAGTGTCGATCAGAGCTTCTTGTCGCGACCCTGTTTCACCCTCTCGTGGCCGCCTAGCTACATTGACGAAGTAGAGGGGGCCAGGAAAAGTGATTTAGCATAGATCTGGATGGGTAGCTCGCATCTACCCATTGCGGGGCGGACGGCCGGGGAAGATTGGACGCGATGTTTGGAAGAGGAGGACAAGGGAATGGTTGGGGCTCGAGGGATTGACTGGATGTGTTGATTATTATGAGTGGGTGTCTCCGATGATATGGTAAACTAGTAGGGCCCAAAAGAAGAAGAAAATGGTTCAAAGGAGTCTCCTCTTCATTACCGATGACATGACAAAGTGGTGGGTGGAAGGAAGTGGGTAAAAGGAAACAATAGCGAGGGGTGACTTGGTAGCAGCAGTGAGTGCTAACGTCTACAATGGCTTTGATCCACCATCCAGATAGTGGGTAAAAGGAAACAATAGTGAGTTGGTGGCTTGTGCAAAATTTCGAAAAAACAAGCGGCACAAACATAATTTTCCATGTGTTTTAAGGCCTCTTCCATATGGTGTAGAATAATTTTTCGGTCCGAATATAGCTGGAATACATAAGAGAAGATCATACTTTCAACCAATTTACATGGTTTAAGCTCAGCTAAAATGTACAAGGCTATAGTAGAACGCCGACCCCACGGGTCATGCGAGCCCCTTGGATCGCATTGCATGCACCTGAGTGAGCCATGCACACTCTTCCACTATCGGGTTCAGAATATCTTGTTTGACGTTCTCTATGCCAAAACACCGACCAAGCGCACATGTAAGCACATTGATGACTCGACCCAATTAGCACTATAGGATTCCAATCTAGGTTTGTAATTTTTCTTTTTCATGTTGTTTTGATTATCGGTTTTGTCTTTCAATTAGCTTTTTTTATTTTCAATTTAAAAGAATTTTTATATTTTTTCTAAAAAAATTCACAAAACTAAAAAAATATTCATATTTTTTAAAATGTTCACAATTTTAAAAACATTTTTTCTCCAAAGATGCTCATATTTAGTATTTCCAATAAAATATTCAGGGAGTTAAAAACGATTTTTTGCAAGACAAATGTTCAATTTCTAAAAGTCAATAAATATTCATATTTTCAAATAAAGGAAAAACAATTGAAAACCCACTAAAACAGAGGAGAAAAATAGGTGCAACGTTTGCTACAACAGCCGCGAACCAACCTGTGGTTGGATGGTTTGAGGGACTGTGATATCCCCAGCCCATCAGGGTTCAAATCCTGGTGCTCGCATTTATTTCTGGATTTATTTCAGGATTTCCGGCGATGCGCATTCAGTGGGAGGAGACGTTCCCGTCGACGACGAGGTGCCTACGGTGACTTCGTAAATTTCAAGATGAGACGTTCCCGTCGACGACGAGGTGCCTACGGTGACTTCGTAAATTTCAAGATGATATGCCGGCTCAGTCTTTCAGAGATGCTCATAGGGGTTGGATGTGTGTGTGCGTTCATAGGGGTGAGTGTAGCGCGTGGCTAATTTTTTTTAAATAATACATTTTTTAATTAAATTTCATAAATATTACGCGGGGGGATTGTTTTTCAAAAATAATACACCGTCGGCCCGCTGCAGGCTGACTGGATCTAGTCAGCCCAAAGCAGGCCAACTGGGCCTAGTCGGCCCACAACAGGCCGACTGAGATCCAATTGGCTTGCTGCGGGCCGACAGGCCTACAGTCGGCCAGTAGCTGGCCGACAGGAACTTAGTCGGCTTCCAGCTGGCCGACAGGAGCTCATTTGGCTAACTGCTGGCCGATTGCATCTAAATAACCACCGACTGATGCATGTTGCACGTTGTTCACTCCTTCCCGCCATATTTTCCCCCTTTCCTCTTTCCCGCCATATTTAAATAGCAGAGACTAAAATAGAGTAGTCATATGTCTCATACATAAATACATAGTCATTTGTCTCATACATAGAATAGACATAAGTCTCATACAGAATTAAATGGTCATGTCTCTACTGATAGATAGAAGCGTCACTAACGACATCTGCCCTGGCGCGGAGGCGGATCTTGAGGCGTCGTCCATCCGTACCTATGTATTGGCCTGATGATACGAGACGGAATCTCAGACTCACCCTGGTCATACTGTGTATCCTGTGTCGGGCCAGGTGGAGGAGTCGAAAACATGTTCGGCCACTGGATGTGCTGCGACATCTGACCATGTATGTTGTCCTCAGGACGTTGATCACTCCCCCATGTATCATGTGATGCAGACATAGACGCATGATATCCGTAGGCTCCTGAACGATGAACATTAAGTCATGCAGAATAAGGTCGCCTAAATTAATATTGAAAACAATACACATACCCACTGGCTGTGACGGCTGCTCTGGCTGAAACACAAAGCTCGACGAGGGACCCTGTTGCCGTGGCTGTGGAGAAAACACGAAGCTCGACGTGGGACCAAAGTGCTCTGGGTGCTGCCATGTCGAACTGCCAGGTTGGTCAGGAGGGGGTGCCCTCATAGTCGACTGATGTGCAAGACGCGGACGTGGCTGATGTCGGTGTGTGGAGTGACGCGGCTGCTGGTGCTGGTGCTGAACAACGTCGCTCCTCCGGGTGCACGTGATAGCCTCGTAGACAGCCCGAATCTTGTTCTGCATTCGTTCCAAGAAGGGCTGTAGCACAGGACGGTGCTGAAGAAGAGGTCCAGATGACAGTGATCGTCCAAAGGTGGTCACGTCGTTGTAGAGTTCGTGTGTCAAGCTAGCCTGCAAATTCTCGCATTGGTTATTAAGTATGCACGTCAAAAATATGTGACAACTATATTTAAGAAAAATATATCTTACCGCGTACTGCCTAGAGCCTGAAGTATCATAGCTCGAGTACATATCCGATGGAGTAGGGTCAGGTATCTCCTTTGGGTGAGAGTGCTCAACGATGCGCAACCGTGTTCCGTTCATGTACACTACAAGAAATATGTCAACTTGTGACCTTGACTATTGGTCACTGAAAGGTCATTGTTTTTCATTTGTGACCTTTTTTTGACCAAAAACTGATGGTCAAAAGCTGAGGGTCGTAAACTGAAATTAACGACCTTCTCTATGAGAAGGTCATAGACGTTTATGACCAAAATATGCCTACTGTCGTGTTTTGGTCACTAGCAGCCTCCCTAGACCACGTAGGCATCCAGCGTGGCAAGCTGATGTGGCATAAGAATCGGCCCGGTCCAATTCGGTGTTTTACATGGACCGAGCCCATTAATTCAGCCTTTTTAATATATATTTTTTCTGTTAATTTTCGCTAGCTACACGGGCTTGGCCCAGTAATTCGGCCTTTTTAATTTCTTTGCCTATTCCTTTTGACAGATTTTTTTGGTCTCGTATTTTTTGGGCCATTTCTTTGCTGGGCCTCTCAAGTTTTCCCCTCAGAAATAATTGTTCAATATATCTTGGGCTGGGCCGAAATAATTGATCCAATCCAACTTCTTTTATTATGCCATTGACATTACAACACATCACACTACAAGCTATCTTGAGCCTAGCCCAGTTCCAATACATTTTCAAAGCAACATGGAATATTATAGGAGCCCAAAATATCTTTACATGCATTCATTCTAGCACTACATATCTTTGCATCCAAGGAACCAGTAAGTGCCAAGAAAAACTATTCTACAGCAAAGAAAAAAAATAGATGACAAGACATCACAGAAGTTCCTATTGTCCTCCTCCTTCAACATTTGAAAACCTTCACCTGGCAGTAGATCAATCATGAGTGAGAAACAATACAGCAGCAAAAAAATGTTCAGACGATGCAAAAAATAAGTCATTACACATGGTATTCATGTACAGATTGTAAGTCATGGATCCATTACACATAGTTTTTGTGTTGTGGACTCTCTTCATGCAATTGCTACTTGGTAAGGCATCACTATGCTCCAGGAAGTGTACCACACTATAGTCAACAGTCTACAGTATGCACAGTTAGGAATTGTAAGTCACATTGCATATCCACACTAGAAACTAAATTACCTTGATCTACAACTAGCCACCGACACGAGTTGTCATCGAAAAGGGCTAGCTTTTCATCTGGAGCAACACCCACGGCCCTCAGACCATGAGAGAAATCCAATATTTGTTGTTCAAGCTGAATAAAGAAGGCACGTCAGATAAAATATATAAAAAACCAGTAACAAAACAAACATCACATATGGCCCAACGATGCCTACTTTGTGTTCCTATTTCTAGAGAAAAAAATTGCAACATAATTTATGGTGGTTCAACAAGTACCTGTTTATAAGTCAACTCGGACGGAGGATCGTGGTAAGGATCCACCAGAGCTACACTGTCAGGGTATTTTTCTGCTGTTGTCCTCCAAATATCCGGAACCGCCTTCCACTCATCCGCAGCCGGTTCATTTCCACCAGGCAGCAACAGAGCGCTCTCAAGCAACGGCGAGCACTTGCTGCGAGCTGGAATGTGCGCCTGCAATGTGGATTTCATGAAAGTATCAGGCAAAAATAAAAAAGCTAGACATCATCCTGACGCAAACCATGCCTACTCTGTAAAACTGTTATCTGCGTGTGTCACAACGCTGAAAGACTCATCACACTCAAGGTAAAAGTCTGACAATTTCAATCAATTATACTCCTCTGTTGGCAAATGTGAATCTCACCCAAAGGCTTAACGAGTTGTTAATATTGCAGGCACAAGACTAGTTACATATAATACTCTTCTGTACTTCAGGCACAGCTGTGAAGTCTGAACTTTATTAACACGGAGACTAGTCTTGAACTCTGAAAGTGGACACGCGACAGGCCGGGGCTGCCCTGTAAAACCGGGAGGCGGGGCGACGGAGTACTCACCATGGCGCCAGGGCGAGGAGGAGGAGCACCGCCGGCGCACCGGGGCGCGCACACGCGACCGCGCCACACCGCGAGGAGGCGGCGCTGGAGTGGCGGGGCGACTGCTGGACGGGGCGCCCACGTCTGGCCGGTGGCGGAGGGGGCGACGAGGAGCATCGTGCGCGGCCTCTCTGGTCTGGAGTGGCAGCCACTGGACGGATGGGAGAGCTTGCGAGGCGCGCATGACTGCATCTCTCCCCTTCATCGAGAGCGGAGTGGAGTGGCGGCGCGGAAGGGAGGCGGCTGTGGAAGGAGAGCGGAGTGGCGGCTCGGAAGGGAGACGAGGCCGCGCGACAAGGCGCGGATCCAGCTCGACGATGGTGAGGATCCGGAAGGCCTGTTGTGGCGGTGGCAGATCTGGCCGAGGACTAGCCTTGTCGGCTTGATCTGGTGCCATGGAAGAGAAGGAGAGGTGGCCGGGGAAGGATTGACGGTGGTGGGGGTGAGAGGAGGACGACAGGATTCCCGCCTGAGGTTGCGAGGATCGGGCACCAGAGGTGGCGGCGGCAAGGGAGGAGTGCAGCGCTAGGGTTCGCGCGAGAGAGAGGAGGTCACGAGGGGTGGGGTTGGGTGGGGTTCGAGAGATAGGGGAGTTTGATACTGTGGGTTGGATGGATGGACGGATGGATGGTCAGATCGATGCCATGTCATCGATCCAAGCCACAAGTGACTCCACCAATCAGAATTAAGCTTCTGTAGTTTTTTTCTCTGTATATCTTATAAGGCAAATGCCCAATATTATGTCAAAATTCATGGCAAATTTTGTCGAAATGATCTCATATTTTGCATAAATGTGCACCTTGGAATGACAAACAATGTTGACTAAGGAATTTTTCATTTTCTTTGCACGAAAAATTCATTTTCCATTTTTCGAGTGCCTACAATATTTTTTTTTGTGAAGAACCTACCAAATAATTGTTGCGAAATTGGACCAATTTTTTTTAAAATACTAGGCCATATTTAATGCACAATTAACCAAATGGTTGGGTTTTGGAAGCTTTTATCCACCTCTGGTGGAAAAGACAAATTTTCGCCGATCCAGTCGGAAGCGGGTCAAATTTGAACTGCAGCTGCCTCATAGTTTGCTCTTTATTTTTTCAAAAAATCATTTGTAGGTACATAAGTATCTATTTCATCAGAGAAACACCAAAAGTTTTTCAAGATTCAACCACTAGCTATGCACGATCATGCCCGCCGTTTTGACCGCATTTTGAAACGAGCATGAAAATTTCAAAACAAAAAAAAAATTAGAAAAGCTTCGCATTGTGTCATTATATGTGGCCAAGTTACCAGGAAAAATAATAAACTTGTAATATGATAATTATTTCAAAAAAGTGTTCTTAAAAACGAGCTATCATGCGTGAAGATTCATGGCTTTCAAGCCAAATGATCAATCCTATGGCCACATTCATGGCATAGTTTGTTCAAATGATCTCATATTGTGCAAAAGGGTGCATCTTGGAATGGCAAACAATGTTGCCTAAGGAAGGTTTCATTTTCTTTGGACGAAAAATTCATTTTCCATTTTCCGAGTGCCCAAAAGGAGGTTTTTTTGTGAAGGACCTCCCAAATAATTGTTGTAAAATTGGACCAAATCAATTTTCTAAAATACTAGGACATATTTAATGCACAATTGACAAAATGGTTGGGTGTAAAAAGTTTTGATCCACCTCTCATGAAAAAGACAAATTTCCACCGATTCAGTTGGAAGCGGGTCAAATTTGAACTGCAGCTGCCTCATAGTTTGCTATTTATTTTTTTCCAAAAATCATTTCTAGTTACATAAGTATCTATTTAATCGGAGAAACACCAAAAAAATATCAAGATTCAACCACTAGCTAGGAACGGTCATTCCCGCTGTTTTGACCGCATTTTGAAACGGGCATAAAAAAATTCAAAAAAAAAATCAAAAAATTGGAAAACCTTCGCATTGTGTCATTATATATGACCAAGTTAACAGGAAAAATAATAAACTTGTAATACGGCAATTCTTTTAAAAAAGTCTTCTCAGAAATGAGCTATCATGCGTGAACATTCATGGCTTTCAAGCCAAATGATCAATCCTATGGCCACATTCACGGTATAGTTTGTTCAAATGATCTCATATTCTGCATAAGGGTGCATCTTGGAATGGCAATCAATGTTGCCTAAGGGAGTTTTCACTTTCTTTGGACGAAAAATTCATTTTCCATTTTTCGAGTGCCCAAAAGGAGGTTTTTTTGTGAAGGACCTCCCAAATAATTGTTGCAAAATTGGACGAAATCAATTTTATAAAACACTAGGACATATTTAATGCACAATTGACAAAATGGTTGGGTGTAAAAAGTTTTGATCCACCTCTCGTGAAAAAGACAAATTTCCGCCGATTTAGCTGGAATTGGGTCAAATTTGAACTGTAGCTGCCTTGTAGTTTGCTCTTTATTTTTTTTAAAAATCATTTCTAAGTACATAAGTATCTATTTTATCACAGAAACACCAAAAAATGCCCAGATTCAACCACTAGCTAGGAACGGCCATTCCTGCCGTTTTGACCGCATTTTGAAACATGCATAAAAAATTCAAAAAAAAAAATCAAAAAATAGGAAAACCTTCGCATTGTGTCATTATATATGACCAAGTTACCAGAAAAAAAAAATAAACTTGTAATACAGTCATTCTTTTAAAAAAATGTTCTTAGAAATGAGCTATCATGCGTGAAGATTCTTGGCTTTAAAGCCAAATGATCAATCCTATGGCCACATTCATGGCATAGTTTGTTCAAATGATCTCATATTATGCACAAGGATGCATCTTGGAATGGCAAACAATGTTGCCTAAGGGAGTTTTCACTTTCTTTGGACGAAAAATTCATTTCCCATTTTTTGAGTGCCCAAAAGGAGGTTTTTTGTGAAGGACCTTCCAAATAATTGTTGCAAAATTGGACCAAATCAATTTTCTAAAATACTAGGATATATTTAATGCACAATTGACAAAATGGTTGGGTGTAAAAAGTTATGATCCACCTCTCGTAAAAAAGACAAATTTCCGCCGATTCAGTTGGAAGCTGGTCAAATTTGAACTGCAGCTGCCTCATAGTTTGCTATTTATTTTTTTTCCAAAAATCATTTATAGTTATATAAGTACCTATTTAATCATAAATACATGGTTTGGTGGCGGTACGTCAAGGTTTGGGCGGTGGTCGAGGGCCCCAACTCTAGAGCGCGTAAACTCGCATGCCCGCCGCGTGGTCACCGCGTGATTGTGGCGTTGCCATGTGTTCTGGGAGGCCTAGGCATGTCTAGTGGGTTGGGCACTCCCCAGGTAGGTGCTAGGAAGAAAATTACAACATAAGATTCTCACGAGGAGACCGATCGATGCTCAAACATGAATTAGCAGCTAAGTGTTTGATTAGCGGTACGGGAAATGCACATGGATAATGGGCGTGAGTTTTGGTTGAGGATGATCAGTTACTAAGAAGACCGTCTTCACAAATTTTCAGCTCAAAAGGAGGAGTCTAGGTGGTACTTGCTTTGCAAAGTACCACACTGGACATAAATACGAATGTTGAAGCTGGGCTCAAAATAATGAATGGATTGAGCTGGCATTTGGTGGAGGATAGTTATTTGGGCATAGGAAAGCACTGTAGAAAATGGATACCATTTGGACATGCCAAAGTGGTACTTCCTTCACAAAGTGTTTTTTTGAACAGAATAGGAAAATGAATTATTTTTGAATTATTTTTGAACTAGGCAAGGAAGTTTTTTTTTTACATATTTGACGATGATATGACCCAAAGAATTTATGAGATTTTTTGGGGAATTTTGGGAATGACAGAAATATCGGTTGCTTCACAACCTAGGGCAAAACTGCCACATGGACATGACACATAGGCCAAACTGATGAGGTGGCGCCTAGTCGTAGCAACCCACCACAATTTACAAGGTTATGACCATCTATATTGGTCATGATCAGCTAGAAATAAGGCAGCGGACCAGTGCTATCTGCTTTATGACCATTTCGTGTAAGGAAATTACGACCTTTCTGACCAAAATGGTCGTTATAGTTTAGGGTTTGGAGCCCCCCGAACAACTTTTGACCAATTGGTCTCAAATGGTCATAGATTTATGACCAATTCTTCCAGGGTCACTAACAGAAGGTCATAAGTTGACATATTTCTTGTAGTGGTAGCGCCGCAAATAGAGATTGACTTCATTGAGATCAAAATCATGATTCTGATGCCATAGATGTGTGTTTGCTGTCTCCCATTCTATAACATACGGCTCTAGTCTAACTAGCCACTCGGCAGTTGTCCTAGTCATGCCCTTCCTTGTCGTCCTAAAATTGCGGTGTATTTTCAACAATTATCTAATGCTTGAAAAGAGTACTATGAAAGATAATGCAACATTGAAAAACTGGTAAATACCTGTGGATGTGGGCTGGCACCGGGTTCTCTATAGGGGGCGGCAGCTCCGACTGCAGAAGACCAAATTACCTCATAACCCTTTGTTGTGCCATCTCCTCGACGAAGACATCGAAGATGATCTTCGATTTTGTCATCCAGTAATCTCGGTCCCTTGTGCATAGCACAGACAAACCACCGGGGTATCTCGCTTGTATGGCTGCTTCCGTGTAGGGCTGCCAGATGACCCCAGTGTACGTATCGAACTGCTTGTTCAATGCCGTGTATGCCTTCCTGGTCTGATCACTAGCAAATCGCCTCTGCAGAAAACAAAAGTTAGTACCCGCTAGCATAGAACTATCTTTTGTGCTCAAAAAGTTCCATTAAACTATAAACCAATACATACCTCACGACGTGTCCAACACAGACCGAAAGTTGGCATGTCGATGCCGTCAGCATCGAACCTAGCGTCTATAGGCTGATTCACAAGTATGTCTGGTTGCCCTATAGAGAACCTCTCCCACGACCACATCTGAAGGAATAGAGGGCATCCAAGAAGGGCTGGCTTTTTCGATGTAAGTTGACAGCTGTTGCACATACCTCGGTACGTAGCCGCTAGGACCGCCGAACCCCAACTCCTCTGTTTGATCTGATCAGCCGTCTGAGCGCTCGCTATCTCGAGTGCCATAGGGATGTAGAGCGCGCTAATAGTGGTGACATGGTTCTCTGTGAACATCACCTTGCCGAAGAGCCACATTAAGTAGGCCTCCATGCTCTGTGTGATTTGTTCCGTAGTCATCGGCGCCGGGAACTTCTGTATCTACATTAAGCATAAAGAAAGTTTTAGTAAGCCACATGTATTTTCCATAAAACTATGCGCACGATAAGTTGAAGATATTAGGTAGGGAAATTAACCTGGAAATTGAGCAACCACTCATACTTAGGTCCGTGATGCTCCCATACTGGATCCAGAGCATCTGGATAAATATCATGAAAACGATGTGTAAGACCTCGCTCCCAACCAGCCGGTGCGTTCAATGGTCCTATGGCATGACCTGCCAACGGTAGTCCGAGCAAAAGTGACACATCCTCTAGAGTAGGAGCCATCTCTCCCCATCGGAAGTGAAACGTGTGGGTCTCTGGCCTCCAATGGTCCACTAAGCAGCTCAACAAGGAGGAGTCGATGGCGAGGTGTTTGCAGCCCGGGATAGACTCAACCAGACGCGCGAAAGGTAAAAGGCCGGCCCATTTCAACCTTCATCACAGAACATTACAGTTAGTGTCTCCAATTAATATGCATGCCAGTGTGCAAATAAATAAAGCATGTACCTTTGTTCCCATCCTCGGTGTATCCTCCAGTGCTCCTTAGGAGTGCGAGTGACCAGAGGCTCATACCTCCGCTCAGACCAAATCGTAGCACGATGACCCCTATCAATGTCCCCATGCAGCAATCCCATTCCCGACATTCCTGCACATAGTGCCACACTTAATACAAATTTCAAACATAGTGCCACACTTAATACGAATTTCAAACATAGTGCCACACTTAATACAAATTTCAAACATAGTGCCACACTTAATACAAATTTCAAACATTAGTGCCACACTTAATACAAATTTTCAAACATAGTGCCACACTTAATACAAATTTTCAATCATAGTGCCACACTTAATACAAATTTCAAACATAGTGCCACACTTAATAAAAAAAATTCAAACATAGTGCCACACTTAATACAACTTTCAGAACATAGTACTGCTGGCTTAGTTTCTTCCTCTACCTCTTACTCCTCTACCTCCTCTTCGTCCCCGGTTGCCACGTCCACGCCCAGTACCACTGGCAGTGACAAAAGTGGGACAATTAGTGTCCCTATGGCCAAATTCATTGCATAGAATGCATTGAATTGTCGGACCTCCTGCTTCAGATTCATCCATATCATTCCAGATGCAATGACATTGACGTCTGCCTCTACTTGTACGCTTATGCTCTGGGTTTGGAATGTAACGCCTTTCAGAGGGGTTGACGGTGTTGAAGTTACCCATTGATCGAAAACCTATCAGCTCACCTGTCCAGGTATTCAGGACAGACTCTTTTAGAAAATATGGAGACACAAACGATATTGCGTCCAATCCAAGCAGCCCGCAAGCAGCAAGTACATGTGAGTAAGGTAGGTGAAGCAATTTTTGTTTGTTGCATGTGCACTCACATGTTGGCCAGGCTTCATTTCCAATTTTCACGTCATGTGTCCTCATCTCATTTGCACATCCGAATTTGTTGTTGGCTAAGCAGACCTCAAACCTTCTTTCTTGATTACCGATGGCGACTACAGTGTGTGACCTTGCTTTTTGCAGCTTGTTGTCCATGTACTTCGTGACTCTTTCACAGTAACGTGTATTCGGGTTGTTCAAGATATGTTGCTCTGCTTTTTGACGTCTATCTCTGAAATACTTCACAGTGCCATAGAAAATATCCTCAACGGTGGCTGTAAGTGGCAATGCCCGGTTTCCTCTGAGGACAAAGTTGTATGTTTCAGCAAGGTTGGTTGTCATGACACCGTACCTTGCTCCATGTGTGTCATGTAGCAAAGACCACCTCTCAAGAGGCTCATGCTCTATCCACTGCTGGAAGGTTTTAATCGACCTCCCGAGCCTTCTCCTAGTACCTGGTGGGTCAAAGCCTGGCAAGTCACATAGCCCAACAAGCTCCTCCTCCACGGCCGCTGTTCCTGTTGCCAACTGTGCAGCTACTGCTTCAATATGTGCCCTCACCGCTGCATCTCTTGCAGCTCTCCTGTCCCTAACATGTCTCTGCGTGCACACATTAATTCTGTCACGTATCAAATTGTACTTCCATAACTGGTTCTGCTTGCAGAGTTTTTTGAATAGATTCATCAGGTTCTTGTTTCTGAACTGCGAGAAAAAATTAGCCCCCAGATGGCGCATGCACCAACGGCTCAGCAAGCCCTGCCATGGAGTTTGTTCCTCAGGGCCTGGATTTGTCAGTGTCCTTATCGCACTGAGTATATGTTGGCTTCTCGCCCCTCGTTGGTTACCCCAAGTGGAAGGTTGAGATGTAGCGTAGCGGCAAATTTCCCTTGGCAAAGATACCAAGGATCGAATCCCGTGAGACTCCGAGGGTCGACTAGTAGGTGTCAACGGCGCCAGAAACTAAGCGGTTGACGGGACCTGCACACAGATACATATAACTTTGCTCCCAACGAGTACAGAGAGGTTGTCAATCCCTCCGGCCTTGTTGTTTACAAAGGATCAAACACAAGAGATAATAATGATAGCTATGACTGCAACTAGGAAATAAAAACATGAAGTAAATAGAAGGTGTGATCAGCGGTAGTAATATGGACCGGGGTCCCATGATGTTCACTAGTGATGTCTCTCTCCCAAAAGACGATAAAACAGCAAAGCGAGGTAAACAAATTACAGCTGGGCAATTGACAGGATTATGTGCGCAAACCAATGCTAACTATGCTGCAAAGAAAGGTAGAGGCTCAAAAGCATGGGCGATACGCCAAGGCAAGTAGACCGAAATCTATCTGCATCTACTACTAATCATCCACCTTGAGATATCTATCCAGAACATCTCGCTGGTATTAAGTTGCGAATCCCACCCAAAGTGTAAACTCAAAGCAACATACAACTGCATTAAAAGAACTTTGCGTAAAGTAAACAATCCTTGCACCCGCAAGTACAAGCACCGTTGTTTTCTCCCTTGTGGCAACAGCACATCCCCTAGACTCATGTTTCTATCACTCAAGCTAGTCATCAGGGGGCATGAACCCACAATCAAGCATAACGCTCCCTCTTGGAGTTACTACCTACTACTTGGCCAAAGCAATAAACAGCAACAGAGAACATGCAAGAATTACTCAAGAACAAAGATATAAAAGAGGTGAATCAAATATATTACTCAAACACAATCTGAACATAGTCTCATAATCCATCAGATCCCAGCAAACTCAGCAAAGCAACAGCAGAAAGATTACATATGTGCCTCGATCATGTAGGGTAGCTCACGAGGTCTAAACCATGAAGAGCAAAGAGGGGAGGAGAACATCACATAGCTACTGATCATGGACCCATGGTCCAAGGTGGACTACTCACTGAACGAAATATGCCCTAGAGGCAATAATAAAGTTGTTATTTTATATTTCCTTATATCATGATAAATATTTATTATTCATGCTAGAATTGTATTAACCGGAAACTTAGTACATGTGTGAATACATAGACAAAATAGAGTGTCCCTAGTATGCCTCTACTAGACTAGCTCATTGATCAGAGATGGTTATGTTTCCTAACCATAGACATGAGTTGTCATTTGATCAACGAGATCACATCATTAGGAGAATGATGTGATGGACAAGACCCATCAGTTAGCTTAGCACTATGATCGTTTAGTTTTACTGCTATTGCTTTCTTCATGACTTATACATGTTCCTATGACTATGAGATTATGCAACTCCCGAATACCGGAGGAACACCTTGTGTGCTATCAAACGTCACAACGTAACTAGGTGATTCTAAAGATGCTCTACAGGTGTCTCCGAAGGTGTTCGTGGTGTTGGCATAGATCAAGAATAGGATTTTTCACTCCGAGTATCGGAGAGGTATCTCTGGGCCCTCTCGGTAACACCCATCACAATAAGCCTTGCAAGCAAAAAGACTAATGAGTTAGTCACGAGATGATGTGTTACGGAACGAGTAAAGAGACTTGCCGGTAACGAGATTGAACTAGGTATAGAGACACCGACGATCGAATCTCGGGCAAGTAACATACCGATGACAAAAGGAACAACGTATGTTGTTATGCGGTTTTGACCGATAAAAGATCTTCGTAGAATATGTAGGAGCCAATATGAACATCCAGGTTCCGCTATTGGTTATTGACCGGAGATGAGTCTCGGTCATGTCTACATAGTTCTCGAACCCGTAGGGTCCGCACGCTTAACGTTTGATGACGATCGGCATTATGAGTTTATGAGTTTTGATGTACCAAAGGTAGTTCGGAGTCCCGGATGAGATCACGGACATGACGAGGAGTCTCGGAATGTCCGAGACATAAAGAATGATATATTGGACGACTATATTCGGACATCGGAAGTGTTCCGGAAAAGTTTCGGATTTAACTGGAGTGCCGGAGAGGGTTACCGGAACCCCCTACGAGGGGGGATGGTCCATAGTGGGCCTTGAGGAAAGGAGAGAGGCAGCCCATAGAGGCTGGCCGGCGCCCCACCTAGGGATCCTAGTTGGACTAGGATTGGGGGGGCGCCACCTCTCCCTCTTTTCCTTTCCCTCTCTTCCTTCTTGATGGACTCCTACTAGGAATAGGATTGCAATCCTATTCCTAGTAGGATTGCCCTAGCCGCACCATAGGAGGCCGGCCGGCCCTCCCATCTTGATCCTTTATATACGGGGGCAGGGGGCACCCAAAGACACACAAGTTGAATTGTTCCAGCCGTGTGCGGTGCCCCCCTCCACAGAAACACACCTCGGTCATACCGTCGCAGTGCTTAAGCGAAGACCTGCGCCGGTAGATACATCATATCCGTCACCACGCCATCGTGCTGACGAAACTCTCCCGTGAAGCTCAACTGGATCAAGAGCTCGTGGGACGTCATCAAGCTGAACATGTGCTGAACGCGGAGGTGCCGTACGTTCGGTGCTTGATCGGTTGAATCGCGAAGAAGTTCGACTACATCAACCGCGTCACTTGACGCTTCCGCTTCCGGTCTATGAGGGTACGTAGACACACTCTTCCCTCTCGTTGCTATGCATCTGGTAGATAGATCTTGCGTGATCGTAGGAAAATTATAAAATACTATGTTCCCCATCAGTGGCATCATGAGCCAGGTCTATGCGTAGATGATATGCACGAGTAGAACACAATGAGTTGTGGGCGATACTAGTCATACTGCTTACCAGCATGTCATACTTTGCTTCGACGGTATTGTGAGATGAAGCGGCCCGGACCGACATTACGCGTACGCTTACGCGAGGCTGGTTTCACCGTTACGAGCACTCGCTGCTTAAAGGTGACTGGCGGGTGTCTGTCTCTCTCACTTTAGCTGAATCAAGTGTGTCTACGCCCGGTCCTTGTGAAGGTTAAAACAGCACATACTTGACGAAACATGGTTGTGGTTTTGTATGCGTAGGTAAGAACGGTTCTTGCTATGCCCGTAGCAGCCACGTAAAACTTGCAACAACAAAGTAGAGGACGTCTAACTTGTTTTTGCAGGGCATGTTGTGATGTGATATGGTCAGGACATGATGAGTTATACGGTTTTGTATGAGATGATCATGTTTTGTAATGTTATCGGCAACTGGCAGGAGCCATATGGTTGTTGCTTTATTGTATGAAATGCAATCGCCATGTAATTGCTTTACTTTATCACTAAGCGGTAGCGATAGTCGTAGAAGCAATAGTTGGCGAGACGACAATGATGCTACGATGGAGATCAAGGTGTCGCGCTGGTGACGAAGGTGATCATGACGGTGCTTTGGAGATGGAGATCAAAAGCACAAGATGATGATGGCCATATCATGTCACATATTTGATTTGCATGTGATGTTTATCTTATTATGCATCTTATTTTGCTTAGAACGACGGTAGCATTATAAGATGATCCCTTACAAAATTTCAAGGTATAAGTGTTCTCCCTGAGTATGCACCGTTGCGAAAGTTCTTCGTGCTGAGACACCACGTGATGATCGGGTGTGATAGGCTCTACGTTCAAATACAACGGGTGTAAGACAGTTTTGCACACGCAGAATACTCGGGTTAAACTTGACGAGCCTAGCATATGCAGATATGGCCTCGGAACACGGGAGACCGAAAGGTCGAGCGTGAATCATATAGTAGATATGATCAACATAAGATGTTCACCATTGAAACTACTCCATCTCACGTGATGATCGGACATGGTTTAATTGATTTGGATCACGTGATCATTTAGATGACCGGAGGGATGTCTATCTAAGTGGGAGTTCTTAAGTAATATGATTAATTGAACTTTAATTTATCATGAACTTAGTCCTGGTAGTATTAGCATATCTATGTTGTAGATCAATAGCTCGCGATGTTGCTCCACGTTTATTTTTTATATGTTCCTAGAGAAAACCAAGTTGAAAGATGTTAGTAGCAATGATGCGGAATTGTTCCGTGATCTGAGGATTATCCTCATTGCTGCACAGAAGAATTATGTCCTTGATGCACCGCTAGGTGACACACCTATTGCAGGAGCAGATGTAGACGTTATGAACGTTTTGACAAAAGCTCGGTATGATGACTACTTGATAGATTAAGTGCACCATGCTTTACGTCTTAGAACCGGGACTTCAAAAAACGTTTTGAACACCACGGAGCATATAAGATGTTCCAAGAGTTGAAATTGTATTTCATACTCATGCCCGTGTCGAGAGGTATAAGACCTCTGACAGTACTTTGCCTACAAGATGGAGGAGAATAGCTCAACCAGTGAGCATGTGCTCAGATTGTCTGGGTACTACAATTACTTGAGTGAAGTGGGAGTTATTCTTCCAGATAAGATAGTAATTGACAAAGTTCTCTAGTCACTATCACCAAGTTAGTAGAACTTCGTGATGAACTATAATATGCAAGGGATGACGAAGGTAATTCCCGAGCTCTTCGCGATCCTGAAATCGGCGAAGGTAGAAATCAAGAAAGAGCATCAAGTGTTGATGGTTAATAAGACCACCTGTTTCAAGTAAAGGGCAAAAGGATAGAAGGGGAACTTCAAAAGGAATGACAAGCAAGTTGTCACACCCGTGAAGAAACCCAAAGCTAAACTCAAGCCTGAAACTAAGTGCTTCTACTGCAAAGGAAAAGGTCACTGGAAGTGGAACTGCCCTAGATATTTGGCGGATAAGAAGGATGGCAAAGTGAACAAAGGTATATTTGATATACAGATTATTGATGTGTATTTTACTAGTGTTCATAGCAACCCCTCGGTATTTGATACTGGTTCAGTTGCTAAAGAGTAGTAACTCGAAATGGGAGTTGCATAATGAACAGAAACTAGTTAAAGGTGAAGTGACGATGTGTGTTGGAAGTGGTTCCAAGATTGATATGATCATCATCGCACACTCCCTATACTTTCGGGATTAGTTTTAGACCTAAAAAATTGTTATTTGGTGCCAGCGTTGAGCATGAACATTATATCTGGATCTTGTCTGTTGCAAGACGGTTATTCATTCAAATCAGAGAATAATGGTTGTTCTATTTTTATGAATAATATCTTTTATGGTCATGCACCCTTGAAGTGTGGTCTATTCTTATTGGATCTCGATTGTAGTGATACACATATTCATAATATTGAAACCAAAAGATGGAAGGTTAATAATGATAGTGCAACTTATTTGTGGCACTGCCGTTTAGGTCATATTGGTGTAAAACGCATGAAGAAACTCCATAGTGATGGACTTTTGGAATCACTTGATTATGAATCACTTGGTGCTTGCGAACCATGCCTCATGGGCAAGATGACTAAAACTCCGTTCGCCGGAACTATGGAGCGAGCAACAGATTTGTTGGAAATCATACATACTGATGTATGTGGACCAATGAGTGTTGAAGCTCGCGGCGGGTATCGTTATTTTCTGACCTTCACTGATGATTTGAGCAGATATGGGTATATCTACTTAATGAAGCACAAGTCTGAGACATTTGAAAAGTTCAAAGAATTTCAGAGTAAAGTAGAGAATCATCGTAACAAGAAAATAAAGTTTCTATGATCTGATCGTGGAGGAGAATATTTGAGTTACGAGTTTGGTCTTCATTTGAAACAATGTGGAATAGTTTCACAACTCACGCCACCCGGAACACCACAGCGTAATGGTGTGTCCGAACGTCGTAACCGTACTTTATTGGATATGGTGCGATCTATGATGTCTCTTACCGATTTACCACTATCGTTTTGGGGTTATGCTTTAGAGACAGCTGCATTCACGTTAAATAGGGCACCATCTAAATCCGTTGATACGACACCTTATGAACTGTGGTTTGGCAAGAAACCAAAGTTGTCGTTTCTTAAAGTTTGGGGCTGCGATGCTTATGTGAAAAAGCTTCAACCTGATAAGCTCGAACCCAAGTCGGAGAAATGTGTCTTCATAGGATACCCAAAAGAGACTGTTGGGTACACCTTCTATCACAGATCCGAAGGCAAGATATTCATTGCTAAGAATGGATCCTTTCTAGAGAAGGAGTTTCTCTCGAAAGAAGTGAGTGGGAGGAAAGTAGAACTTGATGAGGTAATTGTACCTTCTCCTGAATTGGAAAGTAGTGCATCACAGAAAATTGTTCTAGTGATTCCTACACCAATCAGTGAGGAAGTTAATGATGATGATCATGAAACTTCAGATCAAGTTTCTGCTGAACGTCGTAGATCAACCAGAGTACGTTCCGCACCAGAGTGGTACGGCAACCCAGTTCTGGAAATCATGTTACTAGACCATGATGAACCTACGAACTATGAGGAAGCGATGATGAGCCCATATTCCGCAAAATGGCTTGAGGCCATGAAATCTGAGATGGGGTCCATGTATGAGAACAAAGTGTGGACTTTGGTTGACTTGCCCGATGGTCGGCAAGCCATCGAAAATAAATAGATCTTTAAGAGGAAGACTGACGCCGATGGTAATGTTACTGTCTACAAAGCTCGACTTGATGCGAAAGGTTTTCGACAAGTTCAAGGAGTTGACTACGATGAGACTTTCTCACCTGTAGCGATGCTTAAGTCTGTCCGAATCATGTTAGCAATTGCCGCATTTTATGATTATGAAATCTGGCAAATGGATGTCAAAACTGCATTCCTGAATGGATATCTCAAAGAAGAGTTGTATATGATGCAACCAGAAGGTTTTGTCAATCTTAAATGTGCTAGCAAATTGTGCAAGCTCCAGCGATCCATCTATGGACTGGTGCAAGCATCTCGGAGTTGGAATATACGCTTTGATAAGTTGATCAAAGCATATAGATTTATACAGACTTGCGGTGAAGCCTGTATTTACAAGAAACTGAGTGGGAGCACTACAACCTTTCTGATAAGTATATGTGAATGACATATTGTCGATCGGAAATGATGTAGAATTTTCTGGAAAGCATAAAGGAGTGTTTGAAAGGAGTTTTTCAAAGAAATACCTTGGTGAAGCTGCTTACATATTGGGCATCAAGATCTATAGAGATAGATCAAGACGCTTGATAAGACTTTCGATGAGTACATACCTTGATAAGATTTTGAAGTAGTTCAAAATGGATCAGTCAAAGAAGGAGTTCTTGCCTGACTTGTAAGGTGTGAAGTTGAGTAAGACTCAAAGCCAGACCACGGCAGAAAAATATAGAGAGAATGAAAGTCATTCCCTACGCCTCAGCCATAGGTTCTATAAAGTATGCCATGCTGTGTACCAAACATGTTGTGTATCTTGCCATGAGTTTGACAAGGAGGTACAATAGTGATCCGGGAGTAGATCACTGTACAGCGGTCAAAATTATCCTTAGTAACTGGATGACTAAGGAAATGTTTCTCGATTATGGAGGTGATAAAGAGTTCGTCGTAAAGGGTTACGCCGATGCAAGCTTTGACACTAAATCCAGATGACTCTAAGTATCAATTTGGATGCGTATTGAAAGTGGGAGCAATTAGCTAGAGTAGCTCCATGCAGAGCATTATAAACACATAGAAATTCGCGAAATACATACGGATCTGAATGTGACAGACCCGTTGACTAAACTTCTCTCACGAAGAAAAACATGATCACACCTTAGTACTCTTTGGGTGTTAATCACATAGCGATGTGAACTAGATTATTGACTCTAGTAAACCCTTTGGGTGTTGGTCACATGGCGATGTGAACTATGGGTGTTAATCACATGACGATGTGAACTATCGGTGTTAAATCACATGGCGATGTGAACTAGATTATTGACTCTAGTGCAAGTGGGAGACTGAAGGAAATATGCCCTAGAGGCAATAATAAAGTTGTTATTTTATATTTCCTTATATCATGATAAATGTTTATTATTCATGCTAGAATTGTATTAACCGGAAACTTAGTACATGTGTGAATACATAGACAAAATAGAGTGTCCCTAGTATGCCTCTACTAGACTAGCTCATTGATCAAAGATGGTTATGTTTCCTAACCATAGACATGAGTTGTCATTTGATCAACGAGATCACATCATTAGGAGAATGATGTGATGGACAAGACCCATCAGTTAGCTTAGCACTATGATCGTTTAGTTTTACTGCTATTGCTTTCTTCATGACTTATACATGTTCCTATGACTGAGATTATGCAACTCCCGAATACCGGAGGAACACCTTGTGTGATATCAAACGTCACAACGTAACTAGGTGATTATAAAGATGCTCTACAGGTGTCTCCGAAGGTGTTCGTGGTGTTGGCATAGATCAAGAATATGATTTGTCACTCCGAGTATCGGAGAGGTATCTCTGGGCCCTCTCGGTAACACCCATCACAATAAGCCTTGCAAGCAAAAAGACTAATGAGTTAGTCACGAGATGATGTGTTACAGAACGAGTAAAGAGACTTGCCAGTAACGAGATTGAACTAGGTATAGAGATACCGACGATCGAATCTCGGGCAAGTAACATACCGATGACAAAAGGAACAACGTATGTTGTTATGCGGTTTTGACCGATAAAAGATCTTCGTAGAATATGTAGGAGCCAATATGAACATCCAGGTTCCGCTATTGGTTATTGACCGGAGATGAGTCTCGGTCATGTCTACATAGTTCTCGAACCCGTAGGGTCCGCACGCTTAACGTTTGATGACGATCGGCATTATGAGTTTATGAGTTTTGATGTACCGAAGGTAGTTCGGAGTCCCGGATGAGATCACGGACATGACGAGGAGTCTCGGAATGTCCGAGACATAAAGAATGATATATTGGACGACTATATTCGGACACCGGAAGTGTTCCGGAAAAGTTTCGGATTTAACTGGATTGCCGGAGAGGGTTACCGGAACCCCCTACGAGGGGGGATGGTCCATAGTGGGCCTTGAGGAAAGGAGAGAGGCAGCCCATAGAGGCTGGCCGGCGCCCCACCTAGGGATCCTAGTTGGACTAGGATTGGGGGGGCGCCACCTCCCCCTCTTTTCCTTTCCCTCTCTTCCTTCTTGATGGACTCCTACTAGGAATAGGATTGCAATCCTATTCCTAGTAGGATTGCCCTAGCCGCACCATAGGAGGCCGGCCGGCCCACCCCTCTTGCTCCTTTATATACGGGGGCAGGGGGGCACCCAAAGACACACAAGTTGAATTGTTCCAGCCGTGTGCGGTGCCCCCTCCACAGAAACACACCTCGATCATACCGTCGCAGTGCTTAAGTGAAGACCTGCGCCGGTAGATACATCATATCCGTCACCACGTCGTCGTGCTGACGAAACTCTCCCGTGAAGCTCAACTGGATCAAGAGCTCGTGGGACGTCATCAAGCTGAACGTGTGCTGAACACGGAGGTGCCGTACGTTCGGTGCTTGATCGGTTGAATCGCGAAGAAGTTCGACTACATCAACTGCGTCACTTGACGCTTCCGCTTCCGGTCTACGAGGGTACGTAGACACACTCTTCCCTCTCGTTGCTATGCATCTGGTAGATAGATCTTGCGTGATCATAGGAAAATTTTAAAATACTACGTTCCCCATCACTCACGACTCATCCGGGAAGCGTCCATGGTGGTGGAGAAGCTCCCAGTGGTGGTTCTCCCCTCCGGCAGGGTGCCGGGAAGAGTTCTCCTGATGCTCCCGATCTTGGAAGCGCTGCGGCGGCGGAACAGAGGCGAGATCGCGAAAAAGGATTCTGTCCTCGAGGGTTTCGGGACGAGAGGGATATATATGCGAAGGGGGGCAGCCAGAGGCGGAGCAGGAGCCCCAGGCGCCCCCCTGGCGCGGCCAGGGGTGGGGCCGCGCCAGGTGGCCGCCTGGGCCTCCCCTGGCTCCCCTCTGGCCCATCTTTGGTTCTTCGCGAAGCTTCCTGTACGCTGATTTTTCCTATATTTTTCCTGGAGTTTTTGGAGCACTTTTAATATGGGGGAAACCTGAAATAGAAAAACAGCAGAAAACAGGAACTGGCACTGTGGTGCACTGAGTTAATAGGTTAGTCCAAATATGATCAAAAGTGCATGGAAGTGCATCAATATCATAGCAATATCACACAAAAGAAGCATGGAGCAAGCAGAAATTATAGATACGTTTTGGACGTATCAACATCCCCAAACTTAATTCCTGCTCGTCCTCGAGTAGGTAAATGATAACAAGCATAATTTCTGTGGTGACATGCTATCAACCATATAAGAACTTTTAAGTAAAGCAATCAAGGCATGTAATTAAATTCAAGTCATAACAAGCAAGAGTCTATATTAGCATTGTAACAAGCAACATAAGAACATAAAGGTGCAAGAGCTCTCGCTGTCCGTGACTCGAATGTCTCCAAATGGTGTTTGCGTGCAAGAAAGGGGATAGGGATATACGAGAGAGTAAAACATAGTTTTTGTATTGTTGAGAACTTAATCTACTAAAGTTTCACACTTGGTCTTCTTTGGAATCTTATCTTGACTCATCCCCAGACCACTAGCCAGGTACAAGTCAAAATGATCCACTCCCTTCCAATATTTTGAGCACTCATGCAATGGATGAGCGTAAGCAAGAAAGTTGACACTTAGGATGGCAAAGAGAGAAAAATGATGAAGGGGGAAGACAAAAAGGTGTGAAAGGCTCACATCAATGAGGACAATCATATGCGAGAGAAAGCCAAATGATAGATATGATGTGAGGAGTAGGGATTGCCATGCAACGGATGCACATATGAGCTAAGGTAAGCTCTCCAATGGAACTAGTGGGGGTGCATCCAACTTGCTCGCTCAAGAAGACCTAGAGCTCTTTTGAGGAGGCTCATCATTGGAATATACAAGCCAAGTTCTATAGTGTGAAGGTCCCCACATAGCTATATGCATGAATGATAATCTCCATGGAGTACAAGGTATAAGATGGAGTACGAGTGTGGATCTCTCAAAAGGAATAGCAGTGTGCCCCCTTCTCTCTTTTTATTTCTTTTTCTCTTTTTTCTATTTTTATTTTTTATTTTTTTGTGGCCTCAATGGCTCTTTCTATTTAACTCTCATTTGTCCTCTTTGGGATCTTTTGATTTTGTCCTCTTTGAGATCTTTTCCTCACTTTAGGGGCAACACTCTATATATTACAAGAAGTATAGAAGATCTTTCACACTTTACAAAAGTACTCAACATAAAGAAGATGAAACTATCATGATGTATGCAAACGTATGCCTCTGCCAGTGTAGCAGGATATGCAACGATACTAGCACGTCATGTAGCAATGATTAGGGCAAGGCCCAACTAGCATGCGGCTCATAGATCAAGCAAAAGCATGTATGACATGAAGATCAAGTCATGAGAAGATGGATGTTGCATGGCAATGTATCTCGGAAAGGCTATGGAAATGCCTCGATAGGTAGGTATGGTGGCTGTTTTGAGGAAGGATATAATGAGGCTTATGATGACAGAGCGTATCGTGCCAAGGATTTGGATGCACCGGCGAAGTGTGTGCCAACTCTTGAGGTGAGAAAGGGCAATGCACGGTACCGAAGAGGCTAGAAAAATATGGCTAGGTGGAAGTATCAACTTTCGAATACTCACATTAGTCCGAAGAACTCATGCACTTATTATCGGTAACTCTCAATCTAATTAGGAGGTTCACAAAGAGACAAGTACCCCGAGGAGGAGTTTATGGGGGTTTGGTTATCCTTGCGCATCCTCGACTCATGGTACGTGAGTGTACTCTAATATTCGATCCCTCCAAAGATTAGTGATCCATCTAGTAGCTAAAGTTCTCAACTATTTTGTAGGTTTTCGAAAATAAACACGGATTTCCCAAAATACGACATCTATCACTAATAGGCTAAAGCTCTTGACACCAAAAGTTCAGACATTACTCATGGCAATACCTCAAAACTATTGCAAGTTACTACTAAAATTAAATAGCAACCTCAATTACCTACTTTAAGTTAAGACACACAACTCAGTGCAACAGGCAAACTCTCTTAACAAGATAAACATGAAAACTCAAGAGAGTTCAGCAACCAACTAAACAAAATCTCTTTAAAAAGAAAAGCATGAAAACTAAGAGCTAAACATGACAGCAGCTATGGAAAGACAAAGAACACACACAGCAAAGATAAGCATGAAAATCCTATGTTGTGTTCTAGGTTGAAGTGGAGCGTGTTTCTCTCCCACACAAAGAAAGCTGGGTTCTAACTTGTTATGAACAGCAAGCAAAGCTAAAGAAAACTAAAAAAAAGAAACTAAGAGCAAGACGCTCCAAGCATAGCACATAACGCATGAAGTGATAAGAATATAGTGGAATGAAAGACGAACTGATAATTGTTGATGGAGAAGGGGATGCATGGGGGCATCCCCAAGCTTAGACGCTTGAGTCTTCTTGAATATTTCTTGGGGTGCACGGGGGCATCCCCAAGCTTGAGCGTTTGACCCTCCTGAATCTTCTTTTATCATCTTCCCTCGCACACTTGAAAACTCCCTTCATACATAACTCATCATAATCTGATTAGAAAGGTTAGTACCCACAATAAAATAATTTTTCCCTACTGGAAATAAAAATAATCTTGAAGAGCTACTGTTTCTCAAGATTGCCAAAAGGTTTTTGCAAAGAAAAAGCAAGCTCAAGGTTTGCAAAACGAAGAAAAGGCAAAACAGGACAGAATCTGTGAAAAACAGACCAGCAGGTAGTAAGTAATTTTTTCGGGGCACTTCTGCAACTCAAATCAAAAAACTCAGAACAGACGCTCGAAAGCCAATTGTATAGAGCACGCTGTCAAAAAAAATTAGATCAAAAAGATGATCTGGTGATTTTATTCGAATTTTTCTGTCGAAGGACAGAATCTGTTTTCTGGACAGCATGTCACAACTTTTGAACTTTCTTGCAATCAGAGGCTAAACTTGGCACAAAGCTGAAAAGAAAAGATACAATGATGATGCTACTGTAGTAACAAACATCAAGACACAACAAAAGCAAAATAAAACCTAATTCGTTGTGGGCTGCCTCCCAAAAGAGCTTTCTTTTATGCCTTTAAGCTAGGCATGATGCAAAAAGAGAAGATCAAGTTTTATCAAGAGTAAGAGAATAGCTAGCCCGTGTAACGGACTCAAAAGGCAACTTAATATTCTTTCTAGGGAAATGTTCCATCCCTTTCTTGACAGGGATTGGAATTTTATATTCCCCTCTTTCATGTCAATGATAGCACCAACGGTGCGAAGAAAAGGACGTCCCAAAATAATTGGACATGAAGGTTCACATTCAATATCCATAATAGTAAAATCAACGGGAACATAATTCTCATTGACAATGATAAGAACATCGTCGATCTTCCCCAAAGGTTTCTTTACGGAAGAATCAACAAGATGAACACCAAAAGAACAAGGATCAAAAGGTTTCAATTCAAACATATCATACATTCTTTTGGGCATAACGGAGGTACTAGCTCCAACATCACATAAAGCATAGCAAGAGAAGTTATTCAACTTAATTTTAATCATAGGATCCCAACTATCTTCTAGCTTTCTAGGTATGGAGGCTTCTACCCTAAGCTTCTCCTCCCTAGCTTTGATGAGAGCATTAGTGATATGCTCCGTGAAGGCAAGTTTAAGTGTGCTAGTGTGGGGATCTCTAGACATCTTGTGAAGAAAACCAATAACTTCAGAAATGGTGCAATTATCAAAATCAAGGTCACTACTATCAAGTAAAGTGGTAGTGGTGTCCTTTAGGCTCACTTGTTTGGTAGCTTCTATGGTCATAGGAGTTTCTTCTTCTACGGTTGAGGTCATAGCATCACCATTAATAGGTCCAATGGGACTAGGAGTGCATTGGGTGCTAAGAGTTTGGATATCCTCAACAACTAGAATAGTAGCAACATTGTGGTGGGTAGGAAGGCTCTTAATTCTATCTTCTTCCTCCTTTTCTCTAGCCCATCTATTTTTAAGTTTAGCCATCATCCTAATGTTTTCATTAATTTGCACTTGAATAGCATTCATAGGAGTGGTCTTCTGATGGCTTCTCGCCCCTCGTTGGTTACCCCAAGTGGAAGGTTTGAGATGCAGTGTAGCGGTAGTTTTCCCTTGGCAAAGATACCAAGGATCGAATCCCCTGAGACTCCGAGGGTCAACAAGAAGGTGTCAACTGCTAGCGGAGCAACTTAGCGATTGACAGGACCTGCACACAAATACAAATAGCTTTGCTCCCAACGAGTACAGAGAGGTTGTCAATCCCTCCGGCCTTGTCGTTTACAAAGGATCAAACGCAAGAGATAATAGTGATATGTATGACTGCAACTAGTAAGTAAGAACAGAAAGTAAATAGCGGATGTGATCAGTGATGGTAATATGGACCGGGGTCCCATGATGTTCACTAGTGATGTCTCTCTCCCAAAAGACGATAAAACAGCTAAGCGAGGTAAACGAATTACAGCTGGGCAATTGACAGGATTATGTGCGCAAACCAATGCTAACTATGCTGCAAGAAAGGTAGAGGCTCAAAAGCATGGGCGGTACGCCAAGGCAAGTAGACCGAAATCCATCTGCATCTACTACTAATCATCCACCTTGAGATATCTATCCAGAACATCTCGCTGGTATTAAGTTGCGAGTCCCACCCATAGTGTAAACTAAAAGCAAAAGACAACTGCATTATAAGAACTTTGCGTAAAGTAAACAATCCTTTCACCCACAAGTACAAGCACCGTTGTTTTCCCCCTTGTGGCAACATCACATCCCCTAGACTCATGTTTCTGTCACTCAAGCTAGTCATCGAGGGGCATGAACCCACAATCAAGCATAACGTTCCCTCTTGGAGTTACTACCTACTACTTGGCCAAAGCAATAAACAGCAACGAAGAACATGCAAGAATTACTCAAGAACATAAATATAAAAGAGGTGAATCAAATATATTACTCACACACAATCTGAACATAATCTCATAATCCATCGGATCCCAGCAAACTCATCATAGCAACAGCATAAGGATTACATATGTGCCTCGATCATGTAGGGTAGCTCACGAGGTCTAATCGGTGAAGAACAAAGAGGGGAGGATAATATCACATAGCTACTGGTCATGGACCCATGGTCCAAGGGAGACTACTCACAACTCATCCGGGAGGCGTCCATGGTGGTGGAGAGGCTCCCGGTGGTGATCCTCCCCTCCGGCATGGTGCCGGGAAGAGTTCTCCTGGTGCTCCCGATCTTGGAAGCGCGGCGGCGGCGGAACAGAGATGAGATCGCGAAAAAGGGTTCCGTCGTCGAGGGTTTCGGGACGCGGTGTAAATATATGCCAAAGGGGGCGTCAGAGGAGGCCAGGGGGGCCCAGGCGCCCTAGCGGCGCGGCCAGGAGGGGGGCCGCGCCCTCTGGCCGCCTGGAGCCCTGGTGGCCCCCCTCTGGCCCTACTTTGGCCGCATGGAAGCTTCTGGAATGCTGATTTTTTATATATTTTTTCTGGGATTTTTCTGGCAATTTACGTAATGGGGAAACCTGAAATACAAAAACAGCAGAAAACAGAAACTGGCACTGGGGTGCACTGAGTTAATAGGTTAGTCCAAATATGATCAAAAGTGTATGGAAGTGAATAAATATCATAGCAATATCACACAAAAGAGGCATGGAGCAAGCAGAAATTATAGATGCGTTTTGGACGTATCATCTTCCTCTCCTCAAGAGGAGAAGTTCTAATTTTAAGCAACTCTACCTCATGGGCTAAATTGTCTACCTTCGAAGAGAGATTATCTAGTTTGTCTAGTTTTTCTTCTACACTCTTATTGAAGGCCTTTTGGGTAGTGATGAAGTCTTTAAGCATAATCTCTAGTTCAGAAGTGGAGTTCTTGGTGCTAGGATAAGCATTGTTGTTCCCATAGGAATTAGAGGGGAACGGTATAGGGTTGCTACCAAAATTACTCCTATAAGCATTGTTATTGAAATTGTTTCTAGAGATAAAGTTCACATCTACTTGATCTTGAGCAATCAAAGAATTTAAAGGAACATCATGAGGATCAATAGAAGATTGCTTGGAAAGTAGAGACATGATCAAGTCAACTTTTTCATTTAGGGACGAAATCTCCTCGACAGAGTTTACCTTCCTACCTGTTGGAGCGCGTTCGGTGTGCCATTGGGAATAATTGGTCATATCTCGTCGAGAAGCTTCGTGGAAGCACCAAGTGTAGTTGACATAAAGGTTCCTCCCGCGGCCGAATCTAACAAGTTCCGCGAGGTAAAGTTCAAGCCTGCATAAAAAGTTTGGATAACCATCCAAGTAGTCAAACCATGAGTAGGGCAGTTCTTGACAAGAGATTTCATGCGTTCCCAAGCTTGGGCAACGTGTTCATTATCCAATTGTTTAAAATTCATTATGTTACTCCTTAATTGGATAATTTTAGCAGGGGGATAGTACTTCCCAATAAAGGCATCCTTGCACTTGTCCCAAGAATCTATACTATTCCTAGGCAAGGATTGAAACCAGATTTTGGCTCCTCCTCTCAAGGAGAAAGGAAAAAGCTTAAGCTTAACAATATCACCATCTACTTCTTTGTACTTTTGCATATCACAGAGCTCAACAAAATTATTTAAGTGCAAAGCAGCATCATCTCCAGCACCGGCGAATTGATCTTTCATAACTAGGTTCAGCAAAGCAGGTTTAATCTCATAAGAAGGTGCTGAAGTGGCAGGTGTAGCAATAGGCGTGCAGATAAAGTCATTGTTGTTATGACTAGTGAAGTCACACAACTTGGTGTTCTCGGTGGAACCCATAGCAGCAGCAAGCAAGATAACTATTTTTGTGATTTTTGGTAAGGGACACTAAAGCAAAAACTGAAAGGTAAACTAACAAGACTAAAAAGCAAAGATAAAAGATAGCGTGCAACTCCCCTATCTTGAAGAGTGGAGTCCCCGGCAACGGCACCAGAAACTTGCTTGATGGCTTCTCGCCCCTCGTTGGTTACCCCAAGTGGAAGGTTGAGATGTAGCATAGCGGCAAATTTCCCTTGGCAAAGATACCAAGGATCGAATCTCGTGAGACTCCGAGGGTCGACAAGTAGGTGTCAACGGCGCCAGAAACTTAGCGGTTGACCGGACCTGCACACAGATACATATAACTTTGCTCCCAGCGAGTACAGAGAGGTTGTCAATCCCTCCGGCCTTGTTGTTTACAAAGGATCAAACACAAGAGATAATAATGATAGCTATGACTGCAACTAGGAAATAAAAACAGGAAGTAAATAGAAGGTATGATCAGCGGTGGTAATATGGACCGGGGTCCCATGATGTTCACTAGTGATGTCTCTCTCCCAAAAGACGATAAAACAGCAAAGCGAGGTAAACAAATTACAGCTGGACAATTGACAGGATTATGTGCGCAAACCAATGCTAACTATGCTGCAAAGAAAGGTAGAGGCTCAAAAGCATGGGCGGTACGCCAAGGCAAGTAGACCGAAATCCATCTGCATCTACTACTAATCATCCACCTTGAGATATCTATCCAGAACATCTCGCTGGTATTAAGTTGTGAATCCCACCCAAAGTGTAAACTCAAAGCAACAGACAACTGCATTAAAAGAACTTTGCGTAAAGTAAACAATCCTTGCACCCGCAAGTACAAGCACCATTGTTTTCTCCCTTGTGGCAACAACACATCCCCTAGACTCATGTTTCTGTCACTCAAGCTAGTCAACAGGGGGCATGAACCCACAATCAAGCATAACACTCCCTCTTGGAGTTACTACCTACTACTTGGCCAAAGAAATAAACAGCAACGGAGAACATGCAAGAATTACTCAAGAACAAAGATATAAAAGAGGTGAATCAAATATATTATTCAAACACAATCTGAACATAGTCTCATAATCCATCAGATCCCAGCAAACTCAGCAAAGCAACAGCAGAAAGATTACATATGTGCCTCGATCATGTAGGGCAGCTCACGAGGTCTAAACCATGAAGAGCAAAGAGGGGAGGAGAACATCACATAGCTACTGAGCATGGACCCATGGTCCAAGGTGGACTACTCACGACTCATCCGGGAAGCGTCCATGGTGGTGGAGAAGCTCCCGGTGGTGGTTCTCCCCTCCGGCAGGGTGCCAGGAAGAGTTCTCCTGATGCTCCCGATCTTGGAAGCGCTGCGGCGGCGGAACAGAGGCGAGATCGCGAAAAAGGGTTCTGTCCTCGAGGGTTTCGGGATGAGAGGGATATATATGCGAAGGGGGCAGCCAGAGGCGGAGCAGGGGCCCTAGGCGCCCCCTGGCGCGGCCAGGGGTGGGGCCGCGCCAGGTGGCCGCTTGGGCCTCCCCTGGCTCCCCTCTGGCCCATCTTTGGTTCTTCGCGAAGCTTCCTGTACGCTGATTTTTCGTATATTTTTCCTGGAATTTTTGGAGCACTTTTAATATGGGGGAAACCTGAAATAGAAAAACAGCAGAAAACAGGAACTGGCACTGTGGTGCATTGAGTTAATAGGTTAGTCCAAATATGATCAAAAGTGCATGGAAGTGCATCAATATCATAGCAATATCACACAAAAGAAGCATGTAGCAAGCAAAAATTATAGATACGTTTTGGACGTATCAGTATACCTGCATGCCTGTCATGATGGATGCACACATTGGGCTTCTCCTTAACAACGGATATTTTCAACTGCCTGAAGAACCATGTCCAACTCTCAATGTTCTCACTCTCCACGAAAGCAAATGCGAGTGGGACAACTTGATTTTGGCCATCTTGACCTATGGCTGTTAGGATCTGACCTTTGTACTTGCCTGTGAGAAATGTACCATCTACACATATCACCGGTCGGCAATGCCTGAAAGCTTCGATGCATACACCGAAAGAGAAGAGACGATGCAACACTCTCACAGTTGGGAATTCTGGCATGAAGAGGTCTTGGATATCGATATAGGTGCCTGGATTCCGCTGCTGCAGTGTGCGGAGGAGCTTGACAACAGAGTCATATGCATCAAAATAAGAACCAAATCTGCTCTCCAGCGCCAAATGCTTAGCCCTCCAAGCCTTGCCATAATAATTTATGTACTTTAACCTAGCGAAGACTTTTGTCTGGATTGCCTTCACTTCCATAGCTTTGCCCTACACTATCTCATCGTAAAACAACCGAGCAATAAGTGGCGATGAGAGGTTGGCATGATCTTGAGGGATGCACGAAATAAGACAAGTGTGATGCACTAAGTCACTGATCACCCAACTTGTGCCATACTTAGGTAGATAGTCGTGCACCCTGGCAGGGCAATCTGCATTCTTGCATACCATTGTGAGGTATTTCTGACTTGACACCTGAGCTGTGAAAACCCTTTTCCTTGGACATTGCCCAATTAATTATTGCATCATTCATAGCTTGCTTGTTCGGATACATAGCTCCCGTCGCAATATTGTTCTGGTGATATTGCCAGGCAGAATCATGTCCATCATTCACTGTCATTGCAGATGAGAAGTCATGATTCCATGATGCAGGATTCGGGGCCTCCTCTTCATTGTCTTCCTCATCCGACTCCTCGGAATCATCGGCATGACCCATATCAACATCGGTGTCTTCTTCTTCCATCTGGTCCTGCATGTGCCCATCTACCTCGTCAGCGTCCACCTCGCCAATGTAATCAACATCAGCATTTCCTCCTTCTACCTGACTACTCTGCCCTGGTTCGTAACCAGCAGCATTTCCTCCTTCTACCTGACTGCTCTGTGCTGGTTCGTAACCAGCAGCATTTCCTCCTTCTACCTGACTGCTCTGTCCTGGTTCGTAACCAGCATCCCCAGCATTTGACATAGATAACTGCCTCCCTCCACTACTCAGCTCAGGATCGTAGCCACCCTCGCCTTCATGTGTAGTGACCTCATTCACGACGGGAATCACTAAGGCAACAGGATTACATCCCCTGCGTTCACAACCTTGTAACCACCGCACCCACTCGGAGTCTCGCTCTATTGGCCTCAAATAAAAATATATTGTTGAACTTGACCGTGTCCACAATGCATGAACACCGACTGTGTGCGTTACAGTATCTAGCCCTAAACTTGCCGCAATCCATTCTTTCAACTGACCGACTGACCATGTTTGAGGCGCGTTCATTGGCACCTCTATGTGAGCAAATTCACTCAGATCAGCTCCCATCTCAGTTGTCTGGACAGTACCAAGACCGTAGTAAAATATGAACTTCACTACATCAGACATCTTGGCTCACCTAATTTTTTTCCAACAACGACAGACAAATAATAAGCAACGCTTTCAAATATCCGCACTACTAAATATTAGACATGTATATATTTACGGACCAACTAAAAATATTCACAGACCTAAAAAATATACTTTGAATATTTGACATCCACAAATCGTATGGAATACTACCAAATAATTACGAGAGATAAAATGTGTGTTGAAATATACCCTTGAAGCGTGCAAACGAACGACGAACGGCGGGCTTCACTCAACAGAACCGGAGCCGGAAACTCGCCCAGCAACGCCGGAGCTCGACCACCCCCACTGCCTACACCGCAATGCCCGAGCTTCACCACCACCAGCGCCACAATCTTCACCGGTGAGCTCAAAAAAAGCTCCATCAAAATGCTCACCACGAACAGCACGAGCTACCCCATGAGTAGATCGAGGTATCCCTTGGCTTCCCTCACTACGTAGAACCCATTCACGGTGCCAAATCCGCAAAAAAATGGATGAGTTCGGTGTATAAATTGAAGAATATATGTGTGAGGAGAGGGAGAAAGAAGAACAGAGAGGAGAAGACTATAAGAACGAGCTGGAGAAAGAAGAAGGAAAGGAGAAGGGAGAAGGAGCCGGCCGCGGTGGGGGCCCGCACCCTGTCGCCCCGCAGCAAGCCGATCGGTCTGCGGCTGGCCGACAGGGGCGCCCCGTGACCAGCCCGCGCCGACAGCCAGCGCTGCCCCCCTCGCGACGTGGCCAGCCCAATCAGCGGCTGGCACGTGGCAGCCCGGCCAACTGTCGGCATGCTGCTGGCCGACGAGGCCCAGTCGGCCTGTTGTGGGCTGACTAGATCCAGTCGGCCTGCAGCGGGCCGACGGTGTATTATTTTTGAAAAAAAAATCCGATGTAATATTTAGGAAATTTAATAAAAAATATATTATTTAAAAAAAATTAGCTAGCGCGTGTATATGAGCGCTTGCGTCTGTATTGTGTTAAAAAAAAGCAGCTGAGCTATAATGGTCCGGCCCGCCCGAGTGAGCACGTGTGCGTGCGGGGTGGTCAGACACTTTTTTGACGTAGCACCGCGGCAGAGATAGATCGGCGCCGGTGGTTTCGACGTAAAAACAACTTGCAAATGATCGATCAGTTTGTTGTGATGGCACCGCATCACGCGTACCAACCGCTATAAATCTCACCCGATCCTCTCCACGCATTCATCTCCTCCCCAGTTCGGCCGAGCAGGATGAATCTCCCGGCGATCGCCTGCACCCTCCTCCTACTTCTCCATCTCAATGGTACGTACGTGCGCGCGCCCTGCCCCCTGACTACATTGACACACTTGATTATTTAGTTCCTATACGTTCTTACTTGTGGCTGCTCGTGTTTTGTCTTGCCGCTTAACTTGATCGATCTGCGTGCGTGTAGTTTCTCCCGTGGAGTCGTCCCGGCCACAGGGGCTCGGGAAGAAGGGGCGCCACCAGCCCGGACAGGGGAGCCACCACGACCACAACGGGCACAGCGGCGACGACTGTCACCAGCGCGACCACTCCGACGACTACAACGGCTACAGCTTCTACGTCTTCGGCGACTCCTTCGCCGACAACGGCAACCTCGTCAAGATGAACCCAAAATCCGAGCTCAATCGCCAGTGGCGCTATCCCTATGGCTTATCCGGCCGCTTCTCCAACAGCTTGGTTCAGTCCGACTTGATCGGTACGTCCCCTTGCTAAATCTTCGATCGATCTCTATTTGATGGACCTACGTGTCATTCTGTTGCACCACGTTGCAGCCTACATGTTAGGGCAGAAAAAGTCCCCTCCGGCGCACAGGCTCACGCGCAAGGTCGGCCGGGCCGGCTTGAACTTCGCCGCCGGCGGCTCTGGCGTGTTCGACGTGCCGGGCACCCAGACGCTCGCCAGGCAGATCCACACCTTCCACAAGCTCGTCAAGGACGGAGACATCGACCAGGAGCGCCTCGCGTCAAAATCCGTCGCGCTCGTCGCCGTCTCCGGCAACGACTACGCCGGCCTCCCCGACGACACCAAAAGCTTCGCCGAGGTGGAGGACTTCGCCAAGAAGGTGACGGCGGAGATCGTGGCCAACGTGCGGCGCCTGCAGGGCATCGGCGTGCACAAGCTGCTCGTCAACAACCTCCACCCTTTCGGCTGCTCGCCGTCCCACACCAGGCCGTACAACCACACCCATTGCAACGAGCGGCTCAACCTCGCCGCCACGCTCCACAACCACCACCTCGCCGACCAGCTGGCCGGCATGGACGACGTGCTCGTGGTCGACCTCAACGCCGCCTTCAGCAACGTCGTCCGGCACTACAACGACGACGACGGCGGCGGCGACGACAATATCATTCCCATTCTCTTCAGGGAGAAGCTCGCGCCGTGCTGCGAGAGCACCGACCCCAAGGGCTACTGCGGGCAGGTCGACGAGGAGACCTTGGAACCCCTCTACAAGCTCTGCGACAACCCCAACTATTTCTTCTTCTGGGACGACATGAACCCGACCATGGTCGGCTGGCAGGCCGTCATGGGCCCGCTCGACCACCCCATCAGGAGCTTCTTAGGCCTTATTAAGTAGACGATGATGCATGCACACACGTGTGCATGCATGCATGTATACCCTGTTGTGCTCCACCTTGAACTATATATCTTTTTTAAAGAAAAGGCTCAAAAACCCGGCTTTAAATTAACAAAGCCATTAATCGGCCCGGCTGCTGTTGCCTTTGAGCTGTTGAACTATACTCTTCACGCTGCTAGGCGAAAATCTGATATGAACCCTATTTAATGAGGAGAGACAACTATCATATCTTATTTCAGGTTTGCTATATCACATCTACCTTAAAAATTCATGAAAGACTTAAAAAAAAAATCAAGGTTAAGAGAGTTAGATGTGAGATAATATCTCACATCTAGATGTGATATAGACAGACCCATCTTATTTTAGATAGATGTATCATGCAGTTGTTTGTACTTCCTCTATCTATATATATAAGTCCTAATGCAAGTGGTGACCCAAGTCCTTGGATGCCCAGCCGGCTCCTTTCCTTGCAAATACCTAGGACTCCCGGTCACCCTTCGGAAACCGACGACAGCGCAGCTTTCAGGCCTGGTGGATCAGCTTGCGCGGTGCCTCCCAGGGTGGAAGGCGGCAAATATGCCTAAGAGTGGGAGAATGATTCTGGTCCAGTCCGTTCTGTGTGCGATACCTATACATGCGATGATGGCTCTTGATATCCCCATGAAGACGATTGCTGCCATGAACAAAATCTGCAGAGGATTCCTGTGGTGCGCCGAGGACCAGGCGAACGGAGGACAGTGCCGCGTGGCATGGGAGATGGTTTGCTCGCCAAGATGGGCGGGCGGCCTCGGCATCACCAACCTAAAATGGCTAAACATTGCCATGCAGGCAAGGTGGCCTTGGCTAAAGCGGGTGGATCAGGAAAGGCCTTGGGCGGAATTTGAAATAGAAGTGCCAAAGAAATCGTTGCAACTGTTCCAGGCAGCCACCCATATTCTGCTTGGTAATGGTGAAGGTACCCTATTCTGGGAAGACCGTTGGTTGGACGGCTTCAGGGTACAGGAGTTGGCACCATCACTCTATGGCCTGGTGAGGAAAAGAATTCGCGAGACACGCACGGTCAGCCAAGGGATGGCGGCGATGGACGTTGGGCCGGAGGTGAATACACAAATGCTCCAGGAATACTTGAGGCTTTGGGACAGACTTGCCGCGGTACAGCTCCAACCGGATGCGATGGACATGATCCGTTGGGCCTGGGAAGAAGGGGGCTCTTACTCCACGAGTTCGGCATATAAGGCCAAGTTTTGGGCAAGGGAAACTGTGCCAACGGCGGATTTCACTTGGAAGTCCAAGGCACCACTCAGATGCCGCCTCTTCACTTGGCTGGCCCTGCAAGATCGCTGCTGGACTTCTGACAGATTGGCTAGATGTGGGCTAGATCACCAGGAGGCATGTCCGTTCTGTGACCAGAACGAAGAGAGTATAAATCACCTCTTACTCCAATGCGTCTTTGCGAGGGAGGTATGGGTGCGCGTCTGCGTGGCTTGGGGCAGACCTGACTGGGCTCCAACATCCACGTCAACCTTGGGAGCATGGTGCTTGAGCAACACGGGCAGGGCCGGAGGAGGCAAGGATGCAAGAGCTATGATGGTACTGGTCTTATGGGAACTCTGGAAACATAGGAACACGGTGGTTTTTGATGGGGATGCTCCCTCAACCTCCTTTGTAATTAACCGGATTACTGTAAAAGGTAGGGCGTGGATAGCGGCAGGTCTTTTCAAAACAAACATGAGTAGCGCATTTGCGGACATTGAGGTGGGTAATGACGTGAGTAGTTAGCCTAGCCCTGTCGGTGGAGTTGGGCTATGTAACACATATAGCTACAACGTGGAGGGGTCTCCTAATCCCTATCCTCTTCTTTAATATATATAGTACGCACACTCGTGCGTATTCGAGAAAAAAAAAGTCCTAATGCAAGTTTCGAGACCAACTTTGACCATATATTAGAGCAATAATGTAGTGTGGTGCAACTGCAGCATGGGATGGCTAGCCCGTAAGGATTCTTCGGTGGTTGAAGATCCTGGCAGTTCGGTTACTTCGGTGGTTGCATATATTCTTAGTTGGAACAGAAACCGCGGGTAATGAAGCTTCCATTTTTCTTTTAAATAAAAATCCAAAGGCGTCTAGACCATATATGTAAACCTTGGAACACGAATGATACTAATTCAGTATCCAACTAAACATAACCATGTTTGTTCGCATGAAGTAACTTCTGAATATACTCAAACTAAAATACGCAAAGCAAGGTAGATGGGCAGCCATGCCAGGTTGATGGGAAAACAACGGAAAATCAAACAATAGTATCCTTTACCCCGCACGGAAAATGATGCCATTCTACTTGCATGATCATACTGGATGATTGATACTAACATTTTTGCTCCGAAACATACATGCAATAACGATGCAACTATACATAGAGAAGTAGCATAACCATTACTAGTAGTACTAAAATTTAGGATGAGAATATAGGAGTACATGATAACAGCACCAAACGCACTAGCACTAAATTGACATGATAATATCCTTTGCAACCTTCCATTCAGCCGGGAGTATTCTAGCTATGAGTTCCTTGAGAACAGATGGGCAGCTGGACTTGAGATGCACATAACCGTTGCTTGCCATCATCGCCTCCAAATTGGATGGAGAAGCAAGGAACCGTAAACAAGCTTCTTTGAGACGATGGAAACCATGTTGCTCAGCTATAGCCAAACTGGCTGCGACCATGTTTGAATCAATATTACAACACAATTTCTCCTCGCAGATTTGCTTCAGCCTTTCGATGTTGTACCTATCAGCCGCTACGAGTAGATGACTGGCCATCGCCACATCAATCACAGGAGAAACTTTGGCGGTGTATATGAAATGGAGCAAGGCCTTGAACACGTCAGGTTCAATGTCATAGATTTTGATAGCACTACTGGAACTCTCCTTCATTTTTTTTTTTTTTGAAACAGGGCAAAAGATTTGCCACATGCATTAATTAAGGAGAAGAGTTTTTATTACAGAAGGACCGGTCATACAACATAGCCCAACTGGCACGCGTGCTAAGGAATTACTCTCGCGGCATGATTCTGCTCATCTGTTTAGCCCCCGCGATGACCCAAGTCCTGGCCTCGTCCTGGATTAGCTTAAGGATGTAGTGCGGCGGCGTCGATTTCTTCCGGAACTCTCCTTCATGGCACCAAGGAGCTCCGCCTTGAAGACAGATGACCGAGCGGCGAGGACACACCTATGAGCGGGGAATATCTCTCCGCCTACTTGAAATGTTAGGTCTGCTGCATCTTTGCTCTCGAGGAGATCACCGAGATGCTGGTGCAAGTCGTCTGGAGAAGCCCTTGTTTCTTCTTCACCGAGGATCTCCTTCATGACGATGACATCACATCTGATTGTTAGACAATCATCTTTGAGATGCTCCGATCTTTCCAGCTTAGCTTTCTTCATCAGGTTATGGTTGCCCCAGTTTGGAGCTTTCCTTGAGAATATATGTGTGCCATGGTTACGGGTGTATGAAGGCACCGGTTCTCCGTTCTCGTCCAGTAGACTGAACGTGAAATTCGCCTTCACACCTTTGGCACCGGCGGATTTAAGATGTAGAAAAATAGATATGTAATCCGGACAAAGCTCGCTGCCGTTTGGGTAGTAGGTCACGGCCCAATCGTGGCCTCCAACACTGAAAGGTGTAGAAGTCAGGTACTCGTCGTTCTTGAGTAGCGCCTTGGCTCTTGAGTATCCATCTACCTTGAGAATGCATGACCGCGCATATGACCTCTGCACGGATTCATCAGCTACCATGGCAATAGAAATCTTGCACTGCTTCGCCATTCTTGGAGCAAGATGGAAGACAAGCTTCTGCATGTAGATAGAGATCACAAGCACGTGCACAAATAGCCGGGACTTGATTGATTCTTGCCGCCGGGCAGAACACAACGATATGCACGCGAAACACTCTAATAATCGATTGGTGTTTCGTTTGCTTAATTTATTGATTGATTCTTTAATATACTTGTATATAAAGGCCTAAGGTAGCTACCTAGCGCAAATACTACTCGGTGACTAACTCTACTACGTACTACTAATCCTCCTACTCCGGTACGGAATACAGGTGTACACATGCACGTTCCGGTTCCGTGCAAATTTGTGTCTCTCTTGTTTTTTTTTTTTTTTT
>LR738713.1:756652072-756663956 GCA_902687465.1 Secale cereale | reverse complement strand
GCATCAACCTGAGTCACCCTAGCAACAACACTCAACCTGAGACTTAATCAGAATAGCAAGATGCACTCCATGTTAAAAGCAATTTCCTCCCCCAAGCTTTGAGTCAGATGTGAGAGGAATTGCAAATTAGTAGTCGAGGAACAACCACCGGGGCGAGGCATCGAGATGATAGCCTCTGAGTACATTGGGTCGACATACTCCTCACCCGCCACCGTTGAAACAACTGAATCCAAGAACACCTCTCACGCCAATCAGATACCTCATCACAGCAGTCAGAGCAGCCCACGAGACAGATAATAATGGGCGAAAACTGAGAACGTGGCGCCATAGACTCTTTAAACATAGGATCATCCTGCCGTGAAACGATGTCCACTGGCCGAGCCAACAACATTGTAGCAAGAAGATCCTACTCAACGGGAGCACGAGGGAGGGCGCAACCATCCGCACGACAAGCCAAGCAATCTCCAAGGGGCGATGCCAAGAGAGCATCAACATATGAACGAGGCCTTGAAGTGTGGCCGGCCTGCACGCCATACATAACATCAACACCAGGCTGAGGCCCTGAGGTGGTGTCAACTAGGGGGGCTTCCGCAATGGCCGAGAGCACTGGCTGTCAAGGTGGAAGTTCTTGTAGCAATGCCAGCACTTCAGCAGCTCTGAACATGCAACGGTGAAGTGCTTGCAGCTGAGGCAGCAGTAGCACCGTCCATCCATCCACTTGAGGTAAGAAGCACACCCAGCCTGGGCAGCCACCAGATGCGTTGGCGGCGCAACATGCCCGACCTTGGTAGCATCCATGCTTCCCCGACGCCCTTCACCTCAATTCAACCTCCACAGTCCACAACAGCCGGACCTCTGGAAGGCAAGGCTTCGTCCTGGACCACCACCGACTTGAGGAGGGGTCATGGGGCCGAGGAGGACGAAACAGCAACAGTGGATCCAAGCAACTCCGATGGCAGCAAGATGCAGGGCTGGAACCCTGTGGGGATGTTGGCAGGAGGAGGCGGTAGCGGCCCTCCGGTCGCAGCAACAGACGCCGATGGAGACATGGTGGTAGCCGCATCCAGTGAAGAGGCCAGGGTAGGCAGCCCGGCGCTGTAGCGACCCATTGACAGAGCCGACGCCAGCCCCGTAGCAGCCCCAACCATCCCAGAGACCCGCCCATGCGAGACCGACCGAGAAGGGATCTCAGCGCTTGCCTCGGCGACGATAGGCCCACGGACTTGGCAAGCCGGTGGAAACTCCGAGACCGAACCATCCATCTCGTCTTCTGAGCTCCATGAGAACCGCTCCACCGAAATCGCATCGGGGCAAGGGCGGATCCGACCGAGGGGGCGCTTTGGGGTGGGGGGCTGGGGGTGGGGTGGGTCTTGCCGGCGGGGGAGGGCAGCTGGGCTACCGCCAGGCAGGGGCGAGACGCGGTAGGGGGGTCTTTATTTCTTCTCTTCATATGGTCTGTCCACCTTCTTTATTTCCGAACAAATATAATCAAGTTCCGAAAGAGAGAAAAACTGCTATGATACCAAATTCCTTACCATCTCGGAGATTAGGGTTGCTATTTGGCTTTCTTGGCTAATATGAGGTGGAGGCATGGGGATGCCAGGCGTTGGGTAACCAATCTGTGTGGTGGAGCGCATCGGGAGTGTGGGGCGGCTATCCCGTAAGGATTCTCTGTGGTTGAAGATCGTGGCAGTTTGGTTACTTCAGTATGTGGCAATGCCAGCAAGTTGTCTGCGCATGTACCTACCGCATAGGGCATGTCGTGTGTGTCGGCGATCTGGTGTGTCTCTCCCGACTCCCTAGGCCCTTCAATAAGCCCCTTTTGGTGGTCGCTGAGATGTCTTCTTGCAGTCGGCATGATCTAGGCAGATATGCAATCACAAGGCCAGTGTCGTGCATCAAAAGTTCAAAACATGATGTTGTGGTGTAGACCTTGACATGGATTGCCTAGAATCTAGATGAAATCCAAGACTTGGCATCATCACTAGAATGCGACGAAGATGATGCAACTCATGTTCCTCATTTCAAGTGTCACTTGAGGACTAACCTTATCTATACCCCATCGCTGGTTTGTGCGACTGTGTGTGGACAATCTCTTGGTAGGCTCCGCCTAGATGTTACAAGGGAGTCCATTTGGCTTATATTGTGTTTGGCAATAAGTCAAGTCATATTTTTTTTGTTCTTTCTTTTATTTTACCAAATTTACTAGATTCATACTAACATAGTTGCATATATTCTTACTTGGTAAGAAGCAGTTAGTAATGAAGCTTCCATTTATGCGAGCCTCAGAACATGAATGGCACTAATTCTACAACCAGCTGAAAGTAACAATGTATGAACCCATGATGTAACATCTCGATAATAATCAAACTAATACAGCAAGCAAGGTGGATGGGCAAACAACGAATAAACAAATAATACTCTCTTTTATCACGTAAGAGAAACGATTACTAGTATACTCGCCTAAACATATATTAGATTGAATAACTAATGCTAACACTTTTGCTTTGAAACATACATCCAATGATGCAACCATACATGGAAAAGTAAATTTTGGATGACAATACATGACAATGGTAGCAGGCGCATTACTACTAAATTGCCATGATAATATCCTTTGCCGCCTTCCATTCAGCCGGGAGTATTCTAGCTATGAGCTCCTTGAGAACAGACGGACAACTAGACTTGAGATGCTCATAACCGTTGCTTGCCATCATGGCCTCCAAATTGGATGGAGAAGCAAGGAACGACAAACAAGCTTCTTTGAGACGATGGAAACCATGCTGCTCAGCTATAGCCAAACTGGTTGCGACCATGTTTGAATCAATATGACAACACAATTTCTCCTCGCACATCTGCTTCAGCCTGGCGATGTTGTACCTATCTGCCGCTACAAGTAGATGACTGGCCATCACCACATCAACCATAGGAGAAACTTTGTCGGTGTATATGAAATGGAGCAAGGCTTCGAACACATCAGGTTCCATGTCATGAATTTCAATGAGACTACCAGAACTCTCCTCCATGCCGCCGAGCAGCTCAGCCTTGAAGACAGATGACCTAGCGGCCATGATACACCTATGAGCGGGGAAAATCGCTCCGCCTACTTGAAATGCTAGGTCTGTTGCATCTTTGCTCTCGAGGAGATCACCGAAATGCCGGTGCAAGTCGTTTGGAGAAGCCCTTGTTTCTTCTTCGTAGAGGATCTCCTTCACGACCATGACATGGCATCCGATGGTGAGACAATCATTTCTCAGATGCTCCGATCTTTCCAGCTTAGCCTTCTTCATTAGGTTATGGTAGCCCCAATTCGGAGCTTTCCTTGAGAATGTATGTATATCATGGGCCCGGGTGTATGAAGGCACCGGTTCTCCGTTCCCGTCAAGCAGACTGAACGTGAATTTCGCCTTCACATCTTTGGCACTGGTAGGATGAAGATGTAGAAAAAGAGATATGTCATCCGGACAAATCTTGCTGCCGTTTGGGTAATAGGTCATGACCCAGTCGTGGCCTCCAACGCTGAAAGGTTCAGTGGTTAGGCACTCGCCGTTCTTGAGTTGCGCCTTGGCTCTTGAGTATCCATCAACCTTGAGCACGTATGATCGCGCATATGGCCTTTCCTCTGATTCAGCTACCATGGCAACAGAGATCTTGCAGTGCTCTGCCATTCTGGGAGCAAGATGGAAGACCAGCTTAGGCATGCTGATAGAGATGACAAGCACGTGGACAACACCCGGGACTTGATTGATTCTTGCCGAACACAACGGAAAAAATACTACTCGAATAATCGATTGGGCCTTGTTTTTGCTTTATTTATTCTTCAACTCAACTCACGAGATGTCTTACAAGCACCCCCGATGTGTATGTATACATATATATAAGCTATAAGCTACCCTACAGCAAATACGACTCCGTGACTAATTCCACTACGTAGTACTGTACTACTAATCCTACTCGGTATGGAATACTAACCAAATACGTACTAATCCTATTCGGTATGACACATCCACATGCACGTCCCGTGCAAAATAAATAAATAAATAAAATACAACTAGCCAGCCAGGTTGGTGGTCGCTCGACCAGAGAAAATATGTGCAGAGCGATTTACTCGAACAAAGAAAGCAGAGATGTCGCCAGCAAATTTCACGCTTCGCAGGGAGCCAAGTAATGAAATTGAGGTGCATTTTTTACCATTTGGTTTTGGGGGCAGCAAATTCAGCGGAACACCAACGATACTATACCAGTACTATAATCCAGCTGACCTGAACTAAGCTTCTGACAACCACACCACAAGCACATGGTTTATTTAATTAGCAGACAACACTCTACAACAGTTGTACTCAGCAGAAAACTACAGTCCGTTTCCCCCTACAACCCCTTTAAAACCGACTTTCCGAAAACTGAATCCAAACAACCCTCAACAGCATGACTACACAGCTGCACTATAGCGAACAGAAGATATTCGTCAATGCTTGAGGATTGCATGCAGATGTTTTTTGTTTTTTGCATAGTGATTTAAACTGAATTACAACGCAAGATACTAAGGTCCACATTGGCTGTGTGCATCATGCAGAGGCCGGGGTAATCCCCTTTTCGAAAAAAAAACAATACCAAGGTCCACATAGACGGCATCTATACTTCACATTCAGCTTTCCAGTGCAAACCTAGACATGAGTGTTGCTAATGGAGTATTAAGGACATACCAGAGGTGACTAATTCTATTTGCTGGAGCCTTATTAAGTACTCCCTCCGTAAACTAATATAAGAGCGTTTATAGATCACTAAAGTAGTGATCTAAACGCTCTTATATTAGTTTACAGAGGGAATACTGAACATTTGCTACCTCATGAATTTGCTGCAGTTTCTCTACCAACAGGTGGACCTTAAGCCCTCCAGTTTTTCCTTATACACCTTCAAACAGCGTTCAAGAATCTGAAGCACAAGAGGAACAATTATTCTAAGAAACTAATTTATCCTATTTATGTCAATAGCAAATACATCAAGTATCTTGCCTGCTGCAGAAAGGATACAAATTCTTTTCTACTCAATGATTGATAAGTACTACCATTCTACTCGCCTGAACATATATACTGGATGAATGATATTACTCAATTAATATGGATCGGAGCGAGTAACATTCTTGGTTCTGAAATATCCATCCAACCATACATGGAGAAGTAGCATAACCATTAAAACAAGACTCTCTTTCTAGCAAGAACAAAGTGATTGATAGCAGCATTTTGGTTCTACAACATTCATGCATAACCATTCAGCCGGAAGGATTCTACTTCCACATTGTCATGACAACGTCCTTTGCCACGTCCCATTCAGCCGGAAGGATTCTAGCTATGAGCTCCTTGAGAACATATGGGCAGCTTGATGTCAGATGCTCATAACCGTCGCTTGCCATCATAGCTTTGAAATTGGAAGGAGAAGCAAGGAATTGCAAACAAGCCTCTTTGAGACGATGGAAACCATGCTGCTCTGCTAAAGCCAAACTGGTGGCCACCATGTTGGAATCGATGTGAGTGCACAATTTCTCCTCGCATATCAGCTTCAGCCTGACGATGTTGTACCTGTCAGCTGCCACGAGTAGATGGCTGGTCATCACCACATCAAGCCCTGGAGGAACAGAGTCAGTGTATATGAAGTGAAGCAAGGACTTGAAAACATCAGCTTCCACGTCATAGATTTCAATAGGATTAGCTGCAGAACTCTCCTTCATGTCGCCAAGGAGCTCCGCCTTGAAGACGGATGACCGAGCAGCGAGGACACACCTGTGGGCTGCGAAACTCTGTGCACCGACTTGAAAGATCAGGTCTGCTGCATCCTTATTCTCGAGGAGGTCACCGAGGTGCTGGTGCAGGTCTCCTGGAGGAATCCTTGTTTCTTCTTCCTCGCTGATCTCCTTGGTGACGGTGACATCGCACCTAATGGTCAAACAGTCGTCTCTCAGATGCACCGATGCCTCCAGATCAGCCCTCTTGATCAAGTCATGGTAACCCCAGTTTGAACCTTTGGCTGAGAAGGTGTGCATAGGGTGGGTACGGCTGTAAGAAGGCACTGGTCCACCGTTCTTGTCAAGTACACTGAACGTGAATTTGGCCTTGACATCTTTAGCATCGGCAGATTCAAGATATAGATAAAGAGATATGAAATCGGCATAACCCTTACAGCCACCGTTTGGGTAATATCTCATGGCCCAGTTGTGGCCTCCAACACTGAAAGGGGCAGAAATGACGAACTTGCCATTCTTGAGTAGCGCCTTGGCTCTGGAGTATCCATCTACCTTGAGCACACAAGACCTTTCCTCAGATCCGGCTACAATGGCAGCAGAGATCTTGCAATGCTCTGCCATCCTGGAGATTTGCTTGGACTTGGAGTATATGGAAGAAGACTGGTGAGGTAAAGTGAGATCCTTCTGCATCATCTATCTATATAGGGATGGAGGTGCACTTGGGAAGTCAAATCCATTCGTTTCACATTCAGTCAAACGAAACAGTGGCCTGTTCGCTCGTCGATGTAGATGTTTACTCCCGCATAATACTCCACTCGTTTACCTTCACGAGGAGGCGCCATTAATTGAAATGCAGCGCTGTGCCATTGGTCGGAGGCGAAAGGGGCCCACGATAGAGTTTTGTTTGTGCCGAGGGGTTGAATTGTTGATGAAAATCACCAGTGTGTACCGATGGGGAAAATAACCAGTGTGTACAGAGAGCGCATGCATTGCAACGGCATACCGGAAATGTTTGATTGCACCTGCAACCCTCCGTCCAGGTGCATTGGGCATCTTAGCGATTTTAGAATTTCCAAATGAGTAAGGCACCAAGGAATTAAATCAGCCTCGTATCACTCCCGTGCCTCGTTCGCTTCACCCTCATGCACAAGTTTTCAATTTTATGGGCAATAACTCTGGTTGCATGTGTTTCATGCTGCATGTTGATTGGTAAGTCAAAGGAATTGCAATTAATTAGCTCAACTTACAAGATTTTTAATGTTAATTATATCGAATATTACGGCCAATCCCATCACACCTAGATCATGGTGCAGCTCCTTAGGTGCCCAATACACCTGGACGGAGGGAGTACAAGTCTACAACAGTCATGCTTAACTGGAAACTACAAAAAACCTGGTTTCCACTTTGACATCGATTTTTCTGAAACAGAAACCGGAGAAACCCTCAACAGCATAACAAGCACGTAGCTGCTGAGCTCCACTACCAGCAATATTCAGAGGGACTGAACCTTCTGTTAGCTAAAGTTGTGACGGGTCATTGGTTACAAGAAACTCTGTATCCTCTGCTCACGTCCAGCGGTCGCCGCCGCAGCAACTGGCTGTTACTAAGATATTGATTGTCAATGCTCGAGGATTACGCTCAGCTTTTATTAAAAAAACATTTAGCTTACTCTTTTAAATGAATTCCAACCCCCCCCCCCCCAAAAAGAAAGAAGCTGAATCGCAACACAAGGTCCCGAGATGCACACACACTTTCTTCAATGCAAGAAGTACAGACGAAAGCTAATAACGGGAAAGAATGAAACAACATATGCATCTATCCCTTTGTTTTTATTTACTCCCTCCGTCAGGGTTTATTAGGCCTAAAGACAACTTCTCTTAGACCAAGACACATAGTAATTTGCTCACATTAATTCTTTCATTTCACTCCCAATGCACTCTCTCACATGCATGCAGCCAATGAAAAAACAAGCATGAAGTGTATTAATTTTCCAGTCATGGCACCAACAACAATGACTTTCAATGCAACCAATGAAATGGTTGCATGCACGTACCTTTCCAAAGCGACTACGATCTACCTGTACGCGATGAAAGTGGCAATCGGCGGCGGCTACGGTGCAGAGATCGAAGAGCGTCGGCCAACCGAGAGATTGTTACTCTAGCGCTCCGGCTTGGCGTCTCTTTGTGTGATCTGATCGGCCTCTCTGATGCTCCGCCAAGGGCTCTACGGGTCTCCTTCTTGGATCCAACCAGGGCATCAATCGATCAGCAATTAACCACTACTTGTCTTGGCGGCCGGAACCTTTGTACGTACACGGGTAATACCATCAATCACTAATTCGTTATCTATATAGGTCAATTATATTAAGATATTTCATTATAATTGGTTTGTGGATCTTCTGCGTTTTTTTGGATTTCAGAACTATGGCAAGGATTTGTGGATGAGTTGATAAAATCATAAAGAGGAGCCATTGATATTTGTGTTCAGAATACTACTGACGCTTGGACGAATATAGAGTTTGCGACAGTAGCTATGTATGGGCCAGCTAATGGAATACAAGGAGAAAATGTGAATGTAAGTGACCCTGAGAACACTCTTAACACATTGGATGCACGGCAACATCCGCTAGTTAACTTTTGGTTAACTTTGCATCATATGTTCCTTTGCATCGAGGGATGTAGAATTATATTAAGGTAATATGTACAGGTTATGTGACATAAATATTACTTTTAGATGCATTCAAGTGTTAATTGGTAACAGTCCCATATATAACAGAAATAGCCAATATGTCTTAGGTCCTATTGCACCCGAACTGAATTTTTCATTTTAAAAGTGATGAGAAGAGTCAAAAAGATTGAAACCTTTTTTTAACAAAGATGACTTTGCATAGTACTATATAAATGCATGAAAAGTTTCGTGAAGGAATGACTACCGTGGAATCCTGGAAAAAAACAAAACTGATAGTACTATATAAATGTTACTATTCACATTTTTTGGACTTGCAATTAATTTTGCTGAGAATACCATGAGAGTCATTTCTGCCCGAAACTTTTCACATGAGTATTACGCTAGTCATTGTTATTTACAAAAAAAGTTTCAAATTTTTTGACTCCTTTAGTTTCTTATTTTTTTTTAATTCAGATGCATTTGCCATGTGTTTCAAATATCCGCATCCTATATAAATAATGATCATTATTGTTATGGTGTATCTATTAAGGGCCCCGAGTTTTAGTTTCGTCCCGGGCCCTCGAAATCTTAGGACCGGCCCTGGCTCTTGAGTATCCATCAACCTTGAGCACATATGATCGCGCATATGGCCTTTCCTCTGATTCAGCTACCATGGCAACAGAGATCTTGCAGTGCTCTGCCATTCTGGGAGCAAGATGGAAGACCAGCTTAGGCATGCGGATAGAGATCACAAGCACGTGCACAACAGCCGGGACTTGATTGATTCTTGCCGCCGGGCCGAACACAACGGAAAAAACACTACTCGAATAATCGATTGGGCTTTCTTTGCTTTATCAAGCACCCTACAGCAATATAGGGTGCTTTATATATACTCCCTCCATTTCTAAATATTTGTCTTTTTAGATATTTCAATAAATGACTACATACGAAGCAAAATGAATGAATCTACACTAAAAAATATGTCTACATACTTCCGTATGTTGTAATCATTTGAAATGTTTAGAAAAACAAATATTTAGGAACGGAGGAAGTAGGTGTGTACAATATATATAAGCTAAGCTACCCTACAGCAAATACGACTCCGTGACTAATTCCACTACGTAGTACGTACTACTAATCCTACTCAGTATGGAATACTAACCAAATACGTACTCGGTGACTAATCCTATTCGGTATGACACATCCACATGCACGTCCCATGCAAAAAAAAAAATACTACTGTACAACTAGCTAGGCAGGTGCGTGGTCGCTCGGCCAGCATAGAAAATATGTGCAGAGCGATTTACTCGAACAAAGAAAGCAGAGATGTCGCCAGCAAATTTCACGCTTCGCAGGGAGCCAAGTAATGACATTGAGGTGCATTTTTACCATTTGGATTTGGGGCGGGCAAATTCAGCCAGCTGAACGTACTGACCTGAACTAAGCTTCTGACAACCACACCACAAGCACATGGTTTATTTAAGAGAAAAGTATGTTTTTGATCCCTCGAGTTTCCCAAAAATATAGACTTGGTTCCTAAAGATTTTTTTTGGTATATATTTGCTACTTCGAGTCTCAAAACCGGATAAGTTTGGTCCAAAACCAGATTTTGAGCATGTTGACCGGTGTTTGACGGTTTGATCGTGTTGACCAGGTTTGATCGATGAATGGTGAATTAAAAAAATTAGGAAACAATTTTTTTTTAAAATCTGAAATTTTGTGAAAAACCAACATGCTTTTGAATTTACTGTTCATCAAACCTGGTCAGCGTGGTCAAACCCGGTCAACATGCTTAAAATCTGATTTTGGAATTCTTTGAGCTTATTACTCCCTTGGTAAACTAATCTAAACACTCTTATACTCCCTCCGTCCGGAAATACTTGTCATCAAAATGAACAAAAGAGGATGTATCTAGATGTATTTTAGTTCTAGTTACATCCTTTTTTGTCCATTTGGATGACAAGTATTTTCGGACGGAGGGAGTATTAGTTTATAGAGGAAGTAGTTATTAGCTATACCCCTCAAAAAAAAATTGTATACCATGTGCTTCACCTTGAACCGTATCTTAGCGCTAATAGGCAAAAATCTGATATGGGACCTATTATCATATCTTATTCTAGATAGATGTATTCTGCAGTTGTTTGTGCTATAGTTTTGAATATTTGATTCTTGTGTTGGGTTCTGAAACTGAATGTGAAGTTGTTTGTTATAGACAAATTTTACAACAAGGAACCAGCAATTAACTAGCTAGGTTGGTTTGTGCGCCACTAGAAACTATGTGCAGCCTGTATTTTTTTAGGACACCTCAAGAAGGGCAGGTTCCTGTATTTCATTAAGAAGAAGAGAGATTATTCAGTTTATAAGGAAAATCGGACCAAAACACCGAACATTTCTTGGTTAATTAAGAAAAACTGAGTGAAAAACCAAAAACATAGAAAAAGACACTAGAGCTTGGGGATAGGGATGGCAAAGACGCGACATGAAGGGAGTTAGACACAAGGGCGCCAAGGTCCAAAGCCAATAGCCGTGGCTCAAGAGCAACCGAATTGACGATCACACGCTCGACATATCTTATCCATATCGAGCCTCACTGCATGGAAACATCATTGGCTATAATTATCTTGTGGGAAACATCCTGCAAGGCTCAGCTTCGACTTTCCTGCAATGCCCGCCAAAGTATTCAATGCCGCGATCACTTGCGGCGAAAGCATTTTTTTTGTACATGTCTCGGTAGGCTTTCATCTTTTCCTCAGCGCCCTTCGCTTTTCGCACCTCTGGCAACTCGTCTGGGCAGCCACCAGATGCGTTGGCGGCACAACATGCCTGACCTTGGTAGCATCCATGCTTCCCCGACGCCCTTCACCTCAATTCAACCTCCACAGTCCACAACAGCCGGACCTCTGGAAGGCAAGGCTTCGTCCTGGACCACCACCGACTTGAGGAGGGGTCATGGGGCCGAGGAGGACGAAACAACAATAGTGGATCCAAGCAGCTTCGATGGCAGCAAGATGCAGGGCTGGAACCCTGTGGGGATGGTGGCAGGAGGAGGAGGTAGCGGCCCTCCGGTCGCAGCCACAGACGTCGATGGAGAGATGGTGGTAGCCGCATCCAGTGAAGAGGCCAGGGTAGGCAGCCTGGCGCTGTAGCGACCCATTGACAGAGCAGACGCCGGCCTCGTAGCAGCCCCAACCATCCCAGAGACCCGCCCATGCGAGACCGACCGAGAAGGGACCTCGGCGCTTGCCTCGGCGACGATAGGCCCACGGACCAGGCAAGCCGGTGGAAACTCCGAGACCGAACCATCCATCTCGTCTTCTGAGCTCCATGAGAACCGCTCCACCGAAATCGACACGGGGGAAGGGCGGATCCGATCGAGGGGGCGCTTTGGGGTGGGGTGGGTCTTGCCGGCGGGGGAGGGCAGCGACGGTGCTGCTGGGCTACCGCCAGGCAAGGGCGAGACGCGGGAGGGGGGGTCTTTAT
>LR738713.1:756562080-756576532 GCA_902687465.1 Secale cereale | reverse complement strand
CCCCCCCCCCCCCCAATATCATATCATAAATATATATCTAAGAGAGTTATCCCTACTAACTTATTTATCACAACATGCAAGCATGCCACCTCACCATACATCTATAAATGAGATAAAATCACCTCATCATGCAATCATACATGGAAAAAGACCCACTACACCATTCAAACATGCAGGGAAAATGTTTTGTATTCAATTATTCTACATATACACAATAAATATTGTTACAACTATAACTAATCAAATATAATAAGTCATGTGTATTTTAAATTTTGGTTGTCATGTTATTAACCAAATTTTCATCAACCAATTCCCGCAGCAATGCGCGAGGTATTCTCTAGTTATATACAACGGTTGTGCTTTTCAAAAACTGCAATACAAAAAACCATCTACCAAAACTACAAAAACAATCTCCTTAAACCTGTTTTTTTCTAACTGAATCCGAACAACCCTCAACAACACAAGTCATACAATGAAAACACCATAGAACCATTGTTCTACGGTTTCCAACTCAAAGAAAAGACTCAAGGGGATAATGAGTGGGACTTGCAGCATGGTGAGAAGTCGTGGCACACAAATGTACAGGGAAGCTCCTCCACGCACCCTTTATGTGGAAAATATGACATACGAAGGTGAAGATCTTTATCTAGCGCTGCATACGAAGGTGAAGATCGGGTCCAGCCCACTGTGGTGTGCTGGCTGTGTGCAGTGAGTGTACTGCCTGGTTGTGGTTTATCGAAGAAGAATAGAAACGTCTGCATCTCCCTCTCTGTTTCTCTGTCCGCTCTTCTCCTTTATGTGTTCTTCCCCAATTCCCCGAATCCTACCTCAATTCTCCTCTGCTACCTATCAGGGGCCTCACATTCTAATTGCCTCCTGAATCAGCTTCTTCATGCCAATACAGCTGAAGCTATCACACTCTGACAGACTGCCTTGTAGTGGTTCAGGAGCTGACAATCAATGAAAAGCCATGCAACTACTGCAGCACCTATTCTCTTGTAATATCCGGACAGAATGAAACAACACAAGCATCTAATGTTGATGTATTAAGGACACGTGCAAGCTACCGTTGCAGTCGGTCGATACAAAACAGGGCAGCGGTGATGATACAAAACAAGAACGACACGCATGAAGTAATCAACTGTTCGACTCAATATAAGTAAACTAATACACAATGTGTAAAATTGGCAGAAGAGTCTCACCATCAGTAGAGGGCCACATGATTGTAGTTATATTGCGTGGGACTTATCCTGGGTATGCAAACATTGGGGTTGTTACACAAAGTAACTTGCACGAGAAGAATAGAGGAAGATAACAGCAATCGACCTAACAAGTAAACATATACACAATGGATAACCACAGTACGTACATGGGGAGTCTCAAGGACGCTTTCTTGTATCTAGCAAGAAAGGAAAATGATAGCCATTCTACTCACGTACGTGGGTAGATTGAATACAATTGATAAGTAGCATTTTTGCTTTGAAACATACATGCGCCATACATGGAAAGGTAGCATAACCATTGCTAGTAGAATTAGGAGTACATGATACTAGTACTCTAGGCATTATTTCCACATTGTCATGACAATATCCTTAGCCGCGTTCCATTCAGCCGGGAGGATTCTAGCTATTAGCTCCTTGAGAACAGATGGGCAGCTGGACTTAAGATGCTCATAACCATCACTCACCATCATAGCCTCCAAATTGGACGGAGAAGCCAGGAATTGCAAACAGGCTTCTTTGAGACGGCGCAAACCATGCTGTTCGGCAAGAGCCAAATTGGTTGCCACAATGTTGGAATCAATATGACTGCACAATTTTTCCTCGCATATCTGCTTCAGACTGACAATATCGTATCTGTCAGCCGCCATGAGCAGATGGCCGGCCATCACCACATCAACCCCTGAAGGAACCGAGTCGGTGTATATGAAATGAAGCAAGGACTTGAAAACATCAGCTTCCATGTCACAGATTTCAATATGACCACTGGAACTCTCCTCCATGGCGCCGAGGAGCTCGGCCTTGAAGACAGACGACCGAGCAGCAAGGACACACCGGTGAGCAGAGAATCTCCGTGCACCGACTTGAGAGGTTAGGTCGCTTGAAGGAACCCTTGATTCTTCGCCATGGATATCCTTGATGACGGTGAGATCGCACCTGATGGTGAGACAGTCGTCTCTCAGCAGCACCGATGCCTCCAGACAAGCCTTCTTGACGTCGTAGCACCAGAGTGAATCACCCATTGAGAAGGTACGTACAGGTTGGGTACCCATGTATGAAGGCACCGGTTCTCCATTCTCGTCAAGCAGACTGATCGTGACTTTCGCCTTGGCATCTCCGGCAGATTTTAGATGTAGAAAAACAGAGATGCAATGGGCCCAGTTGTCACCACACCCGTTTGGGTAATATCTTACGACCCAGTCGTGACCGCCGACACCAAAAGGGGCAGAAGCCACGCATTCGTCGTTCTTGAGTAGCGCCTTGGCTCTCGAGTATCCATCTACCTTGAGCACACAGGACCTTTCCTCAGATCCAGCAACAATGGCAGCAGAGATGTTGCACTGCTCTGCCATTCTGGAGGTGTGTTTGGTGGTATAGCTTGGAGTAGGATGGAAGACTAGGGAGGAAAGAATTTGCTGCGCCCATCTATATATAGAAGCATACTTGGGAAGATAACTCCATTCGTTTCACATTCAGTCAAGCGAAAAACAGCCATTTACTATTCGTTTACCTTCACGAGGAGACGCCACTGACTGCACTACAAACGAAGACAGTAGGCACCATGCACCCAAACCTTTTCATCTGCCGATGCAATGCATGCAAACATTACTCCACGTCGGTCAGTGTGACCCCAAATCGACAATTTAACCTTTCAATGCACAAACAAATCTTTTCATCTCCAGATGCTCCACATTCCACAAATGACACAGCGAGTTTTTTGGAACAAAATCAACAGCAAAGGACCAATTAGCCAGGTTCATGTTCGCGCGACCAGATAGTATGTGCAGGCGATTTGCTGGAACAGAAAGCACTGATGGATTGCGAATTTTATGTTTTGTGGGGTGCCACCTATACGATCTGCACTCTGCAGTCTTAGGCTGGTCACAATGAGCAGGAACATAAGGTAGTAACATACTCCCTCCGTCCGGTGAAAAGTGTACATCTAGAAAATTTAGGACAAATTATGGAGTTGAGTAAAAAATGCATTGGAAAGGTGCAAGCCACCATCTCTCTCCTCTTTAATTATTCACCCCCCAATGAGCTAAGTGCATGTAGAAATTAAGAAGACCATGTGTAGATAGCTATTGGTCTTGATTACCGTGTGATGAGAGAAAAATATTTTTTTCTACTTTAAAGTGCATTGGGAAGATAGAAGTACACTCTTTTGTGGACAAAGTTTGAAGCTAGATGTACACTTTTCACCGGACGGAGGGAGTACACACTTGTTACTACCTCCATAGTGGGTAGGAACATGTAGGTAGTGTCATGCAACAATGCATTTATTAGCTTATAGACTCATTGTTTCTTGAAGTGTGTGATGTTCCGGTAACTTAGCTAGTTACCACAAACACCTCACTCTTCATTAAATATGTGCCACATAAGCAACATTGTATTGAAATATGTGGTGTTACTCCTAAGTTCCATCCCATTGTGACCAGCCTTATGAAGAAGGCAATATAATTCAGAAGCTCTTTAACCATTTGGGATACCAATGCTAGCAGGGACGCAGCTGGCTCTTCGCCGCTGGTGCCAAACAACGAAATTCAGAGAATCATTTAACTTTTTTTTTGGAATGTAGATGCTAAGAGCATCCGGCTTTAAATTAATAAAGCCATATAGGCAGCATCCACCACATACGAATAAGTCTTACAACCAAATCGAAACAAGCATCCAACGAAACCACTAAAGTCTTCGCAAAAGGGGGCCCAAGAGAGACTAAGACAAACCAGCGCCGGGCCCATGAACAAAATAGGAGTAGAGGCAACAATAATAGATAGATAGCGCTGTAGGCCCTAGGCAATGGTTGCTCCATGGCGGGCCTTCATCATAGTCGCCTTGATCTGCTCCATCGTCTCCTTCATGAGTTGTGCGTCACCCGGTTTCCCCAACGGCGTCCACACCTGTAGAAAAAGATGTCATTTGAAAATGATATCTGCCGGGTGGGCCGGAAACTTGTGCTCAATCATGATTTTGTTCCGGACCGTCCAGAGTGACCAAAGGAGCGCCCCAACGCATCTCCAAACAATACGTGCGTTGACCCCTCTTTGCGTCGTAAGGATTGATAGTAGGTCGTTGCTCGACCGTGGGTTCTAGTTTTGTTTAAAAGCGTCTCTGACCGCGCTCCACGCAAATCTAGCTAACGCACATCCAAAGAAGACATGGTTGGCGTTTTCCCCTAATCCGCAAGTGGATCACGTTCCATCCGCAGGCCCGTTGCATTTGGCCACATTATCAGAGGTTGGGAGTCGGTTACGGAACATTTGCCACATGAAGATCTTAATTTTTAGCGGGATACCAGCCTTCCATAGCCCCTCGCTATGTCTAGCGAGGTGCCCTCGGACAGCTTTTCGTAGAGAGATTTCACCGAGAATTTTTTGGATGAAGAAAGCTTCCAAACAATGGTATCCTCGACATTGTTGAGCCGTCGGTCCTCTCAGGCCTCCAGCAGTTCCTCCTAATGCTCGGCCTCCTAAAATCCTAGGTTCCTAATAAAGGCAATCGCAGGCGGATGCATTCTTAGAGCGTCAGCCACCATGATATTGGTGTCCGTGGCTAGTTGGTATAGGTCCGGATGGGACTGCCAAAGAGGCTCGTGACCCCACCAATGATCAAGCCAGAATCGAATGGACTTGCCATTGTTGGCACAGAATTGCGCACCTAACGAGAAGGCCGGTCGGACGGCTTGGATCCCATTCCAAAACGCCGAGCCGCGGGCTTGTGCCTTGAACAAATTACCATCTGGGAAGTATTTAGCCCGTAAAATGTTCGCCCAGAGTCCTGTCTCGTTCTGGGCAAGGCGCCACCACCACTTGGTCAACAAGGCCATATTCATTAGCTTAGAGTTCGTGATGCCTAAGCCACCAAATTTTTTTGGGTCTACATACGGTCGCCCATTTCACCAAGTGGTACTTGCGTTTGATCCCGGTTCCTTCCCAAAAGAAACGGGAACGCGGGTGTCGAATTTGGCATGTACCCCATCCGCCAAAAGATACATCCCCATTGTGAAAAGTGGGAGGGAAGAAAGGCTCAAGTTAGTTAGAATCAGCCTTGCCGCCGAGGACATAAACCTTCCCCGCCACGGACTCACCCTGTTGGCCACTTTGCGTACAAAGGGTTCCCATTCGGATATGGTTAAATTCTAGGCCGCAATGGGCAGCCCAAGATATTTAATCGGGAATCGCCCTAGCCAACAGTTCAGTAGGTTAGCGATCCTAGAGCTTTCTAGATCATCCATCCCTATGGTGATCACTTCGTTTTTCAAGAAATTAATCTTAAGCCCTGACAAGATCCGGAGTAGCTTGATCGATGCAATGCTGTGCTCGTTGGGTTCAAACAGAAGCATCGTATCGTCTGCGTATTGAAGGTGCGTCACCCCACCAGGGATTAGGTGGGGGACCAAACCTCTAATGTGACCAGCAGCTCGTGCACGATTTATCATGGCCGCCAGGGCATCGGCAACGAAGTTAAATATGAGAGGGGAGCTAGGATCTCCCTGCCTGAGACCACGTCTGTTGCGGAAAAAACTTCTCATTGTGCTATTGATATTAACAGCCGTGCGCCTGCTACTCACTAAATGCATGATACGATGAACAAAGCCCGCCTCAAAACCCTTTTTGAGGAGAACTTCCTGCACAAACTCCCAGTTTACGCGGTCGTAGGCTTTCTCGAAGTCTAGTTTGAGCAGCACTCCATGTGCCTTGGTGCGTTTTAATTCGTGTACTATTTCCAGCAACGCGATTGGTCCTTCAAGAATGTTCCTGTTTTTGAGGAATCCGGTCTGACTAGGACTAATGATACGCTGCGCTATCGGAGCCAAGCGCGAGGCATAGGCTTTCGCGCAGATCTTAAAGGGCACGTTAATCAGAGTAATAGAGCGGAAGAGTTTGATGTTATCGGCCCCTTTCACTTTTGGGATAAGGCTTATAGCCCCGTAGTTGAGGCTGGAGAGGTCAACCGTACCCATAGCAAACCCGTCCAGGATAGCGTAGAAAAGGTGCTTAAGGTAAGGCCAGAAACGTTTAAAGAACTCGACATGACAACCATCCGGGCCGAGCGCCGTGTCAGTCTTCATGTCAACTATGGCCTTGTCAATCTCCTCCGGCAAGAAAGACAGAGCAAGACTGTCGTTCTCCTCCGGGGAGACCCTATCTGCTAGATCCCACATATCCTCGCGTAACCTGAAGGGTTTATCGTCGGCCGTCCCCAAAAGGCCTACAAAAAACTCGTATATGTGGTTCGAAATTTGCTCCTGGGTCAATAGGAGACCACTATCGTATTGGAGACGCAGGATGGTGCATTTCCATTTTCTTCCATTGGCATAAGCATGGAAGTAACCGGTGTTTGTGTCTCCTTTCGTCACCCATTTGACGCCGCCCCTACGTCGCCAGTATTCCTCCTCAGCACGTAGGATTGCAAGGATTAGATTTTCCAAGGCATACCTATGTGACCACTCGTCCTCCGAAAAGGAGTGACGGTCAGCCTCGAGGTCTAGCCGGGAGATTTCCTCTACGATTCTAGCTCGCTCCTTCTTGGACTCGCTGCTGTGATTTGCTCCCCAACCCCGTAGGAAAGCACGCAGCTTGCCCGCAGCCGCGATCCACAACTCAGCTGGTCCACGTTGAGGGCCCAAATGGTCACAAATCAATCCTCATCGATCCACCACCATTTGGGCAAAGCCCTCTGCCTCAAACCAGGCCGTTTCAAAATAGAACCGAGGGCTACGCTAAATGGAATCCTCCCGAGAGGAAAAGATCAAAGGTACGTGATCCGACCCAATGCGAGTCTCAGCAACGAGAGCACATAGGGGGAATAGCACCTCCCATTCAGGTGTAAAGAAGACCCGGTCCAACACACTCCGCACCGGTTGTGTTTGTTTGTTGGTCCAGGTGTATCTAGCTCCTGTCCGTGCCGCTTCGCGGAGAGCCGCTGCCGCAATGGCATTATTGAACAAGGACACCCTAGTCCAATCAATGTTATCATTGTTCTTGTCCGCCCCCGAGCGGATCAAGTTGAAATCACCTCCCACTACCACAGGTAGATTGAGAGCCCGTTTCGCCCCTACGAAATTGGTAAGTTCCAGCATAAAGGTTTGGGATCTAGAGTGGTCAGCAGGGCCATACACACATACAACAACCCAGGACAAGCCAGAGACGCGATGTTTAATAGTAGCGGATACAAAATAAATCCCAACATCCCATTGTAATATATCACAAATATCACGGTTACAACCCATCAGGATACCACCAGAATGCCCCGAAGAGGGCATCCAGTGCCAATCAAATCGCTGCAGTGGGTCATAAGCGAGAAGCTCTCGAAAAATAAAATCCGCTTTGATCGTTTCGTGGAGAGCCACTATGTCAATCCGCTCTTTAGAAATGTATTCCCTAAGTTGAGTGCGCCGACCGCCGTAGCCACAGCCACGAATGTTCCAGAACAAGTAACACATCTAAATAATACGATTACGTAGGCGAACTCCCCTGGAGGTCACCGCCTTTGCCACGCGCTTCCTCGCCGGCGCCCGGCAGGTGGGAGGAAGGGCGCAGGCTTCCCTAGCATGTGTCACTTCGTCGGGTTCTCCTTCGTGCCCAGCCCCTGCTGGGACGATGGCTAGTTGGTCCTTGGCCGCGCAGCTAGCTGCCGCCTCGGCCAGTGCAGCTTGTGCCTCTTCCCGAGCCCGGAACAAGCGAAATGATATCGGAATGGGGAGCGGGCACATCTATGCCACTATCGTCTAAGATACAAGCGAGGTGTTCGTCCGAAAAAGCGTTGAGAATACGAAAAGAGGGCAAGGGATTACCAGCAGATTCCAGGTTCTTGTCAACAATACAAAGCTTGGCGCTTTCCAGGAAGACATTTCTCCCAGCTTGGCCTAGGCACCGCACACTAGGAGCTATCTGCACCACCGGGCCGCCTTGGATCACTTGGCCTTGCTGCTAGCACCAGCTGTCCCCAACGCCGCCCCCAACTAGCCACCAAGCTCCGACGAAGTCACTGCAGGCGTACATGCAACCTTGTTGGCCGGCTTCCGCCCCGTCGTCTTCTTGGGCTGGCGGCCAGAGCTGTTGGAGCCACGACGTGGGCCAGGCGTCTGGTCCCCGTCCGCCAACACCACGACATCCAAGGTCGACCCCTTGGCCACCGGGGATGGAGGGACGGGAGGAAGAGAGGATCCGTCCCCACCGCTACCCGCCTAGGTTTCCGCCGGCGGAATCAACGTAGCGATGTCATTGAAAGTCAGCTCCATAGAACGAGCCAGCGGCGGCCCACTCACCGTAGTGTCTTGAATCGCCATCCCAATGGCCCCGGAGTCGGTCGTCAGCGCACCCAGTTTTTCCCACGTTTCTGTGTCAATGGAGGTATCATGAATGCTATCATCTGGGTCCTCCCCTATGTCAAGCATCTTTGAGTCCTACCTTCCAGCCACACTCGATGCCCGCTCGCCACCGGGGAGAGTATTGATAGGTTCGCCCTGCCCTGCTTAGAGAGACCCGGAGACCGCTGGCCCTTGTCCAAGATGGGGGCCTTGGGGGGAGGGTTGGAGGTCCCGGCCTGCTGTACCGTCCGCGCACCGCCCCGTTTGGGCAAGGTTTCTCGCTCCACTTTGATGTGGTAACCTTCATGGTTAAACCAGACCTCAACCAGGCCATTTAGCTTCTCCGGGGCTCTGCACGCCAGCTTCATCCGCATAGGCCCCAACCTGATTAGGGAAAGCTCGTCAACCACGATCGGCCGACCCAGCATCCGGAGCCCTTCCTTGATGCGGTCCTCGCGCTGATGCTTCTTAGGAATACCATAAAGACGAACCCATGTCTCTAGCATGACCATCGGTTGGATCTCCTCATGCAACATGTCCCGCACCCCAGCAGTTATGTCGTGAATGGATAAGAGAAGTTTCCCGCTAGATTTCGCCGTGTGTAAAAGGTCAGCAGATGGAAACACCACCAAGAAATCATCATCGCCAACTTGTGTTACCTGCCAGTCCCAATCGCTAGCCACCATGTGCTTCAGTTCCTGTTTGAGGATGCGAAGGTTGAGCTTCCCAGGGTCTGCGGAGAGGATGGCCGCGTTCCTGATGCGTGCGTCGATGGGAGCTTCGGCCTCGTGATACGTCCAAAACGTATCTATAATTTTTGCTTGCTCCATGCCTCTTTTGGGTGATATTGCTATGATATTTATACACTTCCATACACTTTTGATCATATTTGGACTAACCTATTAACTCAGTGCACCTCAGTGCCAGTTTCTGTTTTCTGCTATTTTTGTATTTCAGTTTTTCCCATTACGAGAACTGCCAGAAAAATCCCAGAAAAATTATATAAAAAATCAGCGTTCCAGAAGGCTCCCGGTAGCCAAAGTACAGCCGGGGGGGGGGGGGCACCAGGGCTCCAGGCGCCCTGGTGGCGCCCCCTGGGCCGCGCTGGGGGGCGCCTGGCCCCCCCGAGCCTCGTTTGGTGCCCCCCTTTGGCATATATTTACACCGCGTCGCAGAAACCCTGATTCCAGACCCCTTTTCTCTAGACGCAATCCCGATCTCCGCCGCCATCGCCATCAAGCTTCGGGGGACTAGAATTCCTGTGCCGGCACCCTGCCGGGACGGGGAAGTGCCCCCGGATTCATCTCCATCGATGTTGCTTCCTCCCTCCATGACGCGGGAGTAGTTCCTCCTCGGGGCTGAGGTTTCTACCAGTAGCTATGTGGTCAATTCTCTCTCCCATGATGTGATCTTCGTTGTGATCATAGGCTATGTTAATCTAGGGTGATCCCATGATATTTCCCCTTCCTCTATGTATTGGATTGATGTACTCACTTGTCTTTATCTAGTATAATCCCCGAGACCAAGGTGACAGCGGTCTATTGGACATGGATTAGAAAAATATTTTCATGAGTGATTTCCTCTCTTGTGTGTTGATTGAAGATTGAGAGTCTCTTGGTGCTTGTCTTTGACTATCCTTTAGATATGTTGTGGTGATTGTGGGACTCTCTTTGGATGGCCGCGGTGACATTGGGAAATCCCTAGATTAAGAACTACGAACTTTGAGGTGTGCTTGTGTAGCCCTACATAATTCTCGTCCTCTCTTGACCACGAAGGAATGACCTCCGGGTGCGTCTCCATTGCATGTCTTATGGGAAATATCATGTGATTCGATTATGTTATTGTTGTTGGGAGTTGCCACTAGTGAAAGTATGAAGCCTAGGCCTTGTTTCCACCATTGCAATACCATTTGTGCTCACGTTTAACACTTGTTTGCTTGCTGCACTTTTTATTACAGATTTATATTACTTTGTTTTGCCATCCATATCACTTGCCATTTAACATCTCTTCGCTGAACTAGTGCACCTATACATCTAACAAGTGTATTAGGTGTGTTGGGGACACAAGAGACTTCTTGTATCTTAGTTGCAGGGTTGCTTGAGAGAGACCATCTTCAACCTCTACTTCCCTGAGTTCGATAAACCTTAGGTCATCCACTTGATGGAAATTGCTGCTGTCCTACAAACCTCTGCGCTTGGAGGCCCAACATAGTCTACAAGAGTAGAAGCGTGTGTAGACATCAAGCTATTTCTGGCGCCGTTGCCGGGAAAGTGAGTGCTTGAAGGTATATCTTTAGATCTTGCAATTAAATCTTTTTGTTTCTTGTTTTTATTTCACTAGTTATGCTTATGGACAACCTTGCTATTGGATCGTTGCTTGTGGGAAGACGCCCCACACCTGTGGTGGTTGCTCCTCCCCCTATTGAAATTGTGCCCTATAAAATACCAGCTGGTATTATCAATTATGTTTTGGCTAATCGTTATGCAGGAGACAGACATCCCGCTGAACACTTGCTATATCTGTCACAATTATGTTCATTATTTAAGCTTGCAGGTGTATCAAGGGAGTTTTTCATGAGGAAATTGTTCGCCGTATCACTTATAGATAAAGCTTCAGATTGGTATAAGCTTCTCGATAACGCGCACTTGCTTGATTGGCAAGATATTATGTCTCTCTTTTATACTAAGTTTTGTCCTCTTTATGAAATTCATCGAGACAGGAACTATATCTATAACTTTAGGTCTCGTGACGGAGAGAGCGTAGCTCAAGCTTGGGGGAGACTGAAAACGTTAATGCTAAAAAGTCCTAACCATGGGCTCCCCAAAGATGCTTATGTGGAGAGTAAGAGTACCTTTTTGCATGTGGATCATGGTAACAATGCTTTATGTGATGCTTATATTGTTGAGTTTATTCGTGATCCCACTGAAAATATTTATGAGAAGGGAACATATGCTTATAGATATTTCAATAATATCAAGTTCCCTCTCTTTATGTTGAAGGTTTTGAAGCTGCACTTGTTTTGTCTTCCTATGCTTATTGCTTTGTGCTTCAATGAATTATTCTATTGCAATATTCCTATGCATAGGAAGCATGTTAGGCTTAAATGTGTTCGGTATTTGCTTCTTGATGCTCTCTTTTGTTCTTTAACTCTTATTCCTACGAGAGCATCATTAAAGTCTTATGCCTAGCTTAAAGGCATAAAAGAAAGCGCTTTTGGGAGGCAGCCCACAATGAATAAAGCTTTATTTTGCTTTTGTTGTGTCTTGATGTTGTTACTACAATAGCATCATCATTGTATCTTTGCTTTTCAATTTTGTGCCAAGTATAGCCTCTGATTGCAAGAAAGTTCAAAAGTTGTGACGTGCTGTCCAGGAAACAGATTCTGTCCTTGGATAGAAAAATTCGTATAAAATCACCAGATCATCTTTTTGGTCTGAATTTTTTTTGACAGCGTGCTCTATATAATTGTCTTTCGTGCGTCTGTTTTGAGTTTTTTGATTAGAGTTGCAGAAGTGCCCCGAAAAAATCATTTACTACCTGCTGTTCTATTTTTCACAGATTCTGTCCTGTTTTGCCTTTCCTTCATTTTGCAAACCTAGAGCTTGCTTTTTCTTTGCAAAAACCTTTTGAAAATCTTGAGAAACAGTAGAAATTCAAGAATATCTTTATTTCCAGCAAGGAACAATTATTTTATTATGGATACTAACCTCGCTAATCAGATTATGATGAGTTATGTATGAAGGGAGTTTTCAAGTGTGCGAGGGAAGATGATAAAAAGATTCAGGAGTGTCAAACGCTCAAGCTTGGGGATGCCCCCGTGCACCCCCAAGAAATATTCAAGGAGACTCAAGCGTCTAAGCTTGGGGATGCCCTCGTGCATCCCCTTCTCCATCAACATTATCAGTTCGTCTTTCGTTCCACTATATTTTAATCACTTCATGTGTTATGTGCTATGCTTGGAGCGTCTTGTTTTAGTTTTCCTTTTAGTTTTCTTTAGCTTTTCATAACGAGTCGGAACTCAGCTTTCTTTATGTGGGAGAGAAACACGCTCCACTTCTACCTAGAACATAACATAGAATTTTCATGTCTATCCTTGCTGTGTGTGTTCTTTGTCTTTTAATAGCTACTATCATGCTTACTCTTAGTATTCATGCTTATCTTTTAAAAGAGCTTTTGTTTAGTTGGTTGCTTGAACTCTCTTTAGTTATCATGCTTATCTTATTAAGAGAGTTTGCTTCCGTTGCATTGGTTGACATGTCTATGATAAAGATGCTACGTGCATAATGGCGCTTAGTAGTTCATGTTTTCTTATGGTTAGTCTCAAATAGCTGGGGGTTTCCCAATGTATTATTGGAGTACCAACATGATTTGTTTGCCTATGATGTGGTATGGTTTAGTAATATCTTTCTTCGAGAATTTATTTTGATTGACTTGGCGTATGCTCACGCATATTTAAGACTGTAAAGGAAGTCTGTCAAGCCTTGATGATCTTTTGTTTCTGAGTAGCGATATAACATCCATGCCGGATTCAATGTTGCTTTGTCGCTCTGCATGATTATGACCGTCATTGCTCTCTTAGTTGGTCGCTCCCAGTCTTTTGCTAACCTCCACCTATACTAAGCGGACTGACTGCTTGTGCATCCACATTCTTTTATACCAGTTATTCCATATGAGTCCACCATACCTTCCTACATGGTATTTACCTGCCATTCCTAACGGAGACTTGCATGTACCATCTCGAAATTATTCAAAAAAAATGCATTCCTATTTTGTGCCTCTTGTAAGTCCATGAGGAAGTAGTAGTTAATTCATAATCTTTTTAAGTTGGACAAGCTTCACCCCGGGATTGCATGTATAATGTGCAAACCCATAATACGAGAAGGAACTGGCATTGAGTGCGCCCGGCTCAAAATTAATATAACAAACAAACCCTCCTTCACGCTTTGTTCATGAGAAATCAGAAAACTTTGGCAGTGATAAACAAAGGAGATTAAGAGGATGTGATCGTCCTCATTCGGGAGCCGTTCCTCGAAACTTGTCCATCTCAAGAAGTGATTGAGTTGTCTGCTAGCATTCGTTGACGAAACATGCATGATCTAAAAAAATTATTATTACCTCTGTTTTAAAACCAAGAGCTCTGGTACATGTTTTGTCTTTGTTTCCGACTATGAGTTTTCAACCTTGCCAACAAAAGCCACGGTTCGAGAGTCTCCACCTTCTTTTAAAGCACCAACTACTGAGAGCATGATTGTCATTCTGAGTGTAATGTGCATTGTCCCAAAGTAGCATTGTCTTTTGCATGATTGTGATATCGTTTATTCTGAAATCATTGTATCTAGTCATCACTTAAACCTTGGAGGTGCCCCTGCATTTATGTTTTGCTTGACTAAAGGGGACAAGCGAGATATCACTTTATCATATTTGCACACCATGTTCATTACAAATCTATTTGATGTTTCAGTATCATATTGTAAAACTTTCATTTCTTTGTGATTTTCTCATGAGGCAACTTAATTACTATAGATTCATTGTCTCAGTAAGCTTTTGTCATATGACTATGAAAAAGTCCTATATGGTTAATAGCATGTCACCACAGAAATTATTCTTGTTATCATTTACCTACTCGAGGACGAGCAGGAATTAAGCTTGGGGATGTTGATACGTCCAAAACGTATCTATAATTTCTGCTTGCTCCATGCCTCTTTTGGGTGATATTGCTATGATATTTGTACACTTCCATACACTTTTGATCATATTTGGACTAACCTATTAACTCAGTGCACCTCAGTGCCAGTTTCTGTTTTCTGCTGTTTTTGTATTTCAGTTTTTCCCATTACGAGAACTGCCAGAAAAATCCCGGAAAAATTATATAAAAAATCAGCGTTCCAGAAGGCTCCCGGTAGCCAAAGTACAGCCGGGG
>LR738713.1:756534474-756562000 GCA_902687465.1 Secale cereale | reverse complement strand
CCAGGCGCCCTGGTGGCGCGCCCCCCTGGGCCGCGCCGGGGGGCGCCTGGGCCCCCCGAGGCTCGTCTGGTGCCCCCCTTGGCATATATTTACACCGCGTCGCAGAAACCCTGATTCCAGACCCCTTTTCTCCAGACGCAATCCCGATCTCCGCCGCCATCGCCATCAAGCTTCGGGGGACCAGAATTCCTGTGCCGGCACCCTGCCGGGACGGGGAAGTGCCCCCGGATTCATCTCCATCGATGTTGCTTCCTCCCTCCATGATGCGGGAGTAGTTCCTCCTCGGGGCTGAGGTTTCTACCAGTAGCTATGTGGTCAATTCTCTCTCCCATGATGTGATCTTCGTTGTGATCATAGGCTATGTTAATCTAGGGTGATCCCATGATATTTCCCCTTCCTCTATGTTTTGGATTGATGTACTCACTTGTCTTTATCTAGTATAATCCCCGAGACCAAGGTGACAGCGGTCTATTGGACATGGATTAGAAAAATATTTTCATGAGTGATTTCCTCTCTTGTGTGTTGATTGAAGATTGAGAGTCTCTTAGTGCTTGTCTTTGACTATCCTTTAGATATGTTGTGGTGATTGTGGGACTCTCTTTGGATGGCCGCGGTGACATTGGGAAATCCTTAGATTGAGAACTACGAACTTTGAGGTGTGCTTTTGTAGCCCTACATAATTCTCGTCCTCTCTTGACCACGAAGGAATGACCTCCGGGTGCGTCTCCATTGCATGCTTTATGGGAAATATCATGTGATTCGATTATGTTAATGTTGTTGGGAGTTGCCCCTAGTGAAAGTATGAAGCCTAGGCCTTGTTTCCACCATTGCAATACCATTTGTGCTCACGTTTACCACTTGTTTGCTTGCTGCACTTTTTATTACAGATTTATATTACTTTGTTTTGCCATCCATATCACTTGCCATTTAACATCTCTTCGCCGAACTAGTGCACCTATACATCTAACAAGTGTATTAGGTGTGTTGGGGACACAAGAGACTTCTTGTATCTTAGTTGCAGGGTTGCTTGAGAGAGACCATCTTCAACCTCTACTTCCCTGAGTTCGATAAACCTTAGGTCATCCACTTGAGGGAAATTGCTGCTGTCCTACAAACCTCTACGCTTGGAGGCCCAACATAGTCTACAAGAGTAGAAGCGTGTGTAGACATCACCTCGTCGTTGTCGTCGAATTCAAGGCAAAAAAATCCTCCCCCGAGATGGCACTGCCCATGATCTGGAGATGCAGCTGTCGACCCCGCGTCGGGCAGTTAGCAGAGGCATGCCCTTCTTCCTTGCAAAGCACACAAAGAGGCTTCAACTTGCACTTGGCTTGATAATGCCCCAGGCGCCCACACTTGAAGCATTCGAAGTCGGGGGCTTCTTCCACCGGAATAGGCTCCTCCGCCGTGCCCTTGGACGAGGAAGGAAGTGCCAGCGCTAAGGAGTCAGCGAGCGCCCGCGGCTTCTTGGTCATCTAGAAGCCATGTCCCCCACCGCCGCCCATATGAGCCTCCGGCTTTCGCTCAAGCTCACGGCGCCGCCGCATGGCCTTCTTCTTCTGCTTGCGTTCTTGCTGCTGGATCCAGCACGGGGGAGGAGGACCCCAATCCCCCTCACGCCCGCCCAGATCGCGCGCACCATCGCGCGCTCGCACATCACATGCTTCGCCTCGTCGCGGAGCTCGCACTCCCGACGATGCTCCGCCTCCGGATCTGAGGCCTCCATGGAGCGCTTGTCCGCCCGCCGGTCACCCATCACCGCCACCGCGAAAGATTTGAGAAGAGGGAGATGGGGAGAGGAGATCCTGATAGTGCGAGCAGAGTGAGCTAGGCACCGCACCTCATGGGGAGCGGCAGGAAACCCTAAATGAGGGTCCAGACAGCCCCGACACAACCATATATACCCCGGGGCAGGCCGCGCAGCGGGGCTGGGCGCCATGGGCCGAGAAGGCCCAAACGAGGCCACAGATCGCGACGTCCCAGGGGGGGGTCTGATACGTCCAAAACGTATCTATAATTTCTGCTTGCTCCATGCCTCTTTTGTGTGATATTGCTATGATATTTATGCACTTCCATACACTTTCGATCATATTTGGACTAACCTATTAACTCAGTGCACCCCAGTGCCAGTTTCTGTTTTCTGCTGTTTTTGTATTTCAGGTTTTCCCATTACGTAAACTGCCAGAAAAATCCCGGAAAAAATATATAAAAAATCAGCGTTCCGGAAGCTTCCATGCGGCCAAAGTAGGGCCGGAGGGGGGCCACCAGGGCACCAGGCGGCCAGAGGGCGCGCCCCCCTCCTGGCCGCGCCGCCAGGGCGCCTGGGCCCCCCCTGGCCTCCTCTGACGCCCCCCTTTGGCATATATTTACACCGCGTCCCGAAACCCTCGAGGACGGAACCCTTTTTCGCGATCTCATCTCTGTTCCGCCGCCGCCGCGCTTCCAAGATCGGGAGCACCAGGAGAACTCTTCCCGGCACCCTGCCGGAGGGGAGGATCACCACCGGGAGCCTCTCCACCACCATGGACGCCTCCCGGATGAGTTGTGAGTAGTCTCCCTTGGACCATGGGTCCATGACCAATAGCTATGTGATGTTCTCCTCCCCTCTTTGTTCTTCACCGATTAGACCTAGTGAGCTGCCCTACATTATCGAGGCACATATGTAATCCTTATGCTGTTGCTATGATGAGTTTGCTGGGATCCGATGGATTATGAGATTATGTTCAGATTGTGTGTGAGTAATATATTTGATTTACCTCTTTTATATTTATGTTCTTGAGTAATTCTTGCATGTTCTCCGTTGCTGTTTATTGATTTGGCCAAGTAGTAGGTAGTAACTCCAAGAGGGAACGTTATGCTTGATTGTGGGTTCATGCCCCTCGATGACTAGCTTGAGTGACAGAAACATGAGTCTAGGGGATGTGCTATTGCCACAAGGGGGAAAACAACGGTGCTTGTACTCGCGGGGTGCAAGGATTGTTTACTTTACGCAAAGCTCTTTTAATGCAGTTGTCTGTTTCTTTGAGTTTACACTATGGGTGGGACTCGCAACTTAATACCAGCGAGATGTTCTGGATAGATATCTCAAGGTGGATGATTAGTAGTAGATGCAGATGGATTTCGGTATACTTACCTTGGCGTACCGCCCATGCTTTTGAGCCTCTACCTTTCTTTGCAGCATAGTTAGCATTGGTTTGCGCACATAATCCTGTCAATTGCCCAGCTGTAATTTGTTTACCTCGCTTAGCTGTTCTATCGTCTTTTGGGAGAGAGACATCACTAGTGAACACCATGGGGACCCCGGTCCATATTACCATCACTGATCACATCCGCTATTTACTTTCAGTTCTTACTTACTAGTTGAAGTCATACCTATCACTATTATCTCTTGCGTTTGATCCTTTGTAAACGACAAGGCCGGAGGGATTGACAACCTCTCTGTACTCGTTGGGAGCAAAGTTATTTGTATTTGTGTGCAGGTCCGGTCAATCGCTAGTTGCGCCGCTAGCAGTTGAGACCTTCTTGTTGAACCTCGGAGTCTCAGGGGATTCGATCCTTGGTATCTTTGCCAAGGGAAAACTACCGCTACACTGCATCTCAAACCTTCCACTTGGGGTAACCAACGAGGGGCGAGAAGCCATCAAGCAAAGTTTTCTGGCGCCGTTGCCGGGGACTCCACTCTTCAAGATAGGGGAGTTGCACGCTATCTTTTACCTTTGCTTTTTAGTCTTGTTAGTTTACCTTTCAGTTTTTGCTTTAGTGTCTTTTATCAAAAATCACAAAAATAGTTATCTTGCTTGCTTGCTGCTATGGGTTCCACCAAGAACACCAAGTTGTGTGACTTCACTAGTCATAACAACGATGACTTTATCTGCACGCCTATCACTACACCTGCCACTTCAGCACCTTCTTATGAAATTAAACCTGCTTTACTGAACTTAGTTATGAAAGATCAATTCTCCGGTGCTGGAGATGATGCTGCTTTACACTTAAACAATTTTGTTGAACTTTGTGTGTCGGGGGAAACTGTCCGCCACGAACACCTATGGGACCGGAGCCCCTTGTCTGTGCAGTACGAGGGCGGAGGGAGCGCGAAGAGCAGATCGTGGCGAGCACGCGGGCAGTTTTACCCAGGTTCGGGCCGCGGTAGACGCGTAAAACCCTACTCCTGCTTGGTTGTCTATTAAGTTGGAGAGCTCGAGAGCTTGAAGAAGCAGCTGCACCGAGCGAATGAGTGATCTAGGTTCCGAACCCCCTCCACGTTGTGCATGGGCCTCCTTTTATAGTGCAAGGGGTCACCGACAGGTGTCAACGTAGGAGAAAGGGGTAAAAAAGTAAAAGAGGTGGTAGTTGTAACAGTGCGGAAACAGTGGAGCTACAGTGCGCGAACAGTGGTCGCTACCTACTTTGACAGTGGGGGACAAGGGCATTTAATGCCCGTCGCCGTCGACCCCAAAAGCTCCCGCCCTTGCGTCTCCGTCTGCCACGGCGATGGATCCACCACCGTGGAGCGCCACCGTGTCCCCCAGGCTGCACAGCCATCCGCCACGCGTCCCTGGATAGGCCCCAGGGCGACGCGTGGGCCGATGAGCTGGAGCGCGGGCACACAGCGCAACTCTCCCGGCAAGCACCTTGCCGGGACCTTGATCTTGCCGGACCCGGGAGCTTGCCGCTCCCCCGGGCCCTCGCCGGGGCGCACATAGCGCCGAGGCGTGTCTTCTAGTCTTCCTGGCAAGCTCCTCTTGCCAGGGCCTTGTGCTAGTGGGGCAGTCTTGAGCCTGGTACGGCCTTCCCGGCAAGCTCCACTTGCCGGGGTCTCGATCTTCTGTCTTGCATACTTTGTTTTTGAATGGCTAATCATGGAGCAGAAGGGTCTCCGGCGAACGCGTGGTAAACCCTGCCGCGGGAAGCTGCAACTGCCCGTGCACAAGTTGGGGTACTGAGGTACCCCTACCTTAGTACACCGACAGGAGCCCCCGGGCCTGGGCCACACACGGTGCCGAGCGCTGTTGGGCCAGGCCCAAAACAGTGCACGGGCACACGTGGCCCACGGCGTGCCGAATCCACTTCCGTATCCGCCGCATCCCCCTGTAACGGCACGCGTCGATTGCGGCGTCGTGGGATGGGACGTGCCCACGTTCCATCAATGAAAAGGGCGAAACGCCCCCCCACTCCCCCATAAAAGCAGAGGAAGCAGGAGCGGTTCCCCTCCTTGCGCTTTCATTGCTTCTTCTTCTTCCTCCAGAAATCCCTTTGCGCTCCGCCTCCACACCTCCGCAGCCGTCGTCTGCATCTCCGGCGTCGCCGGGCTCTTCGTCCCCCTTTCTCCGCCGCGTCCGCCATGGCCCCGAAGACCGACAAGGCGAAGGCGGAGAAGGCCAAGAGGGAGAAGTCGGAGCAAGCGGCGAAACTCGCCGCGTATCGGAAGCAGAATCTCGTCTTCCCGCCGAGGCTCGGCGCGCGGGAGCTCTGGAACAAGTACTACTTGTTCTGGGCCAAGGAAACCAAGGCGCACCCCCGCACTCAAGCTTATCCGGCCGCCGCCAAGGACAACTACCCCGGCGGGTACTACTTCTTCGCAGCCTTCTTTCACTGCGGTCTTTGCCCTCCTTTCTCTAATTTCTTCTGCGACGTCATGCACACCTACGGCCTCCACCTTCTTGACTTCACCCCCAACGCCATCCTCACCATGGCGGTTTTCGCACATATGTGCGAAAACTTCATAGGGATACACCCAAACGTAGCGCTTTTTAGGCACTTCTTCACTCCTAGAGCAGAGGCCAACGCCCCCCTCTCCGGAGGAATTTCTTGGGTTTTCCGTCTGAACAAGAAGGGGTCCTACTTGCCGGGGGAGCTCCGCGGCAAGTGGGAGGAGTGGCGTGCGGAGTGGTGCTGGATTGTTGAGGACGAGCCGCAGCCCTTCACCGCGCCGCGCACAACGCCCATCGTGCGCGGCAGGGATTGGAGCGAGCTGGACTCGGACGACATCAAGCTCGACGTCGCCCTCGTCCGGATTCTTCGTCTTCGGACCGCCAAGCTGTCCGTTGCAGAGGTAGGCGCAGATTTCCTCCGCCGCCGCATCGCCCCTCTCCAAGACAGGAAAAGGGCGGCCTGGGAGTACGGTGGCCCGGCGGATATAATGAGGCTGCGCCCCGGGCTCAACTTCAACTTCACGACGCTGGAGCTGAAGGGGATGGTCCGGGAACTCTTCAAGTATGACCCGGCACACCCTGAGTGGTTCAGGCCTCCCCGGGGAGTGGTGCCCCTCTGCAACAGCACAGTCCGGGACCGTCTCTGCGCGATGATGCCCGCGTGCGATTCGCACGGCGTGGACCGCACGTGGATTCCGCCCAAGCCCATCGACGTCCTCACCTTCTTCGACAACCTCGTGGAGGTGGCGAAGAACAAGAACGACATCAAGGAGCACACGCGGGACACCACCGAGCAGGAGCTTGCTTACATAGCTTCTCGGGCTGAAGAGGCCGCTGCAGCCGCAGTGGCAGGAGATTTTGGGTACACGCCTGATGAGGCGGAGGCTGCGGATGCGTCCAGCCAGGCGGAGGAGGCGGAGATCCGCAGACTGCTGCAACTCCCTCCCGACGCGCTCGCCGGGGTCCCCTCCCTGAGGCACTCCGGGATCCACGGAATCATGGCCGAGGCCGCGGCAATGGAGGGTGCCGCCGGAGGGAACAGAGGCGCCGCGAGGGGCGGAGGCGCCGGAGGAAGCGGAGGCGCCAAAGGAAAGGAGGCCGCAGCGCAGGGCGCTGGGCCCAGCGAGCCGGCCGGGGAGGGGGAGGAGGAGGAGGCCGAGGACTCCGACGGATCTACGGAGCTCTACGCCGACGATCTCTCCTCGTCGGAGAGCTCCCCGCCCCCGGCAAGCCCAAGGCAGTCTCCACCGAAGCGTCTCCGCAAGACGGCGACGGGAGAGAGGGCGCAGGCGCCCCGGCAACAACCAGCTCGCCGGGCAGCTCCCCGGGGGAGCCAAGCTGCGCCAGGGGCGACCGGCGCACAAGTCACAGCGGAGGCGGCCCGCGCGCGGGCCACGACAGAGGCGTCCCGCAAGCAGGCGCCGAGCCGACAGGGGTCTTCTCGGAGCGGAGCAGCGGCTCCGCCCGCTCCCCGGGCTCCGGCTACCACAGGGGCTGGGTCTTCGCAGTCCCCAGCCCCCGGGATCGCCAAGCGCCCGAGGGAATCTTCATCTTCTACTCCTCGTGCCGACACGCCCCAGGTGGAGTATGACTTCTCCGCCTTGAGCGAGGACGACGAGGAGGACCAGGAGTAAGAGTTTGAGACTTTACACCTTCTCAAGCTTCGTCTTGATTATTGTTGATGCTAACTTTGTTTGTTGCTTTGATTTCAGGACCTTGGTTCAGCGCGTGGCGAAGAAAGCCAAGGCGCCTGTGGTCGAGGTCGCGGAAGGCTCGGCCACCGCGGCAACAGGGGACGTGCCGGAGCCGAGCCTGCCGGACCCAAGCGCTGCTCCGAGGAGCAGCCCCCAGCGTAAGTATGGGGTCCATCCTTCCGCTTGTCGGGGTGCGCTTGAAGGTTTTGTCTTGTTTCAACATCTTGATGTTTCTTGTCTTGACTTGTGCAGAGGTGGAGCCACAGCGGCAGGAGCGCCCGGAGACCGTCCTTGAGGAGCCGCAGGCCCTGCCGTCCCTGCCAAGGCCGAACTCTCCGGCAAGGGAGAGTGCTCCGCCAAGGGCGGGTACTCCGCCAAGGCAGAGTACCCCGCCAAGGGCGAGCAGCCCGGCGAGGGCGGCCACTCCGCCAAGGCAGAGCTCCCCGGCGAGGGAGCCCACCGCTGAGGACGTCCGCCAAGGTATGTCTTGTAATTTGTCTTCTTGGCTTCGTCTCTTTTTGGATATTTGCTTGAACTTCTTTTTCTTCCTCTTCTTTTTTTAGATCCTCCTCCTCCCGAGCCGATGGAGACGGAAGTCATCAACATCGAGGATGAGGAGGGCGCGCAGGGCGGCGGCGGCGACGTCCCTGTCGTCGAGGACACGGCGAGAGCCGCCGAGCCGGCCGCGCAGGAGACCGGTCCGGCTGCGGATGCAGCGGCCGGGGAGGGGGACGGCGACCGCACCGCCGACCCGGAGGCGGCGGGAGCATCAAGTGCTGCGCCGGCTGCCGACCACTCCGCCGACAAGGAGCAGGGCTACTACCTTGAGGCCCCCAACGGCGTCTTCATCCAGATGCCTTGGGGGTCTTCATCGCGAGCTCCCGCGGAGGGCGAGGCATTTGACGGGGATGTCCTCGCCTCCGCGGGCCTGAAGATTGTCGAGGCGCCCGGCGGGAGTGAAGGGCCCGAGGAGGAGAAGCTACTTCACCAGCTCCTGGCCCTTTACCGGGCCAGGCAGGCGAAGCTTGCTTCCCGGGAAGCCCTTGCCGCCAAGGCCGCCGCGGAGATGGAGAAGCGCGCGGCGGAGCTCAGCGCCGCCAACCAGGCGGCCCTCCGCGAGGTGGCGGAGGAGCGCGAGCGGCTCGCCGGCGAATACCAGGAGTGGGTGCTGGAGAAGGCCGAGGCTGAAGAACAGCAGCGGCTCGCCGGGGTGGAGCTGTCCCGGCGAGAAGGGGAACTCGCCCAGCGGAAGGTCCAACTTGACTCCCATGAGGAGGACCTTACCGCTCGGGAGGAGGCCCTTGGCGGGGAACTGAAGGAGGCGAAAGCCGCCGCGGTTGCCGCGGAGACCGCCAAGAAGGAGCTCGCCGCCAAGGTCACGCAGCTGGAGAAGGCGCTGAAGGTGAGCGCGGAGAAGGTTGCCGCGCTCATCACGGAGCGCGAGAAGGACGCGCACACCAATTCAGAACTCCAGGTGCGTCTTTCTGAGAGGGGCGACGAGTTGAAGGCCGCCAAGGACTCCATCGAGGACTTGGAGTTGAAGGTCTCTACACTGAAGGATTCACTCGACGCTGCCCGGGCCCGGGAGACCAAGTTGAAGGAGGAGCTCCGCAAGGAGCGGACCCTAGTGGACAGCGCCAACAAAGCGGCCGAGCTCTTCCGCAAAACTGTTGAGGTATGGACCGAGGACTTAGTGTCTTGTGCGTCCAACATCGACCAGGAGCTGCTGGCGCTGAAGCTGGAGCACCTCATCTACTCCCCGGATCCAAACCTCCCACACAGCGCCAAGCTCAGCCTCTTCTTCAGGGGAATCGCGCCGGCCCTTGCTGATCTGCGGAAGAAGATCCCCGCGCAACTGGCCGAGGAGACGCACCTACTCTGCACGGGGACTCTGGAGCGCGTGCTGACGAAGATCGTGTACCGCAATCCGGGGATCAACCTCACCAACGTTCTTCGCAGCTTGCCGGCCGACCCGAACATGGAGGCTCTGAAGGAGCAGGTCGCCCACATCATCGCCAAGGTGGCCAAGATCTCCAGGAAGGAGGGCGACCGCGTAGATTAGGCTTCCATTATCTTTATCTTTTTTTTTGTTGCTGCATACGATGTCATGAACTCATTAGTCCATTGTGACAAGTTATCTCTTGTAAGATATTTACCTCATTTTGATCAATCAGTGCAATGTTATCTTCCTTGTCTTAATCCTTGACTTTGTATGATTTTCACCCTACGCTCCCGGGGAGCTTGCCGGCAAGGGGCCTTTGCCGCGAGCGCTGAGTGTTGGACTCTAAGCAGCCTGCTGGCCAAGGTCTCACCGGCAAGCAACCTTGCCGCAGCTAGTCGCAACGCACTTAACTTGCTGAGCGTACTCGGAAACGAAGCAAGGGCGCGACACTTGTCGCAGCTCACTTAAATCGTTGAGCGAACTCGGAAACAAGATAAGGGTGCGGCAAGCTACGGGTAGGTTCCTCCACGCACAGGTTTTCCATACAAAGTGTGATTGTTCAAGGAAGACAACTAAAATTTAAAATTTGAAGTCAAATTCTAATAACTTAGCTTTCATATATTGTTTGCTTCCCGGTAAGGCTTCTCTTTCTTGAACAGCACTTGGTTCCTCCTCCACCTCCTTCCCCCCGGCAAACTTGTGCGCGAGGAACGTTCCTTCTGCTTGAGAGGCAAGGAAAAAGGAGAGGGAGACAAGTATATTGCCCTTCGGCGTGCTAATGCTTACCGGATACTTGAGTGTTGCACCAAATGCCGAACAAAACATGCAAATAGCAAAGAAAAGCATGCAAAAGGCAATCGGTGCGAAAAACACGGAAACTTTACTGATGCACGGGGTCTGCGCCCGGCTTTGTACAAAGGGTTACATGCAACAGCGGCAAAGCTTGTACAAAAGGTGGTTGCCGGAGCGGATCACGGCAACCGCGCCTTATGGGTGAAACTTGCGAAGATGCTCTATGTTCCAGGAGTTGCTCACCGGTAAGCCTTCTTCGGTTTCGAGGCGGACAGCGCCGGGCCTCGTAACTTGTCTCACCCGATAAGGGCCTTCCCACTTTGGCGTCAACTTGTTGGAATTCTTGGCGGACTGAACACGCCGAAGAACAAGGTCGCCTTCCTCGAGACTCCTGGCCTTGACCTTGCGGCTATGGTAGCGGCGCAAGGCTTGCTGGTATCGAGCAGCTCGTACAGCAGCCTGGAGACGTCCCTCCTCGAGGAGCAACGTGTCATCTTGCCGCAGTTGCTCTTGCTCGAGCTCATCATAAGCGAGCACTCGAGGAGATCCGTATACGAGTTCCGTGGGGAGAACTGCCTCTGCTCCATAGACTAGAGCAAAGGGTGTCTGTCCGGTGGCTCGACTTGGTGTCGTTCTTGTTCTTCGCCACCTCCACGAGGTTGTCGAAGAAGGTGAGGACGTCAATGGGCTTGGGCGGAATCCACGTGCGGTCCACGCCGTGCGAATCGCACGCGGGCATCATCGCGCAGAGACGGTCCCGGACTGTGCTGTTGCAGAGGGGCACCACTCCCCGGGGAGGCCTGAACCACTCAGGGTGTGCCGGGTCATACTTGAAGAGTTCCCGGACCATCCCCTTCAGCTCTAGCGTCGTGAAGTTGAAGTTGAGCCCGGGGCGCAGCCTCATTATATCCGCCGGGCCACCGTACTCCCAGGCCGCCCTTTTCCTGTCTTGGAGAGGGGCGATGCGGCGGCGGAGGAAATCTGCGCCTACCTCTGCAACGGACAGCTTGGCGGTCCGAAGACGAAGAATCCGGACGAGGGCGACGTCGAGCTTGATGTCGTCCGAGTCCAGCTCGCTCCAATCCCTGCCGCGCACGATGGGCGTTGTGCGCGGCGCGGTGAAGGGCTGTGGCTCGTCCTCAACAATCCAGCACCACTCCGCACGCCACTCCTCCCACTTGCCGCGGAGCTCCCCCGGCAAGTAGGACCCCTTCTTGTTCAGACGGAAAACCCAAGAAATTCCTCCGGAGAGGGGGGCGTCGGCCTCTGCTCTAGGAGTGAAGAAGTGCCTAAAAAGCGCAACGTTTGGGTGTATCCCTATGAAGTTTTCGCACATATGTGCGAAAACCGCCATGGTGAGGATGGCGTTGGGGGTGAAGTCAAGAAGGTGGAGGCCGTAGGTGTGCATGACGTCGCAGAAGAAATTAGAGAAAGGAGGGCAAAGACCGCAGTGAAAGAAGGCTGCGAAGAAGTAGTACCCGCCGGGGTAGTTGTCCTTGGCGGCGGCCGGATAAGCTTGAGTGCGGGGGTGCGCCTTGGTTTCCTTGGCCCAGAACAAGTAGTACTTGTTCCAGAGCTCCCGCACACCGAGCCTCGGCGGGAAGACGAGATTCTGCTTCCGATACGCGGCGAGTTTCGCCGCTTGCTCCGACTTCTCCCTCTTGGCCTTCTCCGCCTTCGCCTTGTCGGTCTTCGGGGCCATGGCGGACGCGGCGGAGGAAGGGGGACGAAGAGCCCGGCGACGCCGGAGATGCAGACGACGGCTGTGGAGGTGTGGAGGCGGAGCGCAAAGGGATTTCTGGAGGAAGAAGAAGAAGCAATGAAAGCGCAAGGAGGGGAACCGCTCCTGCTTCCTCTGCTTTTATGGGGGAGTGGGGGGGGCGTTTCGCCCTTTTCATTGATGGAACGTGGGCACGTCCCATCCCACGACGCCGCAATCGACGCGTGCCGTTACAGGGGGATGCGGCGGATACGGAAGTGGATTCGGCACGCCGTGGGCCACGTGTGCCCGTGCACTGTTTTGGGCCTGGCCCAACAGCGCTCGGCACCGTGTGTGGCCCAGGCCTCGGGGCTCCTGTCGGTGTACTAAGGTAGGGGTACCTCAGTACCCCAACTTGTGCACGGGCAGTTGCAGCTTCCCGCGGCAGGGTTTACCACGCGTTCGCCGGAGACCTTTCTGCTCCATGATTAGCCATTCAAAAACAAAGTATGCAAGACAGAAGATCGAGACCCCGGCAAGTGGAGCTTGCCGGGAAGGCCGTACCAGGCTCAAGACTGCCCCACTAGCACAAGGCCTTGGCAAGAGGAGCTTGCCAGGAAGACTAGAAGACACGCCTCGGCGCTATGTGCGCCCCGGCGAGGGCCCGGGGGAGCGGCAAGCTCCCGGGTCCGGCAAGATCAAGGTCCTGGCAAGGTGCTTGCCGGGAGAGTTGCGCTGTGTGCCCGCTCTCCAGCTCATCGGCCCACGCGTCGCCCTGGGGCCTATCCAGGGACGCGTGGCGGATGGCTGTGCAGCCTGGGGGACACGGTGGCGCTCCACGGTGGTGGATCCATCGCCGTGGCAGACGGAGACGCAAGGGCGGGAGCTTTTGGGGTCGACGGCGACGGGCATTAAATGCCCTTGTCCCCCACTGTCAAAGTAGGTAGCGACCACTGTTCGCGCACTGTAGCTCCATTGTTCCCGCACTGTTACAACTACCACCTCTTTTACGTTTTTACCCCTTTCTCCTACGTTGACACCTGTCGGTGACCCCTTGCACTATAAAAGGAGGCCCATGCACAACGTGGAGGGGGTTCGGAACCTAGATCACTCATTCGCTCGGTGCAGCTGCTTCTTAAAGCTCTCGAGCTCTCCAACTTAATAGACAACCAAGCAGGAGTAGGGTTTTACGCGTCTACCGCGGCCCGAACCTGGGTAAAACTGCCCGCGTGCTCGCCACGATCTGCTCTTCGCGCTCCCTCCGCCCTCGTACCGCACAGACAAGGGGCTCCGGTCCCATAGGTGTTCGTGGCGGACAGTTTCCCCCGACAATCGTCTTTTGGGAGAGAGACATCACTAGTGAACATCATGTGACTCCGGTCCATATTACCATCATTGATCACATCCGCTATTTACTTTTCGCTATTATTTACTATTGCAAAACACTATCTATCACTACTATCATTTGCGTTTAACCCTTTCTGAACTACAAGGCCGGAGGGATTGACAACCTCTCTGTACTCGTTGGGAGCAAAGTTATTTGTATCTGTGTGCAGGTCCACGTTGATTGCTAATATCTGGCGCCGTTAGCAGTTGACACCTACTTGTTGAACCTAGGAGTCTCTGGGGATTCGATCCTTGGCATCTTTGCTTAGGGAAAACACTTCCACAACACTGCATCTTTCACCTTCCACTTGGGGTAACCAACGAGGGGTTAGAGGCCCATCACTTGTCTTTTCTTCAATTCGACGATCTTGAATCTGCATAATATAGTGAGGATAATTATAAATACATGCAATGAAGATCAGCTATATAGAGAGACTTAATGACAGAAGTAGTACTACTTACAGACAGTAGCAGGTGACCGTTGTTTTATCGAGGGCCAGTTGATTGAAAAACTGATAGAACTCCTCAAATGGAACAGGCAACAGTTCAATTCCAACGAGGTCATGCTTGGGTTTAACTCTCAAATACAAGCTATCCCTCCCCCAGACTCTTTGGAGATTTTCAAGTACCAATCATGCAATCTTCGCATATTCGTTGATAGAGATCTTTCATTTTTGACGAGAGGCTTTTTGTACTCGTATCTTTCTATCTGCACGTCCAAGAAATCATAGTGTACATCGTCAGACACGTAATCTGCAAGATTGGTATAACCGGGCACCATCCTCGGATCATTAGCGACCATGTCGCTAGACACCTTGAGCGGGGGGCACGATTGGTCCGCTTGTTCACCGAGCTGGGCAATTTGTTTCCCAGCTTGTCCTTCTGCTAACCTTTGATCACTTTTAGTACTTCCCGACCGCTTCGCTTCTTGAAATGTCTTTTGAATCATGCGGTCATAGTTGCCCTTCGGCTTACTTTTCGCTGGTTGCTTCAGGGCAGCAAGAGTGCGCTTTGCTTTCACCGCATCTATCTTCTCCTCCGGAGGTGGATGTCTCTGTGCTTTCAACCCTTCAAGCCAGTCCTTCACTTCGCCTTGAGCTATCTTCGTTTTTTCCTCGTCGGACCTCTCATATGGTAACTTCTCTAGAGGCGTGAGAGAAGGACCGAATCTGCATCGCCTCCCGCCTCTGGCTGTACTGCTAGACGTCGCCAGACCAGACGAAGCGGCTGTCTTTTTTCCTTGCTTACGCGCCGGAGCAGGAGCAGCCGGAGCGGTGGCAGGTCTCTTCCGCCCTTGCTGACTAGGCGGAGAAGGAGGAGCAGGCTGGCTGCTTGGGCGCGCCGGCGGCGAAGGAGGCAGAGTGCCGCCATGCGCCGGCGGCGAAGGAGGCGGAGTGCCGCCACGCGCCGGAGAAGGAGCCGGAGTGCCCTGATCATCACTCGCCGGAGGAGGAGGCGGTGGAGGAGGCGGAGTGCCCTGACTCGCCAGAGGAGGAGGAGGAGGAGGCGGAGGCGTCCAGTTGAGAATGTTGATGAGGTCCTTCCACCATAGGCATGGAGTCTTCAGTGAAGAACCCAGCCGAGTCTCCCCTTCACCGGTAGGGTGGTCAAGCTGGAGCTCCTCAAATCCCTCCGTAATTTCATCTGTTGGGGAACGTTGCATGGGAAACAAAAATTTTCCTACCGTTCACCAAGATCAATCTAGTAGATGCAACTACGAGGGGAGAGTGTGATCTACGTACCCTTGTAGATCGCTAAGCGGAAGCGTTATGAACGCGGATGATGGAGTCGTACTCTTTGCGATTCAGATCGCCGAAGACCTAGCACCGAAGCAACGGTGCCTCCGCGTTCTTCACACGTACGGCTCGGGGACGTCTCCTCCTTCTTGATCCAGCAAGGGGTGGAGGAGAGGTTGATGGAGAACCGGCAGCACGACGGCGTGGTGGTGATGGTGGAGAAGAACTCCAGCAGGGCTTCGCCTAAGCACCGCGGGAGAAGAAGATGTAACGGGAGAGGGAGGGCAGCACCGAGGCACAAACTGTGTTGGCTGCCCTCCCTTTGCCCCACTATATATAGGGGGGGTGGAGAGGTGAGGGCGCCCTAGGGTTTCCCCCTAGGGGCCGGCGGCCAGGGCAAGGGGAGGGGGCGGCGGCCAGGGCAGGGGGGGCGGCCAGGCCCTAGGGTTTCCCCCCCTAGGTGCCTTGCCCCCCAAGGCCAAGGGGTGCGGCCAGCCCTAGGGGGTCCCACCCCCTTAGCCGCATGAGGAGAGGGCCCAGGGGGGGCGCACAGCCCCCTGAGGGCTGTCGTGTTCCCCCTTGTGGCCCACTAGGCCCAGAACTTCTTCCAGACCCCCGAAATCCTTTCCGGTACTCCGCCGATTTCCCGATGCTCCCCGGAACACTTCCGGTACTCCGAAACCTTTCATCCTATATATCAATCTTCGTCTCCGGACCATTCCGGAGACCCTCGTCATGTCCGGGATCTCATCCGGGACTCCGAACAACCTTCGGTAACCATACACTTTTCTCACTAACAACCCTAGCGTCACCGAACGTTAAGTGTGTAGACCCTGCGGGTTCGGAAACCATGTAGACATGACCGAGACACTCCCAGGTCAATAACCAATAGCGGGATCTGGATACCCATATTGGTTCCTACATGTTTCTCGATGATCTCATCGGATGAACCACGATGTCAAGGATTCAGGCAATCCCGCATACAGTTCCCTTTGTCTCGTCGGTATGTTACTTGCCCGAGATTCGATCGTCGATATCTCTATACCTAGTTCAATCTCGTTACCGGCAAGTCTCTTTACTCGTTACCGTAATACATAATCCCGTGACCAACTACTTAGTCACTTTGAGCTCATTGAGATGACGTATTACCGAGTGGGCCCGGAGATACCTCTCCGTCACACGGAGTGACAAATCCCAGTCTCGATCCATGTCAACTCAACAGACACCCTCGGAGATACCTGTAGAGTACCTTTATAGTCACCCAGTTACGTTGCGACGTTTGGCACACACAAAGCACTCCTACGGTGTCAGTGAGTTACATGATCTCATGGTCATAGGAACTTATACTTGACATGCAGAAAACTATAGCGATAACTGACACGATCAAAAGCTATGTTAACGTTTGGGTCTCGTCCATCACATCATTCTCCTAATGATGTGATCCCGTTATCAAATGACAACTCATGTCTATGACCTGGAAACTGCGGTCATCTTTGATCAACGAGCTAGTCCTGTAGAGGCACACTAGGGACACAAAGTCTGTCTATTCATCCACACGTGTATTGAGTTTCCAATCAATACAGTTATAGCATGGATAATAAACGATCATCATGAACAAGGAAATATAATAATAAGTCTTTTATTATTGCCTCTAGGGCATATTTCCAACAGTCTCCCACTTGCACTAGAGTCAATAATCTAGCATTACAAGGTAATGAATCTAACACCCATAGAGTCTTGGTGTTGATCGTGCTTAGCCCGTGGAAGAGGCTTAGTCAACGGATCTGCAACATTCAAATCCGTGTGTACTTTGCAAATGTATATGTCCTCCTCCTTGACCGAATCGCGGATGGAATTGAAGCGTCGCTTTATGTGTCTGGTCCTCTTGTGAAACCTTGGTTCCTTGGCTAGAGCAATGGCACCAGTGTTGTCACAGAACAGAGTCATTGGGTTCAGTGCACTAGGCACAACTCCAAGATCTGTCATGAACTCCTTCATCCAGACACCTTCCTTAGCTGCCTCCGAGGCAGCTATATACTCCGCTTCACATGTAGAATCAGCTACCACGCTCTGCTTGGAACTGCACCAGCTTACCGCTCCCCCGTTGAGAATATATACGTATCCGGTTTGTGACTTAGAGTCATCCGGATCAGTGTCAAAGCTTGCATCGACGTAACCCTTTACGACGAGCTCTTGATCACCTCCATAAACGAGAAACATATCCTTAGTCCTTTTCAGGTACTTTAGGATATTCTTGACCGCTGTCCAGTGATCCATACCAGGATTACTTTGAAACCTTTCGGCCATACTTATGGCAAGGCTGACATCTGGTCTTGTGCACAGCATTGCATACATGATAGAGCCTATGGCTGAAGCATAGGGGACGACACTCATCTTTTCTCTATCTTCTGCAGTCACTGGGCATTGAGTCTTACTCAACTTTGTACCTTGCAATACCGGCAAGAACCCCTTCTTGGATTGATCCATTTTGAACTTCTTCAAAACTTTATCAAGGTATGTGCTTTGTGAAAGTCCTATCAAGCGTCTTGATCTATCTCTATAGATCTTGATGCCCAATATGAAAGCAGCTTCACCGAGATCTTTCATCGAAAAACTCTTGTTCAAATACCCCTTCACGCTATCCAAAAATTCTATATTGTTTCCAATCAGTAATATGTCATCCACATATAATATTAGAAACGCTATAGAGCTCCCACTCACTTTCTTGTAAATACAAGCTTCATTGTAAACCTGTATAAACCCAAACGCTTTGATCACCTCATCAAAGCGAAGATTCCAACTCCGAGATGCTTGCACCAGCCCATAAATGGAACGCTGGAGCCTGCATACTTTGTCAGCATTCTCTGGATCGACAAAACCTTCTGGTTGCATCATATACAACTCTTCCTTAAGAAAACCGTTAAGGAACACTGTTTTGACATCCATCTGCCAAATTTCATAATCGAAATATGCAGCTATTGCTAACATGATTCGGACGGATTTAAGCATCGCTACGGGTGAGAAAGTCTCATCGTAGTCAATCCCTTGAACTTGTGAAAAACCCTTTGCCACAAGTCGAGCTTTATACACGGTGACATTACCGTCAGCGTCCGTCTTCCTCTTAAAAATCCATTTATTCTGAATGGCCTTCCGCCCTTCAGGTAATACTTCCAAAGTCCATACTTTGTTTTCATACATGGATCCCATCTCGGATTTCATGGCCTCTAACCATTTGTCGGAATCTGGGCCCACCATCGCTTCTCCATAGCTCGTAGGTTCACCGTTGTCTAACAACATGACCTCCAAGACAGGGTTACCATACCACTCAGGTGCAGTGCGTACCCTTGTCGACCTACGAGGTTCGGTAGTAACTGGATCAGAAGTTTCTTGATCATCATCATTGGCTTCTTCTTTAACCTCTGTAGGCTCCACAAAAACATCCTTTTGTGCTGCGCTACTTTCTGGTTGAAGCAGAGGTTCAATAACCTCATCAAGTTCTACCTTCCTCCCACTCAATTCTTTCGAGAGAAACTCTTTCTCGAGAAAGGACCCGTTCTTAGCGACAAACACTTTGCCCTCGGATCTGAGATAGAAGGTGTACCCAACTGTTTCTTTTGGGTATCCTATGAAGACACATTTGTCCGCTTTGGGTTCGAGCTTTTCTGGCTGAAGCCTTTTGACATAAGCATCGCAACCCCAAACCTTGAGAAAAGACAACTTCGGTTTCTTACTAAACCATAGTTCATACGGTGTTGTCTCAACGGACTTAGATGGAGCCCTATTTAAAGTGAATGCAGCTGTCTCTAACGCATATCCCCAAAACGATAGTGGCAAATCGGCAAGAGACATCATAGAACGTACCATATCTAATAGGGTTCGATTACGACGTTCGGACACACCATTACGCTTGGTGTTCCAGGTGGCGTCAACTGTGAAACAATTCCACATTTTCTCAAGTGATCACCAAACTCATAACTCAGATATTCTCCCCCTCGATCAGATCGTAGGAACTTGATCTTCTTGTTACGATGATTTTCAACTTCACTCTGAAATTGCTTGAACTTTTCAAAAGTTTCAGACTTATGCTTCATTAAGTAAATATACCCATATCTACTTAAGTCGTCAGTGAAGGTGAGGAAATAACGATATCCACCGCGCGCCGTTACACTCATCGGACCGCACACATCAGTATGTATGATTTCCAATAAGTCACTTGCCCGTTCCATTGTCCCTGAAAACGGGGTCCTTGTCATCTTGCCCATGAGGCACGGCTCGCACGTGTCAAGTGATTCAAAATCAAGAGACTCCAAAAGTCCATCAGCATGGAGCTTCCTCATGCGTTTCACGCCGATATGACCGAGACTGCAGTGCCACAAGAAAGTGGTATTATCATTATCTACTCTACATCTTTTGGCATCAATGTTATGAACATGTGTATCATCACTATCGAGATTCAATAAGAATAAACCCCTAACTTCGGGTGCATGACCATAAAAGATATTACTCATATAAATAGAACAACCATTATTCTCTGACTTAAATGAGTAACCGTCTCGCAATAAACAAGATCCAGATATAATGTTCATGCTTAACGCAGGCACTAAATAACAATTATTCAGGTTCATAACTAATCCCGATGGTAATCGAAGAGCGAGCGTGCCGACGGCGATCACATCAACCTTGGAACCATTTCCCACGCGCATCGTCACTTCGTCCTTCGCCAGCCTCCGTTTATTCCGCAGTTCCTGTTTAGAGTTGCAAATGTGAGCAACCGAACCGGTATCAAATACCCAGGCACTACAACGAGAGTTGGTAAGGTACACATCAATAACATGTATATCACATATACCTTTGTTGTTGTTGGCCCCCTTCTTGTCCGCCAGATACTTGGGGCAGTTCCGCTTCCAATGGCCATTCCCCTTGCAATAGAAACACTCAGTCTCTGGCTTGGGCCCAGCCTTGGGTTTCTTCACTGGATTGGCAACTGCTTTGCCACCCTTCTTAGAGTTACCCTTCTTGCCCTTGCCATTCTTCTTGAAACTGGTGGTCTTATTGACCATCAACACTTGATACTCCTTCTGGATGTCTGCCTCAGCGACTTTCAGCATCGAAAACAGCTCGGCGATGGTCTTGTTCATCCCTTGCATGTTATACTGCTGCACGAAGCTCTTGTAGCTTGGAGGGAGTGACTGGAGAATTCTGTCAATGATAGCCTCATCCGGGAACACAAGTCCCAGATCAGCTATGCGGGTATAGTACCCAGACATCTTCAGCAAGTGCTCACTGACAGACGAATTCTCCTCCATCTTGCAAGCGAAGAATTTATCGGTGGTCTCATACCTCTCGATCTTAGCATTCTTCTCAAAGATGAACTTCAACTCCGTGTACATCTCATATGCACCATGACGTTCAAAACGCCTTTGAAGTCCTCCTTCCAAGCCGTACAACATGGCACACTGTACTATCGAATAGTCATCCGAACGCGTCTGCCAGACGTTCATATCGTCTGCAGAGGCTCCAGGAGCGGGGGGTTGACCTAGCGGTGCATTTAGGACATAAACCTTTTGGGCAGCTGTGAGGATGATCCTCAGATTGCGGAGCCAGTCCACAAAGTTGCTCCCGTCATCTTTCAGTTTAGCTTTCTCTAGGAACGCATTAAAATTCAGGGGAGGTACCGCGCGAGCCATCTACAACCAAAATTTGCAAAGACATTTTAGACTATTGTTCATGATAAGTGAGTTATTATCTAATCAAATTAATTATAACTCCCACTCAAATTGACATCCCTCCGGTCATTCGAGCGTGACATGATCCAAATTCACCAACCCAAGTCCGATCATCACGTGAGATGAGGTGGTGTCAATGGTGAACATCAACATGTTGATCATATCTACTATATGACTCATGCTCGACCTTTCGGTCCTCCGTGTTCCGAGGCCATGTCTGTACATGCTAGGCTCGTCAAGTCTAACCCGAGTGTTCTGCATGTGCAAAACTGGCTTGCACCCGTTGTATGCGAACGTAGAGTCTATCACACCCGATCATCACGTGGTGCTTCGAAACGACGAACCTTCGCAACGGCGCACACTCGGGGGGAACACAATTTTATCTTGAAATTTTAGTGAAGGATCATCTTATAATGCTACCGTCGTCCTAAGCAAAATAAGATGCATAAAAGGATTAACATCACATGCAAATCATAAGTGACATGATATGGCCATCAACTCGTGCTTTTGATCTCCATCTCCAAAGCACCGGCATGATCTCCATCGTCACTGGCGCCACACCATGATCCCCATCATCATGATCTCCATCATCGTGTCGCCATCGGGGTTGTCGGCGCCCACCATGCTCTTACTACTATTGCTACCGTTTAGCGATAAAGTAAAGCATTACAAAGCGCTTAATGATTGACACGCAGGTCATACAAAAATTAAAGACAACCCTATGGCTCCTGCCGGTTGCCGTATGCATCGACATGCAAGTCGATATTAACTATTACAACATGATCATCTCATACATCAAATATATCTCATCATGTCATTGGCCATATCATATCACATACATACCCTGCAAAAACAAGTTAGACGTCCTCTAATTTGTTGTTGCATGTTTTACGTGGCTGCTATGGGTATCTAGCAAGAACGCTTCTTACCTACGCAAAGCCACAATGGTGATATTCAAGTTGCTATTTAACCTTCTACAAGGACCGCCTTGTTCTATTCCGATTCAACTAAGATAGGAGAGACAGACACCCGCCAGCCATCTTATGCAACAAAAGTCACATGTCTGTCGATGGAACCGGTCTCATGTACGTGGACATGTAAAGTTGGTCCGGGCCGCTTCATCCCATAATACCGCTGAATCAAGAAAGACTAAGGAGGGCAGCAATTTAAACATCAACGCCACAAACTCCTTTGTGTTCTACTCGAGAAAGCATCTACGCAAGATCCTAGCTCATGATGCCACTGTTGGGGAACGTTGCATGGGAAACAAAAATTTTCCTACCGTTCACCAAGATCAATCTAGTAGATGCAACTACGAGGGGAGAGTGTGATCTACGTACCCTTGTAGATCGCTAAGCGGAAGCGTTATGAACGCGGATGATGGAGTCGTACTCGTCGCGATTCAGATCGCCGAAGACCTAGCACCGAAGCAACGGTGCCTCCGCGTTCTTCACACGTACGGCTCGGGGACGTCTCCTCCTTCTTGATCCAGCAAGGGGTGGAGGAGAGGTTGATGGAGAACCGGCAGCACGACGGCGTGGTGGTGATGGTGGAGAAGAACTCCAGCAGGGCTTCGCCTAAGCTCCGCGGGAGAAGAAGATATGACGGGAGAGGGAGGGCAGCACCGAGGCACAAACTGTGTTGTCTGCCCTCCCTTTGCCCCACTATATATAGGGGGGGTGGAGAGGTGAGGGCGCCCTAGGGTTTCCCCCCTAGGGGCCGGCGGCCAGGGCAAGGGGAGGGGGCGGCGGCCAGGGCAGGGGGGCGGCCAGGCCCTAGGGTTTCCCCCCTTAGGTGCCTTGCCCCCCAAGGCCAAGGGGTGCGGCCAGCCCTAGGGGGTCCCACCCCCTTAGCCGCATGGGGAGAGGGCCCAGGGGGGGCGCACAGCCCCCTGAGGGCTGTGGTGTCCCCCTTTGTGGCCCAATAGGCCCAGAACAACTTCCGGACCCCCCGAAATCCCTTCCGGTACTCCGCCGATTTCCCGATGCTCCCCGGAACACTTCCGGTACTCCGAAACCTTTCATCCTATATATCAATCTTCGTCTCCGGACCATTCCGGAGACCCTCGTCATGTCCGGGATCTCATCCGGGACTCCGAACAACCTTCGGTAACCATGCACTCTTCTCACTAACAACCCTAGCGTCACCGAACGTTAAGTGTGTAGACCCTGCGGGTTCGGAAACCATGTAGACATGACCGAGACACTCCCAGGTCAATAACCAATAGCGGGATCTGGATACCCATATTGGCTCCTACATGTTTCTCGATGATCTCATCGGATGAACCACGATGTCGAGGATTCAGGCAATCCCGTATACAGTTCCCTTTGTCTCGTCGGTATGTTACTTGCCCGAGATTCGATCGTCGGTATCTCTATACCTAGTTCAATCTCGTTACCGGCAAGTCTCTTTACTCGTTACCGTAATACATAATCCCGTGACCAACTACTTAGTCACTTTGAGCTCATTGAGATGACGTATTACCGAGTGGGCCCGGAGATACCTCTCCGTCATACGGAGTGACAAATCCCAATCTCGATCTATGTCAACTCAACAGACACCCTCGGAGATACCTGTAGAGTACCTTTATAGTCACCCAGTTACGTTGCGACGTTTGGCACACACAAAGCACTCCTACGGTGTCAGTGAGTTACATGATCTCATGGTCATAGGAACTTATACTTGACATGCAGAAAACTATAGCGATAACTGACACGATCAAAAGCTATGTTAACGTTTGGGTCTCGTCCATCACATCATTCTCCTAATGATGTGATCCCGTTATCAAATGACAACTCATGTCTATGACCTGGAAACCGCGGTCATCTTTGATCAACGAGCTAGTCCTGTAGAGGCACACTAGGGACACAAAGTCTGTCTATTCATCCACACGTGTATCTGAGTTTCCAATCAATACAGTTATAGCATGGATAATAAACGATTATCATGAACAAGGAAATATAATAATAACTCTTTTATTATTGCCTCTAGGGCATATTTCCACTGTTGGGGAACGTTGCATGGGAAACAAAAATTTTTCCTACCGTTCACCAAGATCAATCTAGTAGATGCAACTACGAGGAAGGAGTGTGATCTACGTACCCTTGTAGATCGCTAAGCGGAAGCGTTATGAACGCGGATGATGGAGTCGTACTCGTCGCGATTCAGATCGCCGAAGACCTAGCACCGAAGCAACGGTGCCTCCGCGTTCTTCACACGTACGGCTCGGGGACGTCTCCTCCTTCTTGATCCAGCAAGGGGTGGAGGAGAGGTTGATGGAGAACCGGCAGCACGACGGCGTGGTGGTGATGGTGGAGAAGAACTCCAGCAGGGCTTCGCCTAAGCACCGCGGGAGAAGAAGATATGACGGGAGAGGGAGGGCAGCACCGAGGCACGAACTGTGTTGGCTGCCCTCCCTTTGCCCCACTATATATAGGGGGGGTGGAGAGGCTAGGGCGCCCTAGGGTTTCCCCTAGGGGCCGGCGGCCAGGGCAAGGGGAGGGGGGCGGCGGCCAGGGCAGGGGGAGGCGCCCAGGCCCTAGGGTTTCCCCCTTAGGTGCCTTGCCCCCCAAGTCCCAAGGGGTGCGGCCAGCCCTAGGGGGTCCCACCCCCTTAGCCGCATGGGGAGAGGGCCCAGGGGGGGCGCACAGCCCCCTGAGGGCTGTGGTGTCCCCCCTTGTGGCCCAATAGGCCCAGAACACCTTCCGGACCCCCCGAAAACCTTCCCGGTACTCCGCCGATTTCCCGATGCTCCCCGGAACACTTCCGGTACTCCGAAACCTTTCATCCTATATATCAATCTTCGTCTCCGGACCATTCCGGAGACCCTCGTCATGTCCGGGATCTCATCCGGGACTCCGAACAACCTTCGGTAACCATGCACTCTTCTCACTAACAACCCTAGCGTCACCGAACGTTAAGTGTGTAGACCCTGCGGGTTCGGAAACCATGTAGACATGACCGAGACACTCCAAGGTCAATAACCAATAGCGGGATCTGGATACCCATATTGGCTCCTACATGTTTCTCGATGATCTCATCGGATGAACCACGATGTCAAGGATTCAGGCAATCCCGTATACAGTTCTCTTTGTCTCGTCGGTATGTTACTTGCCCGAGATTCGATCGTCGGTATCTCTATACCTAGTTCAACCTCGTTATCGGCAAGTCTCTTTACTCGTTACCGTAATACATAATCCCGTGACCAACTACTTAGTCACTTTGAGCTCATTGAGATGACGTATTACCGAGTGGGCCCGGAGATACCTCTCCGTCATACGGAGTGACAAATCCCAGTCTCGATCCATGTCAACTCAACAGACACCCTCGGAGATACCTGTAGAGTACCTTTATAGTCACCCAGTTACGTTGCGACGTTTGGCACACACAAAGCACTCCTACGGTGTCAGTGAGTTACATGATCTCATGGTCATAGGAACTTATACTTGACATGCAGAAAACTATAGCGATAACTGACACGATCAAAAGCTATGTTAACGTTTGGGTCTCGTCCATCACATCATTCTCCTAATGATGTGATCCCGTTATCAAATGACAACTCATGTCTATGACCTGGAAACCGCGGTCATCTTTGATCAACGAGCTAGTCCTGTAGAGGCACACTAGGGACACAAAGTCTGTCTATTCATCCACACGTGTATTGAGTTTCCAATCAATACAGTTATAGCATGGATAATAAACGATCATCATGAACAAGGAAATATAATAATAACTCTTTTATTATTGCCTCTAGGGCATATTTCCAACATCATCCACCATCACCCTAGCATATCCTCTGGAATCGGCCGGCAGTGAAAAGTGTCGCCGGGTCCAGTAGGATAAACAGAGCCAGCAGCCGCCTTGACCTTCAGATTCATCCACTGCGCCATAAGGTGGCAATTTTGTGCATCCGTGATAGCATCCACGGGATATCTGGCAGTAGCCGTCAAGACAGGCTCCGGCTGAAGAAGCTCGGTGGAAGCCACGCTGCTTCTCCGCTGAGATGGCGGGGTAGCTTCGGGGGAAGCTTCGGCAATTCTTTTGTCCCGATTTGCTTCCCGTTCCTCTATCGCTTGTATTCTGGCCCGCAGCGCCTGCAGTTCGGTCTGCTCCATTTTCTTCCTCCTCTCGTGGCTTTTGTAGCCGTCTGCGTCCGGAAACCCAGCACGCCACGGAAGGGAGCCTGGCATGCCTCGTGTCCGTCCAGGGTGCTCATGATTCCCGAGGGCCATTGTCAGCTCGTTGTTCTCTCTGTCGGGGAAGAACGTCCCTTCATGCGCTGCTTTGATATACTGCCGCATCATCCTGAGTGGTGTTTCCAATTGCTTGTCTGTCCAAATGCACCTCCCTGATACAGGGTCTAAGGTTCCGCCAGCCCCGAAGAACCAAGTCCGGCAACGGTCTGGCCATTGCATTGTCTCTGGTTCGATCCCTTTCTCAAGCAGATCATTCTCAGCCTTGGCCCACTTAGGCCGGGCTCTGAGGTAGCCACCTGACCCCGTGCGATGGTGATGCTTCTTCTTCGCAGCATTTATCCGGTTTGTCGCTGACATCTTCGGACCCTTTTCCGATGTCTTATAGGCCACAAATGCGGGCCAGTCATCTTTGATCTTCTCATATATGCCCACGAATTCTGGAGTCTCTTTATCTTTGACAAACTTATTCAGTTTTTTCTTCCATGCCCTGAATTGGTCTGCCATCTTCGAAAGAGCAGCAGACTTGATTAAGTCCTCTTTAACTGGCTTCGCCGGATCATCCTCTCGCGGTAGGACAAAATTTGACTTCAGCTCATTCCAAAGATCTTCTTTCTGCATATCAGTGACATAAGACACATGAGCATCTTTTGCAGCCGGCTTTAACCATTGATGGATGCTGATCGGGATCTTGTCCCTAACCAGAACCCCGCACTGATTAACAAATGCGTTCTTTGTCCGGATGGGTTCAATCGGCTCGCCGGAGCGCGAGATTTCTGAGATCTCAAACTTTTCATCCGGCCTCAACTTTTTCTTCGCGCCTCGTCTCTTTACCGAAGATTTGCTCGATCCAGAGGGCTAGAAAAAGGAACAAAGACGAGAGTTAATGAATGCATCAATTAACTAGTCAGCACAGGCTTAACTAACATATATACCTCCTGGCCGGACTCGGTTCGGTCACCGGAGCCAGCATCACGGTCTCCTTCTTGCACCGGCACTGGGTCACCGGAGCCGTCCTCACGGTCTACTTCTTCCATGTGCATTGGGTCACCGGAGCCATCAATATCATAGCCTAGATCTTCCAGCTGCAGCTCTCTTTCCACCTGCTCATCGGTGTCGTTGAGAAACGACAAGACGGCATTTTGTCCGTCTCCGATTATGTCCATCAACACCGCTTCTTGTGCTAGGTCTCGGGTGTTGTTGTCCATAGTTTCTACAAATATTTACAACATGCCAATTATTATTCAAACATGACAGATGGATATATTAATGGCAAACGTAGAACTAGCTTCGACCCTCGACCCCTGGACGACCCTCGACTGCTCGGCGATCCACAACCCTAGCTAGACCCCATCATGTCACATTTTGTCTAGTGTCAAAGGATTCAACAAAACCAATACTTCATCATTAGGCGAAAGTAACAGTAGCATGATGGTACGAAGCTCTCCAAAGTGGTTTTGGAACGGAGTCCCAGATAGGATAATTCGTAACAAAAGACGGATTATCCTATCAGGAACTCCGTTCCAAAACAGCTTTGCATAACTTCGTACCAACATGCCCCGGTTACTTCTGGCAAATGATGAAGTCATGGAATTCTTCAATACTTTGACACTAGCTAGGCAACCTCTCGACCCCTCGACCCCCGACTGCTCGGCGATCCACAACCCTAGACCCCCTCATGTCACATTTTGTCTAGTGTCAAAGGATT
>LR738713.1:756332578-756523930 GCA_902687465.1 Secale cereale | reverse complement strand
TATTTTTTAATTCTTTCTGGTAAAACCAATTACAAACTTTCTGTTAGTGCAAGTAGTATTCAAATTTGAATAGTTTAAATTTGAAATTATTTGTTTTCTTTGTTGCTTTATTTATTTTATTTTGTTTCTACTTACAATAAAATACTTATTCTTGCTATTTTTTATTTTTTTGCAAGTTTTTTTTGTTTTCTGCATTATTTATTTTCTTTTGTTTTTTGCTTTATTTTTTAATTCTTTCTGGTAAAACCAATTACAAACTTTCTGTTAGTGCAAATTTGAATAGTACAAACGGACAATGGTATCATACTCGTTTGTTACAAAGTTGGCATGGTATCATCATAATAGTTGCCGAAAAAAGTCTTCACTTTTTCTTCGCTTGTGTCATTTGCTTATTGCGCCGTAACCATGGATAATCTTCATCGTTTATCAGCATGCTTGGGTCAGCCTTGACTTTGAAGGGAGGAATTTCATGAAACTTTTCATAATCTTCAGACATGTCTGTCTTGCCCTCCACTCCCATGATGTCCCTTTTTCCTGAAAGAACTATGTGGCGCTTTGGCTCATCATATGATGTATTCGCTTCCTTATCTTTTCTTTTTCTCGGTCTGGTAGACATGTCCTTCACATAGATAACCTGTGCCACATCATTGGCTAGAACGAACGGTTCGTCAGTGTATCCAAGATTTTTCAGATCCACTGTTGTCATTCCGTACTGTGGGTCTACCTGTACCCCGCCTCCTGACAGATTGACCCATTTGCACTTAAACAAAGGGACCTTAAAATCATGTCCGTAGTCAAGATCCCATATGTCCACTATGTAACCATAATATGTGTCCTTTCCCCTCTCGGTTGTTGCATCAAAGCGGACACTGCTGTTTTGGTTGGTGCTCTTTTGATCTTGGACAATCGTGTAAAATGTATTCCCATTTATCTCGTATCCTTTGTAAATCAATACAGTCGAAGATGGTCCCCTGGACAACAAGTACAACTCATCACAAACAGTGTTGTCACCTCTGAGACGTGTTTCCAACCAACTTCTGAAAGTCCTGATGTGTTCACATGTAATCCAGTCGTCGCACTGCTCCGGGTGTTTGGAGCGCAGACTGTTCTTGTGTTCATCGACATACGGGGTCACTAATGTAGAGTTCTGTAGAACTATGTAGTGTGCTTGAGACCAAGAATATCCGTCCCTGCATATTATTGAGTCCCTTCCAAGCGTTCCTTTTCTAGTCAGTCTCCCCTCGTACCGCGATTTAGGGAGACCTATCTTATTAAGGCCAGGAATGAAGTCAACACAAAACCCGATGACATCCTCTGTTTGATGGCCCATGGAGATGCTTCCTTCTGGCCTGGCGCGGTTACGGACATATTTCTTTAGGACTCCCATGAACCTCTCAAAGGGGAACATATTGTGTAGAAATACGGGCCCCAGAATGACAATCTCGTCGACTAGATGAACTAGGACGTGTGTCATGATATTGAAGAAGGATGGTGGGAACACAAGCTCGAAACTGACAAGACATTGCGCCACATCACTCCTTAGCCTTGGTACGATTTCTGGATCGATCACCTTATGAGAGATTGCATTGAGGAATGCACATAGCTTCACAATGGCTAATCGGACGTTTTCCGGTAGAAGCCCCCTCAATGCAACCGGAAGCAGTTGCGTCATAATCACATGGTAGTCATGAGACTTTAGGTTCTGGAACTTTTTCTCCGCCATATTTATTATTCCCTTTATATTCGACGAGAAGCCAGTCGGGACCTTCATACTGAGCAGGCATTCAAAGAAGATTTCTTTCTCTTCTTTCGTAAGAGCATAGCTGGCAGGACCTTCATACTGCTTCGGAGGGATGCCGTCTTTTTCGTGCAAACGTTGCAGGTCCTCCCGTGCCTCAGCTGTATCTTTTGTCTTTCCATACACGCCCAAGAAGCCTAGCAGGTTCACGCAAAGGTTCTTTGTCACGTGCATCACGTCGATTGAAGAGCGGACCTCTAGGTCTTTCCAGTAGGGTAGGTCCCAAAATATAGATTTCTTCTTCCACACGGGTGCGTGTCCCTCAGCGTCATTCGGAATAGCTAGTGCGCCTGGGCCCTTTCCAAAGATTACGTGTTAATCATTGACCATAGCAAGTACGTGATCACCGGTACGCATGGCGGGCTTCTTCCGGTGATCTGCCTCGCCTTTGAAATGCTTGCCTTTCTTTCGACATTGATGGTTGGTCGGAAGAAATCGACGATGGCCCAGGTACACATTCTTCTTGCACTTTTCCAGGTATATACTTTCAGTGTCATCTAAACAGTGCGTGCATGCGTGGTATCCTTTGTTTGTCTGTCCTGAAAGGTTACTGAGAGCGGGCTAATCGTTGATGGTCACGAACAGCAACGCCTTTAGGTCAAATTCCTCCTGTCTGTGCTCATCCCACGCACGTACATCGTTTCCATTCCACAACTATAAAAGTTCTTCAACTAATGGCCTCAGGTACACATCAATTTCGTTGCCGGGTGGCTTAGGGCCTTGGATGAGAACTGGCATCATAATGAACTTCCGCTTCATGCACATCCAAGGAGGAAGGTTATACATACATAGGGTCACGGGCCAGGTGCTGTGATTGCTGCTCTGCTCCCCGAAAGGATTAATGCCATCCACGCTTAAAGCAAACCATACGTTCCTTGCGTCCTTTGCAAACTCCTCCCAGTACTTTCTCTCGATTTTTCTCCACTGCGACCCGTCAGCGGGTGCTCTCAACTTCCCGTCTTTCTTACGGTCCTCACTGTGCCATCGCATCAACTTGGCATGCTCTTTGTTTCTAAACAAATGTTTCAACCATGGTATTATAGGAGCATACCACATCACCTTCGCAAGAACCCTCTTCCTGGCGGGCTCGCCATCAACATCACCAGGGTCATCTCGTCTGATCTTATACCGCAATGCACCGCATACCGGGCATGCGTTCAGATCCTTGTATGCACCGCGGTAGAGGATGCAGTCATTAGGGCATGCATGTATCTTCTGCACCTCCAATCCTAGAGGGCATACGACCTTCTTTGTTGCGTATGTACTGTCGGGCAATTCGTTATCCTTCGGAAGCTTCTTCTTCAATATTTTCAGTAGCTTCTCAAATCCTTTGTCAGCCACAGCATTCTCTGCCTTCCACTGCAGCAATTCCAGTACGGTACCGAGCTTTGTGTTGCCATCTTCGCAATTGGGGTACAACCCTTTTTTGTGATCCTCTAACATGCGATCGAACTTCAGCTTCTCCTTTTGACTTTTGCATTGTGTCCTTGCATCAACAATGACCCGGCGGAGATCATCATTTGGTTCCTCTTGATCTTCAGCAGCTTCACCCGTTGCAGCATCATTGGGCACATCGTCTGGTTCCTCTTGATCTTCACCAGCTCGCCCCATTGCAGCATCACCGTATTCAGCGGGCACATAGTTGTCATCGTACTCTTCTTCTTCGCCGTCTTCCATCATAACCCCTATTTCTCCGTGCCTCGTCCAAACATTATAGTGTGGCATGAAACCCTTGTAAAGCAGGTGGGAGTGAAGGATTTTCCGGTTAGAGTAAGACGTCGTATTCACACATTTAGTGCATGGACAACACATAAAACCATTCCGCTTGTTTGCCTTAGCCGCATTTAGAAACTCATGCACGCCCTTAATGTACTCGGAGGTGTGTCTGTCACCGTACATCCATTGTAGGTTCATCTGCGTGCATTATATATAATTAAGTGTGTCAAAAACCATTACAAAACATCATAAATAGATAATTAAGTGACCAAATGGATAAAAGTTCATCATCACATTAAAACCAAAGTACATACATATATAGTTCTCATCTAACAACATATAGCTCTCCATACACATCGAAACTATGTAAAACTTTTCAATGCGAAAACAAATGCGATCATAATCGCAACCAAGGTAACAATTGATCCAACGACATAATGCTACCAAGCCTCGGTATGAATGGCATATTTTCTAGTCTTTTTAATCTCCAACCGCATTGCATCCATCTTGATCTTGTGATCATCGACGACATCCGCAACATGCAACTCCAATATCATCTTCTCGTCCACAATTTTTTTTATTTTTTCCTTCAAGAATTTTTTTCTTATTCAACTAAATTTAACCTCTCGACAATAGGGTCCATCTTGATCTTGTGATCATCGATGACTTCTGCAACATGCAACTCCAATTCCATCTTCTCCTCCTCCATTTTTTCCAATTTTTTCTTTAAGGAAATGTTTTCCTCTTCAACTAAATTTTACCTCTCCACAAGAGGGTCGGTTGGAATTTCCGGTTCAACTACCTCCTAGACATAATAAAACATCTATGCATGTCAGGTTGGTCGGCATAACTATCATAAACACTAAAACAATTAGTTATAAATTAAAGATAATATACCACATCCGAATCATAGACAGGACGAGGTCCCACGTGGGCGGATATCAAAACCATCGCACTATATAATAACAAGCAATAATAAACGTAAGAAAATTAGACAAATATCTATCTAAAGCAATAATAACAAGCAATAATAAAAGTAAGAAAAGCAAGGACATAATAAGAGGCTCACCACGGTGGTGCCGGTGACGAGATCGGCGGGGGCGATCGAAGGCGGCGAAGACGGGGACGGGACGTGACGGACCGCTAAACCTAGACAAATCTCGGAGAAAATAGAGCTTCGAGAGGAGAAAAGCTTAACTAGTGTGGCTCGGGCATTCCACCAAACACGTTGTGTGCATAGGAGGTGAGCTAGAGCATCACTAACCCCTCTCCTCCTCGGCCATAAAAAAAAACAGAGCAGTGAGCTCTGCTCTTGAGTGAGGGGTTATATATAGGCACCTCATTGGTCCCGGTTGGTGCTATGAACCGGGGCAAAAGGGGGGCCTTTGGTCCCGGTTCGTGTCACTAACCGGGACCAATGGTGGTGGGCCAGGACCAAGAGCCATTGGTCCCGGTTTGTCGCTCCAACCGGGACCAAAAGGTCCAAACAAACCGGGACCAATGGCCCACGTGGCCCGGCCGGCCCCCTGGGCTCACGAACCGGGTCCAGTGCCCCCATTGGACCCGGTTCTAGATTGAACCGGGTCTAATGGGCTGGACAGGCCTGGTCCAATGCCCTGTTTTCTACTAGTGCAAGTAGTAGGTAGTAACTCCAAGAGGGAACGTTATGCCTGATTGTGGGTTCATGCCCCTCGATGACTAGCTTGAGTGAAAGAAACATGAGTCTAGGGGATGTGTTGTTGCCACAAGGGGGAAAACAACGGTGCTTGTACTCGCGGGTGCAAGGATTGTTTACTTTACGCACAGTTCTTTTAATGCAGTTGTCTGTTGCTTTGAGTTTACACTATGGGTGGGACTCGCAACTTAATACCAGCGAGATGTTCTGGATAGATATATCAAGGTGGATGATTAGTAGTAGATGCAGATGGATTTCGGTCTACTTACCTTGGCGTACCGCCCATGCTTTTGAGCCTCTACCTTTCTTTGCAGCATAGTTAGCATTGGTTTGCGCACATAATCATGTCAATTGCCCAACTGTAATTCGTTTACCTCGCTTAGCTGTTCTATCGTCTTTTCGGAGAGAGACATCACTAGTGAACATCATGGGACCCCGGTCCATATTACCATCACTGATCACATCCGCTATTTACTTTCAGTTCTTACTTACTAGTTGCAGTCATACCTAGCACTATTATCTCTTGCGTTTGATCCTTTGTAAACGACAAGGCCGGAGGGATTGACAACCTCTCTGTACTCGTTGGGAGCAAAGTCTTTGTATTTGTGTGCAGGTCCGGTCAATCGCTAGTTGCGCCGCTAGCAGTTGACACCTTCTTGTTGAACCTCGGAGTCTCAGGGGATTCGATCCTTGGTATCTTTGCCAAGGGAAAACTACCGCTACACTGCATCTCAAACCTTCCACTTGGGGTAACCAACGAGGGGCGAGAAGCCATCAGGGACACACTCAAAGCATGCCCGCTACCCAGACCAGCGGACCGGCCCGATGCACCTTCCAGTGGGCCAGCCGGCCCAGGCCCGGCAGGAGCAAGCGGCCCACCCGGCTCAACTCTAGGCACCGAGGGGTTCAGCGTCACCCCCTCCCGCACGACGGTGCCACCGCCGCCACCGGCGGGGAAACCAAGGTGGTCGGCAGGCGCGGCCACACCTCCCTGGGTGGCTCCGGCCCGGCAGGCACCAAGCACGCCGCCGTCATGGCACGGATGTGCCGAGCGGATCCCACCATCGCACCAGCACGCCCGGGCGTCGCCGGCATCCAGATGCGCGAGGCCGTGGCCCTGGAACCACGTCCCCCTGGAGCGAAACGCCGGCCGCGGGAGACAGCCGACCCGCGCACCGCGGCGGCGAAAGCCACAAAATCCCCCACCGTCGGCCCCGACGGCACCGCACGAGGAACCAGCACCCCCCCGTCGCCTCAGACTCCTCGACGTCGCCGTCATCCGACTCGCCCTCCGCCAGCGCCCAGAAGCGATTGCCATGGGCTCCGGCCGACTCCGCCATCGAGCCACCGCGCACCTGCACCCCACACACCCGGGGGAGCCCCCGCGGCGCCGGACCTCTGTTCATGTCGCCGGCGAGGCCACACCCGGCCCCGCACGCGACGAGGACGCGCAGACGCCCGCATCGTCGCCACAGAGTGCTCCTAACGGCTCCATTTCAAAACCCATCGGATCTTCCATAATCACAGAATCATTTAACTTACAAGTCATAAGTGTCTAATCATAGGGATGAAGCCATGCCTCAATGAAGGTGACCCCATTGGACTTAATCATAGAGACGTCACAAAACATGCGGAGTGGTTTCGCGCGCTCCATAAAACATGCGCGGTGAAAAACGATCCTGCGCATGTCAGTTTTGGCATTCGGCATGCATCGCGCTCTATAAAACACGGGCGCCCGAGCCGTCAACCACACACCCCAGCGGCCGGCCGCCCCTTCTTCCACCCGCCGCCCTCTTCTTCCTCGCATCCGGCGCCCCGGTGTCAACGCCACGCCCTTCTCCCACGGTGCCGACATGCCGGAGCAGCTCTGGGTAACGTGGGGTCCGCGTCCGCCCTTCCGACACGTTCTATATTGAAATCCGTTCCGTGGTGTGTGATACGTCCAAAACGTATCTATAATTTCTGCTTGCTCCATGCCTCTTTTGGGTGATATTGCTATGATATTTATACACTTCCATACACTTTTGATCATATTTGTACTAACCTATTAACTTAGTGCACCCCAGTGCCAGTTTCTGTTTTCGGCTGTTTTTGTATTTCAGGTTTTCACATTACGAGAACTGCCAGGAAAAATCCAGAAAAATTATAAAAAAAAATCAGCGTTCCAGAAACTACCGTGCGCTCGAAGGACAGCCGGGGGGGGGGGGGGGGGGGGGGGGCACCAGGGCTCCAGGCGCCCTGGCGGCGCCCCCCCTGGGCCGCGCCGGGGGGGCGCCTGGGCCCCCCGAGGCTCCTCCGATGCCCCCCTTTGGCATATATTTAAAGCGTCTCCCGAAACCCTCGAGGGAGGAAGTCTTTTTCGCGATCTCATCTCTGTTCCGCCGCCGCCGCCGCTTCCAAGATCGGGAGCACCAGGAGAACTCTTCCCGGCACCCTGCCGGAGGGGAGGATCACCACCGGGAGCTTCTCCACCACCATGGACGCCTCCCGGATGAGTTGTGAGTAGTCTCCCTTGGACCATGAGTCCATGACCAGTAGCTATGTGATGTTCTCCTCCCGTTCTTGTGCTTCACTAATTAGTCCTCGTGAGCTGCCCTACATGATCGAGGCACATATGTAATCCTTATGCTGTTGCTATGATGAGTTTGCTGGGATCCTATGGATTATGAGATTATGTTCAGATTGTGTTTGAGTAATATATTTGATCTACCTCTTTTATATTTATGTTCGTAAGTAATTCTTGCATGTTTTCTCCGTTGTTATTTATTGCTTTGGCCAAGTAATAGGTAGTGACTCCAAGAGGGAACATTATGCTTGATTGTGGGTTCATGCCCCTCGATGACTAGTTTGAGTGACAGAAACATGAGTCTAGGGGATGTGCTGTTGCCACAAGGGGGAAAACAACGGTGCTTGTGCCCGCGGGTGCAAGGATTGTTTACTTTACGCAAAGTTCTTTTAATGCAGTTGTCTGTTGCATTGAGTTTACACTATGGGTGGGACTCGCAACTTAATACCAGCGAGATGTTCTGGATAGATATCTCATGGTGGATGATTAGTAGTAGATATTGATGGATTTCGGTCTACTTACTTGGGCGTACCGCCCATGCTTTGAAACTCAACCTTTCTTGCAATGCAGTCAGCATTGGTTTGCGCACATGGTCCTGTCAATTGCCCAGCTGTAATTCGTTTACCTCACATAGCTGTTTTATCGTCTTTTGGGAGAGAGACATCACTAGTGAACATCATGAGACTCCGGTCCATATTACCATCATTGATCACATCCGCTATTTACTTTTCGCTATTATTTACTATTGCAATTATATCTATCACTACTATCACTTGCGTTTAATCCTTTGTGAACTACAAGGCCGGAGGGATTGACAACCTCTCTGTACTCGTTGGGAGCAAAGTTATTTGTATCTGTGTGCAGGTCCATGTTCATTGCTAATATCTGGCGCCGTAGCAGTGGACACCTTCTTGTTGAAGCTAGGAGTCTCTGGGGATTCAATCCTTGGTATCTTTGCCAAGGGAAAAACTTCCGCAACACTACATCTCACACCTTCCACTTGGGGTAACCAACGAGGGGCGAGAAGCCTAGCAGTGTGTGTCTTAGTCTCAGGACGTTCGAGACCGTGCACGAGGCCGCCCGCGCATACGCGCGGCGGCATGGCGCCTCTTGAGGCCACACTCGTAGATGAACTTCGATAACGTGCGGACATGCCGGTAGGCACAGGACCTCGTGCCTCCGTCGCGTCTAATAACCAAAGAGGACCGTCGGGGTCACCGTAGGCGGAAGCGCCGCCTCCTCATCGCCGAGGCGAACGAGCAAGCCATGGCGGGGTGGCACCGGCGCTACCCGCTGGACGTCGCCAACGAGAACGCTTTTCTGGGCGATGAGGAGGGCAAATGGGCGCGCGGAACGAGCGGACAGGTGATAACCCTCTACCGTAAGGGATCGAGATAGTCTTTGCGGGTAAGAATAACCCAATTTATTGATTCGACACACGGGGAGCCAAAAAGTATTTATAAGATTTAACAGTTGAGTTGTCAATTCAACCGCACCTGAAATATACTAACTTGCAACAAAAGATAAGCGGTAACAGTGATATGATAGTGATGATAGTAATAGTAAAAGTAAACGGCAAAAGTAAATAGCGGTAGTAAATGGCAGAAGTAGCAACTAGTGACAAGCAAGGTTTAAAATACTGTAGGCTAGGGAGATGGATGGTTGGGCATTGCATGGATGAGATAGTTTCTAACTCGGGGCACGGCACACGGAAAAGTAATGATCATCTAGGCAAATATCAAACATTAGGCATGTATCCCGTAGGTAGTTGTACGTGCTTGCAATACGAACTTGTACAACATCTTTTGTCCTACCATCCCGCTACGAACGGGGCCAAAGGAACTAATGGATATTAAGGTGCTCCTGTCAAAGAGCACCGGAACAAAGCAATGAACTCAATGGATACATGTAATCCTCAAACTACGGGCCATCCCCTTTGGTGTCCCAAGCTGTCACTTTTTGGATCGCCGGTTCCGAACCGTAACAGGTGCATACAACTCATAGATAGGATCAAGAACACAAATATATTCATGCAAACACATATGGTTCAGATCTGAAATCATGGCACTCGGGCCCTAAGTGTCAAGCATTAAGAATAACAAGTTGTAGCAAAGATGATAAACACCATACTAGATGATAGGCAACATGCCCCCAACAATCTGACGAACTATTACATGATCTAACTCATCCAATCCCTACCATCCCCTTCGCCTACAGCAAGGGAATTACTCACACATGAAGGGGGAAGTCATGGAGGGACGATGGAGTGGTGATGATGATGACGATGGCGACGATCTCCCCTCTCCGGAGGCCAAATCAGCCTCCAGATTAGCCCCCCCGAAGAAGAACAGAGGGTGGCGGCGGCTCCGCGACGAAAAACAGCGAAAGGACTTCCGATCTGGAATTTCTCCGTTGGGAGGAAAAATACGGGCTAAAGTAGGGCACCAGGGGGTGTGGGGCCCACCCAGGCGCCCCCCCGACGCGGCCCAGGGGGGGGGGGGGGCGCCCACAGGGCGCCTGGGCACCCCCTGGCCCCCCTCTGGCCCCACTTCTGGCATTTTGTTTCTTCGGGTGCGTGGATTTTTCGTGGATTTTTCTGAGATGCTTAAAAATCCGTTTTCCTGCACACAAATAAACCTTACAGGCAGCTCTGCTGAAAACAGCGTTAGTCCGGGTTAGTTTAGTCCAAATCATTCAAGAATGAGGTCAAAACAATATCAAAAGTGTTTGGAAAAGTAGATACGTTTGAGACGTATCAACTCCCCCAAGCTTAGCATATTGCTTGTCCTCAAACAATTCAGTTCAACGAACTGAACGCGACAAAGAAAACTTTGACAAACTCTTTTGCTTCATTAGATGTATATAAGCATGTACTACGAAAAGAGTTCAACAAGTATTAAAACAGTACCTATGAGAACAATGCAAGGAGCAATCCTCCTTCCAAGTGACCAGTCACAAATAATTAAGAGTAAACAATATATTACCGAAAATCAAGACAAGATCACATTGCACATAGCTTGAGCATATTAAGGTGGTATCTCGCTAGCCTCCATGAGTGAAGCAAAACATAAATGCAGAGACTCCTCCAGAGTTTTAAAGGAGACTAGAACTAAGAATTTCAGAACAAATCATATCACAAGTATGCAGAAGACAATGTAATACTTTGGGACAATGCACATTACACTCAGAATGACAATTATGCTCTCCTAGTCAGTGCTTTGAAGAAAGAAGATGAGACTCTCGAACCGTGGCTTTTATTGGCAAAGTTGAAAACCCGTGATCGGAAAAAAAAACTAAACATGTACCAGAGCTCTTGGTTTTAAAATCAGAAGTAAATATGTTTTGAGAGGTGCATATTTCGTCAACGAATGCTAGCAGATAACTCAATCACTTTTTAAGCTAGACAAGTCTCGAGGAACGGCTCCCACGTGAGGACGATCACATCCACTTAATCTCCTTTGTTTATCACTGCCAAAGTTTTCTGATTTCTCATGAACAAAGCGTGAAGGAGGGTTTGTTTGTTATAATATCTTTTTGAGCCGGGCGCACTCAACGCCAGTTCCTTTTCATATTAGGGGTTTGCACATTATGCATGCAATCCAGGGGTGAAACTTGTCCAACTTAAAGAGATCATGAATTAACTACTACTTCCTCATGAGCTAAAACATAGGCACAAAAAGGAGAAATGCTTTTGATTAATTTCGAGATGGTACATGCAAGTCTTCGTTAGGGATGGCAGGTAAATATCATGTATAGGAAGGTATAGTGGACTCATATGGCATAACGGGTTTAAAGGTTTTGGATGCACAAGCAGTCATTCCGCTTAGTACGGGTGGAGGTTTAGCAAAAGACTGTGAAGCGACCAACTAGAGAGCAATAACGGTCATAATCATGCAGAGCGACAAAGCAACATTGAATCGGGCATGAAAGTGATATAACTATTCTAAAACTCAAAGATCGTCAAGGCAAAGTAGACTTTTTAGTCTTAAACATGTGTAAGCATGTGCCAAGTCAATCCAAAAATTCTCTAAAGGGAAATACCACCTTAGTATACCATACTATGAACAGTGCAATGCATGTAGATCATTTCAATAACACATTATATACTCTAGTATTCGAGACTAGCCACAAGGAAAGCATGAACCACTGGAATAGCATTGTAAACATAGCACTATGTCGCTACAAGATGGTCTCTAGATCATAAGTACAGGCATATGTACAAAAGTAGAAACAATAAGAGTTCATACCGGTCTTCCTTGTTGCTTCCTTTCAGTCGATCTTCGTCATTACTGCTTGTCACTTGCACGATCGAACGTAGGAAATATAATGAAATGCCATCACGGACTCGAGCTGATCTCTGAAAACAAAGCAACTAAAGAGAAAAAGGAAATCTTTTTGGATTTTTCAAAGGTTGAATAAAAGCAAAAGAAAGAGAAAATCTTTTTGTTGTTTTTGCAAATAGAGGAATAAAGAAGAACGGGTAAAAACTTCGAAAAGATCAAAGTGAATAAAACGGATAATACAATGAAAAAGTGAGAAGGGCACGTACTCCCCCAAGCTTAGGCTTTTGGCCTAAGTTGGTAGCAGCTACTGCCCCCAGGAGCCTCCTGCTCCAGGGGTATGGTGGTGAGACCAAGGGTCGTAGAAGGATGATGGCGCGTACATCGAACTCCTCGGAGTCTCCCACGAGGAAGGTTTCGAGCGCCAAATAGAGGAAGACCCTTCACCAAACTCGGTGGCGGTCTCATCCTGAAAATGTGGTATCTCACCGTGCCTCTCCTCGTCGGGCACAACCCCCTCCATGGGGTTATGGAACCGATGCTTGACCATGAACTCATCGAACTGGACAACATCAAAGGACCATCTGTTCCTGTTAGAAAAATCAAACAAAAGAGGTGCAGGTAGACGGATCTCGCGTTCCGCGGTAGTTCGGAAACGCAAGATATAAACAAGGTTATCAAGCTCAGAACCCATGGTAACAAACTTATGCCTTTTCATAGCAGCAAGATCAAAGCTTAAATAAGTAAAAGGAGTATCATCAGGATGTGGGGTGCCTCCAAGATGCTCTAAGATAAGCGTGGCATAAATGCCACCATATAAGTCCCCCTTGTTACCGTTCATAGCAAGGCGTCGAGCAATTAAGGTACCCAGATTATAATCAGACCTCCCTGAGAGGGCTGCTGCCAGGATATCAATATCCGGAGCAGAAATGTTGCTCGTGTTGTCACGAGCTAACACCCCTCTAGCAATATAATATGCAAAATACCTGAGGTGAGGAAACAAGATACTGGAGATCTTCGACCGATGAATATCCCTCGTACCCATGCTGCAGAGAGAGTTGATGACGGTTTTCAGCTCGGAGGGCTGAGTAGCCATCCTTGCCGTCCTCCCAACGTTCGGCACACCTATTACTTCACAAAAATTTCCCAAAGTCATGGTGATAAGATCATTATAAATTTTAAACTCAATAGCACTTGATTCAGGATTATATCTAAAACTGTTAATGAAAATGGAGGTGAGTTTTTGATACTGAGTAACAGGGCTGGTGACAAGCCGTGTCAAACCTGCATTAGCACAAAGATTATAAAACTCATCCTTGATTCCCGCAGCTTCCATGAATTCGTCACATGGATATGTCATCGCACGTGCTGGACTTGTATCTTCCAACAACTCCAGGGGCACATGATCTTCATTATAGCTCACCCTGGCAGTCGTTGGTGAAGCTGCGGCTCTAGTGACTCGATCGGAGTGTGCGGGCCTCCTCTTCTCAAGCCATCCTTTTGCCCTTCCTAATAAACTCATTTCTGAAATTTTTTACAATTCACAAAAACGAGGATTAAAACAAAGTGAGCTAAGGCAAACTACTCAACTCACTTGCCCAAGGCATAAACTTGCATCAAAACTTGGAAAACAACTTCCTACACATGCATGCAAGCTCATCTCTACAGCACCAAGAACTACTAAATACTCACAAATGAGGTCACCAATCAAAAATCTAATTGGAGGGGTGGAGGAGTCACATACCAGGGAGTATTTGCTCAAAATTTCAGCTCAAATGATGGGCTGTAGAGAGAGATCGAAGAATCGCCCCCAAGAGCAGCAAGAACAGCAAGAACAAGACCAGAACTCGGGTTTCTGGAAAAAGAGAGAGAGAGGGGAAGAAGAAGTACCTGGAGGGGGGTCCCGTGGGCCCCAGGCGCCCTGTGGGCGCGGCCAGGGGCTGGGCCGCGCCAGCTGGCCGCCTGAGCCACTGGTGGCCCCCCCTGGTTGGCCCCAGGACTTTCCGGGTCTCTCCCGTTGTGGAAATTTTTAATATAATTTTTCTGGAATTTTTCTGAAAACTTCACTGTTGAAAATTTTACGAAGTTCAAAAAGCTGCGAAACTCTCTGAAAACTTGCAGTAGTTAGTAGTATTGTGAAGCTTCAAAAACATAAATACTTGGTACAGCAAGTAGGACAATACTAAAACCAAATGAAAACATAGAAAGCTCAACTTTTTATCCATATAAAACACTTTTACTAGTAAGGTTGATCAAGTCTTACCAACAAACAAGCGATATATAGAGCAAAAAGTATCACCTCCTACAAAGTAATCACTGAACTTTTACCTTGAGGGACATTGTCCCTGCCATGATAGTTTTGTATTTGTGAGGCACATGTAGTGGACAGTCCCATTCTCCAATTTTCACGGTCTCGATATTCTCTATAGAGTTGAGGGCATGCCTCCTGTCGGTCTTCTTCGGAAAATATACCGTGTGTTCTTTATCATTCACATGAAAGGTAACCTTGCCTTTGTTGCAATCAATAATAGCACCTGCGGTGTTAAGGAAAGGTCTACCAAGAATAATGGACATGCTCCCATCCTCGGGCATGTCAAGCACAACAAAATCAGTAAGAATTAAACAATTAGCAACTTCAGCTGGAACATCCTCACAAATACCTATCGGAACAGCGGTTGACTTGTCAGCCATCTGAAGGGAGATATCTGTAGGAATTAGTTTCTCTAAACAAAGCCTCTCGTAAAGAGAGAGAGGCATAACACTCACTCCCGCTCCAAGATCACATAAGGCAGTTTTGACATAATTATTCTTTATGGAGCAAGGAATGGTGGGTATACCTGGATCACCGAGCTTCTCAGGAATCTTTCCGCTGAAAGAATAGTTAGCAAGCATAGTAGATATTGCATCATTAGGAACTTTTCTTTTGTTAGTGACAATATCTTTCATATATTTTGAATAAGGAAGTAACTTAATAGCATCAGTCAAAGGGATTTGAAGAAAAACAGGCTTAATCCATTCACAAAACTTATTGTAGTGCTCTTCTTCTTTAGATTTGATGGACTTACCTGGAAAGGGCATGGGTTTATGTACCCATGGTTCTTTCTCCTTCCCATGTTTTCTTGCGATGAAGTCTTCGTTAGTGTACCTCTTACGTTTATCATGTGCTTCTTCTTCTCGAACTTCAGGCGGATCATTCTTCTCATTATCATTACCTTCAGGTTCAGCATCGTCTTCAGTCTCAGCATCGGTAATAGATACACTGTTGGGATCAATAGCTGGCTCTTTATCTGCAATAGGATCACTAGAATTGTCTGTCTCTTTATGTTTCTTTCACTTATTTGGAGAGACAACAACTTCTTCTTCCTGCATTTGAGAATCTTGCTCGATTCTCTTCGGATGTCCCTCTGGATAAAGAGGATCTTGAATACTAGTTCCTCCTCGGGTCTTAATCCCAAAAGCCTGCAATTTATCTTGCTTGGCATTGTTAGCAAGCAAATCTCTTTGAACATTAGAAATTTGATCGAGCTGAGTTTGAACCATATGAAAATGCTTCACAAGACATTGAACATCATTAACTGTTCTATCTAAAACACCAAGCAACTTTTTGATAGCAAGGGAATTATCATGCAACTGACTTTCTATCCTCTCATTAAAATGATTATGTTTCATAATAAAATTATCAAACTCATCTAAACATTGATCAGGAGGCTTACCATGAGGGATGTCACTTGCGTTGAAATCTAAAAGAGAGTGTACCTCTACCATAGGAGGGTGAGTGGTAGGCTCACACAGCTTCTCAATAGGGGGTAGATTCTTCACATCTTCAGCTTTAATACCTTTCTCTTTAATAGACTTCTTTGCTTCTTGCATATCCTCGGGGCTTAAAACAAACATGCCTCTCTTTTTTGTTGGTGGAGGTGGTTCAGGGACGGACCAATCTTCATGGTTCTTGGCAATCCTGCCCATTAGATCTTCCGCATCGTCCGGTGTTCTTTTCCTGAAAACACAACCAGCACAACTGTCCAAATAGGACCTAGATTCATCAGTTAAACCAGCATAGAATATATCAATTAATTCATTCTTAGGAACTCCATGTCCTGGTCTAGCCTGAATCAAACTGCAGTACCTCCCCCAAGCTTTAGTGAGGGACTCATCCTGCAACTGTTTAAAGTTATAAATTCTTTGTAAAGCAGCATGTTGCATATGAGCAGGAAAGTACTTGTCAACAAAAGAGTGAGCTAAGTCCTGATGACTCTTAATAGAACCGCATGGGAGTGAATCATACCATGCTTTAGCACCTTCCTTCAAGGAGAAAGGAAGAAGCTTGGTCACATAAAAGTAGCGTATCTTCGCATCTGTGGTAAACAGGCTACCTAGCTCACCAAGTTTAGTTAGGTCTGCAATAGCATCATCATTTTCTCTGCCATAAAAGGGGTCAGCTTCAACCATAGGTATAAGTGAAAGATCAACAGAGAAATCAAAATCAGGATCATTAATGCATATAGGAGATGTAGCACACTCAGGATTAGGAACGGTTTTGTTTTTCAAAGAGTGTTTTTCAAATATTTTCTTAATAGTTTCAGGGTCAGAGCCGGCAAACTCTGTCAGTTCCCTGCATAAATCTTCATCAAGTATATAGTAATCATCATCAAGGAGCCTCTCCTGGAGTTTACTCAATTCAAGATAATCATAAGTTTCACCAATAGGGTAGCGAGTAACAGGAAGTTCAATTCCATATTTTTCAGCAGCAGCAGTAATTTGTTTCTCAAGAGCATAACCAAGTGAACTAATATCATCATCAAAAGTAGTAGAAGCATCATCAAGTGTATCAGACATAGTAACAGATTCAGTAGGAGCATCATGTGGTGGTGGTGAGGCGAACTTACTCATGACAGAAGGTGAATCAAGTGTAGCACTAGTGCTCAGAACAGTACCTCTTCTTGTAGTGGATCGTAAGATCGGAACCTTCGGGTCTCCTTTCTTACCCATAGTGAATAAAGTGCAGCAGGTAGGATACCTCAAGTAGACTTGTAAATATTGCTATGCTCCCCGGCAGCGGCGCCAGAAAACGGTACTTGATAACCCTCAACCGTAAGGGATCGAGATAGTCTTCGCGGGTAAGAATAACCCAATTTATTGATTCAACACACGGGGGGCCAAAGAGTATTTATAAGCTTTAACTGTTGAGTTGTCAATTCAACCGCACCTGAAATATACTTACTTGCAACAAAAGATAAGCGGTAACAGTGATATGATAGTGATGATAGTAATAGTAAAAGTAAACGGCAAAAGTAAATAGCGGTAGTAAATGGCAGAAGTAGCAACTAGTGACAAGCAAGGTTTAAAATATTGTCGGCTAGGGAGATGGATGGTTGGGTGTTGCATGGATGAGATAGTTTCTAACTCGGGGCACGGCACACGGAAAAGTAATGATCATCTAGGCAAATATCAAACATTAGGCATGTATCCCGTAGGTAGTTGTACGTGCTTGCAATAAGAACTTGTACAGCATCTTTTGTCCTACCATCCCGCTACGAACGGGGCCAAAGGAACTAATGGATATTAAGGTGCTCCTGTCAAAGAGCACCGGAACAAAGCAATGAACTCAATGGATACATGTAATCCTCAAACTACGGGCCATCCCCTTTGGTGTCCCAAGCTGTCACTTTTGGGATCGCCTGTTCCGAACCGTAACCGGTGCATACAACTCATAGATATGATCAAGAACACAAATATATTCATGCAAACACATATGGTTCAGATCTGAAATCATGGCACTCGGGCCCTAAGTGTCAAGCATTAAGAATAACAAGTTGTAGCAAAGATGATAAACACCATACTAGATGATAGGCAACATGCCCCCAACAATCTGACGAACTATTACATGATCTAACTCATCCAATCCCTACCACCCCCTTCGCCTACAGCAAGGGAATTACTCACACATGAAGGGGGAAGTCATGGAGGGACGATGGAGTGGTGATGATGATGACGATGGCGACGATCTCCCCTCTCCGGAGGCCAAATCAGCTCCAGATTAGCCCTCCCAAAGAAGAACAGAGGGTGGCGGCGGCTCCGCGACGAAAAACAGTGAAAGGACTTCCGATCTGGAATTTCTCCGTCGGTAGGAAAAATACGGGCTAAAGTAGGGCACCAGGGGGTGTGGGGCCCACCCAGGCGCCCCCCCCCCCGGCGCGGCCCAGGGGGGGGGGGGCGCCCACAGGGCGCCTGGGCACCCCCTGGCCCCCCTCTGGCCCCACTTCTGGCATTTTGTTTCTTCGGGTGCGTGGATTTTTCGTGGATTTTTCTGAGATGCTTAAAAATCCGTTTTCCTGCACACAAATAAACCATACAGGCAGCTCTGCTGAAAACAGCGTCAGTCCGGGTTAGTTTAGTCCAAATCATGCAAGAATGAGGTCAAAACAATATCAAAAGTGTTTGGAAAAGTAGATACGTTTGATTCGTATCAACAGGCGCCGATAGAAGGCACTAGCGATATCGCAGTGTGAGCTGGGACGGGCGTCGTTCTTATAGAAGATGATCCTTGCTGGGAAGACGCGTTCCTGTCGATGTCGGACGACACCAGCGAGGTGGACGACTCGGAGTAGTTTCTAGTTTGCACTGTACTAGAAAAGATTTTTTTGCGTGTCTGCTAGAGCGGCACACGCGCATGTTTTTGCCTTGGCCGCTAGAGCCAGCGCTCCGCGGCGCACAAAAACAGTCTATTCCGGCGTTGTATACACTTTTTTAGCGTGTCGCGCGCGACGCGCGCCAGTTAGAGATGCTCTAACAAAACTATTACTCTACCAAAAACCTTTTTTCCCTTTCTAAAACTAAATCCAAACTACCCCCAACAGCATAACAAGTGCATAGCAGTACTACCAGCAATGTCCAGAGGGAGATAAGAAACAATGCCCCTCAGATGCAGCTACAATGGCAGCAGAGATCTTGTAATGCTTGGCCATTCTGGAGGTGGGGGCTTGGTCGTATGTGTTAGAAGGGAAAGAGAGGTTTGATGGAATAGTTGATGTATTGCTTGAGCCTTGTGGGCATATATATAGGAGTACAATGATCTACTCGGAGTACAAGACAAGCCAGAACAAATCCTAGTCTATCTCATCTTTCCTAATAAACATTATACTCAACATCCCCCCGCAGTCACAACGGTAGCGACGCAGACGATGAGACTGGAGAAGAATCCGAAGGCAAGCCGACGGACACCCCCCCCACAGTCGGAACGGTTGACGCATCGCGGTGTCGTGACTGGAGTGCAAACCGACGAGGTTGCTCAAGCAGGCGGTAGCCCTTTGTGCCGTTTGTCGAGGTAGCCGAGAACGTATGTGGTGGAGCCGTGGTCGAGGTAGCCGTGCGAAGAATGCCGTGGTCGATGTCGAGTCGGGGTAGCCGATGTCGAGAAAGTCGCCGTGGAGCCGCGGGCGCAAGGGGGCGCTGAGTTAGCATGGGAGCTGTGGTGTCGAAGTAGTGGTGCGTCGGGAAGAAGATGTTGTTGACGACGCCTCGCGGCGGGTTTGCCAAGCCCGGGGACACATCGTAGACGAAGGCACGCACCGGTGTTGCCAGCACCGGGCATGCGTAGACGGACGAAGACGAAGTTGACGAAGCGCCGACCAGGCTTGCCAGGCCCCGGGACACGTCGTGGATGAAAGCACGCATCGGTGTTGCCAGCACCGGGCATGTGTAGACAAGGGACCTGCACGAGCTGTACGCCATGTCGAAGAAGTCGGAGGGGCCAGCAGAGAAGAACTCGACGACGATTGCGGCGTCCATCGGCGCGTGGTCGACGTCACCAACGGTGGTCGGACTAGACGAAGTGGTCGGGGTAGATTACGGCGACGCTGGCGACGGGCTGGTGCTTGGACGAAGACGAAGGGGGTGGACGGGCGACGGCGGCGGCTGCGAAGGTAGCGGCGGCGGCGGCCAAAGAAGAGCTGCGGCGGCGGCCTGACGGCGACGGCGCCGGCTAGGTTAGGTTTGCGGCGGCGGTGCTCGAAGTAGGCGAAGAACCCTGACAGCGTGACGAAGACTGGTGCAGACGGTGGCGTTCCCGCACCAAGGGAGACGGCGCGGTATATACCACGGGAGGTCGACGCGCGGTGACGGCGGAGTGGACCGCGCGCCGCGACGCTACGGCCTGAAGGGGCGACGCAGCGACGGCAGGCTGGTCGGGGCGACGGCGGGAAGACCTCGGGGCGGCGGCGGGGACCGCGGGCCGCGATGCTGCGGCCCGAAGGGGCGACGCAACGGCGGTTCGCGAGTCGGTGCAGCCGCGGGGACAGCCTCAAGGCGGCGGCGGGGACCGCTTATCGCGGCACTATGACCCGAAGGGGCGACGCACGAGTCGATGCAGCTGCGAGGAAAACCACGGGGCGGCGGCGCTACGACCCGACGGGGCGACGCAGCGGCAGCCCGATGCTCGATCGGTGAAGGGGCGCGCTGAACTCGGGGACGATCTTCACGGGACCTGCGGAGGCGCGCGCAACCGACGGGCCAGGTCGGTCGCACGACGTAGATGTGGCGGATCGCGGCGGCGGGCGGGTGATCAATCTGACCGCGCGCGGGGTCGGGGACACCGCTCGGTGAAGACGGGGTGGCTGCGGAGTCCGTGATGAAGCTGGCGAGGACGGACGGCGTGGGACGTCGTGCGACCGGCACCCGTGCTGCCAAGCAGCACCAGCGCCCGGGCAGCGAGGCCCGAGCGACCAACGTAGTAGCGGCGCCCGAGCAGAGACAGTCGACGAGCCTGACGCCGCCGGAGACGAGGCCGGCGAGGTAGACCGCATGGCCGCCGTGCAGACAGGACGGAGGCGGGTGGTGTGGATAGATGGGCGGACCGGCGCGCGAACGACGGCTATGATTGGTCGCCGCATGGCGCGAGGCCGTCGAGTGGGTGATGCAGGTGTCCCGGTCGGAGCAGGACGGTGACGGCCGGCGCAGGGCGACGGGCGGGCCGGCGCGCAGACGACGGCCTTGACGGGCCGCTTGTCGCGCGAGGCCACCTGGGTCGGAGGAGAGGCCGGATGGTCGCTCCGAGGTCGGAGTAGAGGCGCACGGGGATCAACAGCGGCAGAGGGCGATGCAAACCGATCTAGATTAGATCGGAAAACCAAAAAAAAAACCCCGATCAAAACGACCGGTGAGAGAGCGAAAAAACCCGGAGCAAGGGCTCGGGAAAAAGACGCTCTAGGGTAGCCGGCCAACATGGCCGGTGGACGAACCCTAGGTACGGGCGGCGCGGCCCCCGTCGGCGGTCTTGGAGGCCAACCGCCCCGGGGGCGGCGCGCGGGTGCGGAAGCGGTGGCGGCTAGGGTTTAGGATTGACTTGCGATAGATACCATGTTAGAAGGGAAAAAGAGGTTTGATGAAATAGTTGATGTATTGCTTGAGCCTCGTGGGCATATATATAGGAGTACAATGATCTACTTGGAATACAAGACAAGCGAGAACAAATCCTAGTCTATCTCTTCTTTCCTAATAAACATTATACTCAACAGTATGGAGTACTAGCTAACAGAGGAGATCAATAGCCAAATGCTTGAGGATTCATGCATATATATATATTTTGGCTTAGTGCTTTGAACTGAATTACACCACAAGATCCGAAGGTCCACATACATAGCATCCATACTTTACATTCAGTTTTTCAGGTCGAAAGTAGACATGAGTGCTAATAACGGGACAAAACGAAGGTACACCATCATCTACTAGTGGTACTTTAAGGACCCATGCGACCCAGCATTGTAGTCAGTTGCTACAAAACAGGGCAACGATGATCACAAGTAGCATAACTGCATAACCATTTTGCTCATCTGAACATATATTAGATTGAATGTAATACCAATAATTTTGTCCAGAGACACACTAGCAACCATACATGGAGTAGCAGCATAACCACTACTAAGAAAATTTGAATAACATATATGAAAATAGTTCTGCAGACATTACTTCCACATTGTCATGATAATATCCTTTGCTGCTTTCAGTTCGATCAGCCGGGAGGATTCCAGCTACGAGCTCCTTGAAAACAGATGGGCAACTAGATTTCACATGCTCATACCCATCAGTTGCCATCATCGCCTCGAAATTGGACGGAGAAGCAAGGAACTGTAAACAAGCTTTCTTGAGAGCGTGGAAACCATGCTGCTCGGCTAATGCCAAACTAGCTGCCACCATGCCAGTATCAATGTGACTGCACAATTTCTCCTCGGATATCAGCTTCAGCCTCCTAATATTTGTATCTGTCAGCCGCAACAAGTATATGGCCGGCCATCACAAATCTCAATAGGACATGCTGCAGAACTCTGCTTCCAGCTGAACGTAAACATGCACACATCAAGTAATCGACCAACAGTTAAACTAATACACAATGGATAAGCAAGGTGTGTAGATGGGCAGTCTAAATAATTTGAAGTACTGCTTTATTTTATCTCACAAGAAAATAAATTAACCACTCTACTCACGTGAGTAGACTGAATGATTAATAAGTAGCATGATTGTTCTGATCTGAAGCATACATATGCAGCCATACATGGATAAGTAGCATATAATCGTTGGTACTAATTTGGATGATATATTATGATAAAAGTAGCAAGTGCATTACTACTAAATTTCCATGACCATATCCTTTGCCACGTCCCATTCAGCCGGGAGGATTCTAGCTATGAGCTCCTTGAGAATAGATGGGCAGCTGGACTTGAGATGCTCATAACCGGTGGTCGCCATCATAGCCTTGAAATTGGAAGGAGAAGCAAGGAACTGCAAACAAGCCTCTTTCAGATGATGGAAACCATGCTGCTCTGCTAAAGCCAAACTGGTGGCCACCATGTTGGAATCGATGTGAGCGCACAATTTCTCCTCGCATATCAGCTTCAGCCTGCCGATGTTGTACCTGTCAGCTGCTACCAGTAGATGTCCAGCTAGAACCACATCAGTTTCGCCATTGTTGCTAGCCATCTCAAGCACAGGAACTGAGTCAGTGTATACGAAGTGGAGCAAGGACTTGAATACATCAGGCTCCATGTCACAGATTTCGATAGGACTACTAGACGAACTCTCCTTCATGTCACCGAGGAGCTCAGCCTTGAACACGGACGACCGAGTAGAAAGGACACACCTGTGAGCAGAGAATGTCTGTAGGTCGACTTGAAAGGTTAGGTCTGTTGCATCCTTGTTCTTGAGAAGCTCGCCCAGATGCTGATGCAGGTCGCTTGGTGGAACCCTTGCTCCTTCGCTCTTGATCTCCGTGACAGTGACATGGCACCTAATGGTGACTGGTGAGACAATCGTCTCTCAGGTACGCCGATTCCTCCAGATCAGCCCTGTTGAAGAAGTCTCCGTAGCCACAGCTTAAGTCTTTCCTTGAGAAGGTTTGTACAGGGATGGTACGGCTGAATGAAGGCACCGGTTCTCCATTCTTGTCAAGTACACTGAGCATGTATTTTGCCTTCACATCTTTGGCATCGGCAGATTCAAGACATAGATAAATAGAGATGGAATGGGCATAATCCATAGTGTATCCGTTTGGGTAGTACTCCACGGCCCAGTCGTAGCCTCCAACACTGAATCTGTCAGAGTTCACGCACTCACCGTTCTTGAGTAGCGCCTTGGCTCGTGAGTAGCCATCTACTTTGAGCACATACGACCTTTCCTCGGATCCAGCTACCATGGCGGCAGAAATCTTGCAATGCTCTGCCATTCTGGAGGTGGGCTTGGTGGAAGATGGAAGAAGACTGGCGAGACGAAAGAATAAGATTGCTTTGATGCGTCTGTCTATATATAGAGAGAGAGGTAGGTGCACTTGGGAAGTTAGATCCATCCGTTTCACATTCAGTCAAACGAAAGCAGTGGCCTGTTCACACTTGGATCTATAGTACTTCTACCCCAAGTAAATTTGCTGCATGTCATTTACTACTCGTTTTCCTTGACGAGGAGACGTCATTGTGTTGCAGCGCTCTGCCATTGGTGGGAGGCGAAAGGGGGCCACGGCAGATGAAATGTTTTGTTTGTGCCGAGGGTTGAATTGTTGATTCAGGTCACGCTAAGGCTAGTCATAGTGGGGGTAACTTAGCCCTTCCAAGTGCTCCACGGTGGACAGGTGCTAAGGGTGCCACATAGGCAGAAAAATGATGTGGCAAAGCAATTAAAGAGGAGATAGAGCATTATAGTAACCCCAAGAAGAACCAATGCAAAAAGACTACCAACCAATACATGAAGGAGTTTTGCCACTAAACAATTAAATAAAGGAGGCTTAGATACAAAAGCTAAGCACCCATGCATTGGGGATACTAGTTGCTAAGCATTTTAATGCACTTAGCACCTCACTTTAGCACCAATGCATTGGGAGTGGTCTTAGTCCCTTCCCAATGCTCCACGGTGGACAGGTGCTAACGGTGCCACATAGGCAGAAAAATGATGTGGCAAAGTAATTAAAGAGGAGATAGAGCATTATAGCAACCCCAAGAAGAACCAATGCTAAGCACGTGAACCTATGCAAAAAGACTACCAACCAATACATAAGGCTGGCCACAATGGGCAGGAACATAAGGTAGTAACATACACACTTATCTAGACTATGTTACTACCTCCACAGTGGGTAGGAACATGTAGGTAGTGTCATGCAACGATGCATTTATTAGCTTATAGACTCATTGTTTCTTGAAGTGTGTGATGTTCCGGTAACTTAGCTAGTTACCACAAGCACCTCACTCTTCATTAAATATGTGCCACATAAGCAACGTTGTATTGAAATATGTGATGTTACTCCTAAGTTCCACCTCATTGTGACCAGCCTAAAGGAGTTTTGCCACTAAACAATTAAATAAAGGAGGCTTAGATACAAAGGCTAAGCACCCATGCATTGAGGATACTAGTTGCTAAGCATTTTAATGCACTTAGCACCTCATTTTAACACCAATGCATTGGGAGAGGTCTTAGGTAGTAGTAACTTAACACATCCCAAGACAATTTTGCTTATGTGGCACGTATTTAATAAAGAAAGAGGTGCTTGTGGTAACATAATGTGTTACCGTAACATAATGTATTACTGTAACATATCGCTTCCCGAGGCATAATGAGTCTATAAGCTAATAAATAAAGACATCTATGACACTACTACAATGTTACTTTGCACTATGGAGATAGTAACTTAGACTAGTGTCATATGCATGACACTAGTATAAGTTACTCCCCACTATGACCAGCCTAAAGGACGGCCAGCCGGTGAAAATCAACACTCTATACATGCATTGCATCGGCAGATGAAAAGGTCCTGGGTACTGTCTCCGTGTTTCTTTTCTGAAAACGAGGAGACAACGATAACTCTGTTGTGAACAAAATCTGCAACAGAGGTCGTCAGGTTGGTGTTCGGGCGACCTGTCTGCTTTTCAAATCACTTGAACATATATGACTTGGCAAATTTCATGGTTTGTTTTGACCTGCAGTGTAAGGGAAAAGGCCATGTAATTCAGAAGCATCATTTTTTCGGCTTGCAGATCCTTGTGGTCGTGCCCGGATGCCCTTCATGCAGAGCTTGCAGGGTGCATGGAAGGGCTGGCTCTAGCGCACCAATGGACGGAACTTCCAGTAATCTTGGAATGTGATAGTCTCCATGCGGTCCAGTTGATCAATGCTGGGAGCAAGGATCGATCACAATATGCCATGATCACCTCGGAGGTGAAGAGATTGATGGGTGAGCGGGAGTGTAGGGTTACTCACATTTCTAGAGAACAAAATAATATTAGTCATGTTCTAGCTAACTTTGGGCGATCGGAGGACCGAACTGTGGTATGGCTCCGATCGGGCCCGCTTAACATCCCTAGTCTGTGTAGGGATGAAGTTTTAGGCTCTTGAGTAATACACTCCTTTTTACCCCCGCAAAAAAAATATTTAGAAGCATCTTGAGGGCGGGCAGAACAACAGGCATGTGGAGCGTTGGAACACCAATGACACTACTACAGTCCAACTGAACGTAAATACCTGAACTACATCATCCACACCATAAGCACATTTCGGCGAATCTTTTTGTTAAACACATTATGTGCTACGTCATGTTACATGCGTCAGAGGAGGATATAGGTAGTCTGGTAGAGATATGCATTGACTAGTTTATTTATGTTTATCTCTTGTAACCGATTGTATCTCCTCTCTCTATCTCTTCTCTCCCAAGCCGCCATGTCCTCCTCCTCCTCGAGCATCTCCAAGGCCACCCTCACTGGCCAGATCACCGAGAAGCTCACGCGCACGAACTACGTGCTCTGGCGTACTCGGATCACGCCACAACTCCGAGGGGTGGGGTTCTTTGGCTATGTCGATGGATCCATGAAGGAGCCTGCCTCAACCGTCATCACCAAGCTGGCGGATGGGAAGGAGGAGTCATTGCCCAACCCCCTGCATCCAATCTGGGTCAGGGAAGATCAACAGGTATTAGGGTATCTGCTGAATAATCGGTCGAAGGAAGTCCTTGTGCAAGTCACTGCCATCACCCATGCGCGCGATCTTTGGACGACGCTCGCACACATGTTCTCCTCGACCTCGATCTCCCGCATCAACAACATACGCATAGCACTTGCTAATGCGAAGAAGGGGCAACAATCTGTGGCGGCATACTTCGCTCAGATGCGCTCGCTGGCGGACGAGCTGCCGGCAGCAGGCAAGCCCCTGGAGGAGGATCAGCTGATCTCCCACATCCTCACGGGGCTCGACATGGAGTACCAGCCGCTGGTCTCTGCGCTGGATGCTCGCACCATCCCGGTCATGCTCGATGAGCTCTCTGCTTAGATGAGCAACTTTGACCAAAGGGTGGCACTCTACCGCAGCAACGACAACGGTTGCTTCAAGTCCTCCGCCAATGGTGCTTCACATGGTCGCGGAGGTGGCAGTGGCGGCTCCTCTCGCTACCGCAGATCACCGCGCAAAGGGCAAGACAGCAGCGGCAACTCCCGCGCAACAATAGCAGCGAGCGGCCCTCCTACAACAACTCCAAGGGTCGCCGCAATAACTCCTCCGTCAAGTCTCGTCCTGATGTCGTCAAGTGTCAGATCTGCGGCAAGATGGGGCACTCAGCGAAGGACTGCTGGTACCGTTTTGAGGATGACAATGACTCATCCCAGGACGAAAAAGTGGCTGGCGGCGCCAAAGGATAATACGACGTCGACACCAACTGGTACGTGGATAGTGGTGCTACCAACCACATCACGGGTGAGCTCGAAAAAGTGACCATGAAGGAGAAGTATCGCGGCCCTGACCAAATCCATGCTGCAAATGGAGAAGGTATGAGCATCCGTCATATTGCTCACTCAATTATTAAAGGGATAATTAATTTGGTGCCCTTAGTTGTGTCCCACTCGGCAGGTTTACCCCTAGTTTCCGAAAACACTTGTTCCTGCCCAAACCACTTTCCTCCTCTTATGCTTTTGACCTTTGACCGTTTGATCATCACTTTGAAAACTTCATAAAAAATTCATACTAACTCAGAAAAATTCAAATAAGATATCTAAATGTTCAGAAAATCATCACCTATATGTGCATGACATTTTCATTCATGGAAAAAGTGTTGGCTAGTCCCCATGAATGCAAATGGTCAAAACTGAGATGGGGACTGGACAACACTTTTTTCATGAATGAAAATGACATGCACATATAGGTGATGCTTTTCTGATCATTTTGATATCTTATTTGAATTTTTCTGTGTTAGTATGAATTTTTTATGAAGTTTTCAAAGTGATGGTCAAATGGTCAAAGGGCAAAAGCATAAGAGGAGCAAAGTGGTTTGGGCAGGAACAAGTGTTTTCGGAAACTAGGGGTAAACCTGCCGAGTGTGACCCAACTAGGGGCATAAAATCAATTATCCCATTATTAAAACCCCTCACCGAAAAATTCATCTTAGAAATTTTTTGCACGTCCCTAAAGCCTCCATGAATCTACTTTCAGTTCATCGTACCACCCTTAACAATGGTGTGTTTCTTGAGTTTCACCCGTTCTTCTTTTTTATCAAGAACCAAGTCACGAAGAAAATCCTATATCGAGGTAGATGCGTTCGAGTGCTTTATCCGTTGATTCCTGTACTTAGGTGGCTCAATAAGCAAGCATGTGGTGTCACCAAGCTTCCATCCTCTCGGTGGCACGATCGTTTAGGACATGCATCATTTTCTTTAGTTCAAAAATTTCTTAGACAGAATAAGCTCCCATATGTTGGAGAGCTTAGGAGTGAAACAATTTGTGATTCTTGTCAAAAGGCTAAAAGCCATCAATTGCCATATCCAGTTTCTATAAGTATTTCTACCAAACCTTTGCAACTCGTTTTTTCCGATGTTTGGGGTCCTGCCCCCTCCTCTGTTGGTAGACATACTTATTACGTGAGTTTCATTGATGACTACAACAATACTCCTGGATCTATCTTCTTAAGAAAAGATAGGATGTGTTTCAAGTGTTTCAAAATTTCCAAGCTCTAGTTAAAAGAAAATTTGATCGCAAAATAATAGATGTCCAATCCGACTGGGGAGGGGAGTACGAAAAATTGAACTCCTTCTTTCAACAGCTTGGTGTCTCTCACCACGTGTCTTGCCCGCATGCCCATCAACAGAATGGGCCTGCTGAACGCATGCACAAACATATTGTAGAGGTAGGGCTTTCTCTCCTTGCAAGCGCATCCATGCCACTTAAGTTCTGGGATGAAGCCTTTCTCACAGCCATACACCTCATCAATATGCTACCCAGCCGAGTCATCAACTATGAAACTCCCACAGAAGGACTCCTTCACACCAAACCTGAGTACAAGTTACGTCGTGTCTTCGGTTGCGCATGTTGGCCAAACCTTAGACCCTACAATAATCGAAAACTCATGTTTCGTTCAACTCAATGTGTGTTCATTGGCTACAGTGCTCAGCACAAAGGCGTCAAATGCCTTGATGTTTCCACCGGCCATGTGTACATCTCTAGGGATGTTGTCTTTGATGAAACCAAATTTCCTTTTACCGATCTTCATCCAAACGCCGGAGCACTCCTTTGCCAAGAAATCCTCCTATTGCCCTCTCATCTTACCAATGGTGATACAAGGGAAAATAATTGCAGTGAACCAATATTGACTGACTCTCATAAAAGTATGCATGAGTTTTGTGACACTACAGGTGAAAATGCAGAAGAAATTGCTGAAGAAACCATCCAAAACGGCGCAGAACAAGGGCCATATTTCAAGTGCTAGCCGATGGGGAGAAAATCTCCCTTGGGATCGCTACAGCAGCAGCCTGGCGGCGCATCTTCCACGGGATAAGCACCGCAGGCGCGGGCCAGCGCGCCGGAAACAGATCCGCCCCCTCTCGCCCGTGACAGCGACAGCGCCAGCCACCCACGCGGGGACGCGCGGGCGTCTCCTATTCGCCCTACGTCCGGTTCCGCCCCGGGCGAATCAGCAACTGCCACGCGGCCAACGACTCGATGGCCGACCGATGTGACGCGCTGCTACGCGCGGCGCCCCACAACGACCGAACCTGACTTAGGTGCGGTGTCAGGCGCGCCTCCCGTGGCCCGACCGGCTCAATCAACGCGTCATGATGGCGCGCCCACTGGGTCCGGCTTTGGCTCGGGATCCTCTGAGCCGACTTCGTCACTCGTACGCCTCCCAATACCTTTGAAGTTGATTATTCTGAAACTGAGACCCGACAAACCTTCGACAGCATAACAAGGAATAAGGACATAGCTACTGAGTTGTACTACCAGCATAACAAGGAACCTTCTGTTAGCTAAATTTGTGACGTGTCATTCGTTATTGTTTCCCTCTGAACATTGCTCTCCACAAGAAACTTTGTATCCTAAGCTCACATCCGGCGATCGCACGCCATGGCAACGGGTTGTTACAAAGATATTGATTGTCAATGCTTGAGGACTACACACAGATTTTATTTTTATTTAGCTTAGTGTTTTTAACTGAACTACAACACAAGGTCCAGAGGTCCACATAATTTACATTCAGTGTTTCAACGTGGGAGTACAGATGAATGCTCATAATCGGAAATAATGAATCAACAGAATACCAAATCAATACCATTAGGTACATCATATATTTGTAAATGTTCATATAGCTTTCTACAAACTTGATCAAAACTTTAAAAGTATGACTTAGGACAAACCTAATATGCAGAGTACATAAAAACGGAGGAAGCAATAAGGACACATGTGAACCACCATTCTAGTCGGTCTGAGCCCCGTTGTTATAGGTTCTTGTCATTTGGTCATTTTCGACTTACTCTCTTGGTAGCCCCATCTGCGGCGATTTTAGTTGGTGCTAGCCGAAGGTAACGGAGCTTCTATTATCTAAAGAAAGTTCAGAACTGAGACCATGTCACACCCTGATTTTCATATCACATTGCTTAAGCTAATTTTCATGTTAAAAATGTGGATTTGCAAAAACTTTTGAGTGTTTTTGACTTTGCTTGATTTTGACTTTTGTCTGCTGTTTGCTAGTTCTCTCAAAATCAAATAAATCCTCCAACTCTTATACTTCATCTCCTTGACCTAGAACCTTTTCCCAATAATCATGCCATGTGTATAGACCAGTATAGAATTTTCTTATAAAAATATTTTGGCCAAATGGTATTTTCTAAAATTAGTTTTCCAAAAACCCCTGAATTGAGGTTTGCACTGCAAGTACCTTCTTTAGGGTGTGAAAAATCTTTAAAAAAGTATATTTGAATCCTATTAGGTATAGGACTCCCAGAAACCACAAAAGTATAATTTTAAAAGTTATTTTTATATTTTATTTAAAAGCTTTTTCTTAAGGCCAGAAATGGTCTTTAATAGGGAAAAATTATTTAATAATTTCAAAAATATTTGCCAAAATTCAGGGAGACTCATAGGACATATATTGTCCATATATAAGAGTTTCAACACATGGTAATGTTCAAAATATTGGACAAATCCTTCCAAAACCCTTCCTGGATATTTCAAGCTTTTGAAATATTTACAAAGGAAATATTCTCCAAAAATTCCAGGGAAATTCTATCATGTCATATATGACATATCTAATGATCTTGCAAAGCCTCATGCCTTGAAGATCAAGGAAACATCCTCTAATCCCCTCAAAACCATTCTGTCCATATTGGAAGTTTGAGCAACTCTACATTGCCAAACTTGTTCAAATGCTCTCAAATTTGGTGCACATGCTAGAATGGCCTAATAAGGCATCTATACCAAATGTCACAAGATTTGGAATAGAGCAACTTGATCAGATCACCCCAAAACCACTTCTGTTCAAATTCAAATTTGAACAACTTTACATTACCAACTTTTTATCTGGAGCCTCAAACCTTGTGGGCATGTTCATAACCCCAAATGATGATGCTACACCAAGTGGTGCATCAAGGGGAGATGAATTGCTTGACTCAAACATGGTGAAACCATTTCTGTTGATTTCTAGGGTTCACCAAAGTTACATTGGCCACTTTGCCCAGATGAGCTCAAATTTGGTGTAGGGGCCTAATTATATGTGACATTTGATCCTGTTAAGTCCCATGTCAAGTGGATGTCATTTGCTTGACCAAAAACTGATCAAACACCTTCTGTCCATTTACCAAAACCAGTGTTTGAACCTCTTTTACTTTATCTCTTTACCCCAAATTCTTACCACAGCTTATTCTGATCATCCTCTACCCCCAGTAACTCTCTATGGCCTCAGCTCAATTATTGGAGGGGGGTAAAACCACAATTTCACTATTCTGGCAGCAGCTTTCACCCTCTTCCTCACCTCCCTCCTCATCCAAGTGGTTCCCTGGAGCATCCAAAGCCACATGCCACTTCTTTACTACTTCCTATACCCTCTGGACACGGCTGGACACTAGAGGAAACGCCAATGACACCGTGTGCATGCCATGGCGTGCAAAGTTCGCGCTCTGGAGCACGCTACAGTGCCCTGGCGCACTGTAGCCACCTCCAATCAGGGGCGCCCGACAGCCTTGGGCTTCCCCCTCGTGTCCCCCGAGGCGGCCTCGACGTCCGCAGCATGCAGGGCGGTCGGCCCCCTCCTCTTTCCTCCTCCCTCACCCCTGCTCGCACGCGCACCGGCCGACCCTGAGCACCAGTGAGCGACCTCGCACGCGCGACCTCTCTGGCGCCTCCCCGCTCCTCCTCTCTCTTCCTTTAGGCGTGGACCAGCTCCAGGAACGCCCTGGACACGCCCACTGCTGCCCCCGTGGCCTGCAACGACGGCAACATGCTCGCCGGCGCACGACGTCTCGGTGGACCAGCACCCCCCCCTACTTAAAGGGCACCCCGAGCCCCCCTTGCACCTCCTTTCGCACTCTCCCACTCCCGTGCAACTCCCAAGACGTTCCGTTGCTCTTCCCGTGCCCCGTGGTTTTCGCTCCACCATCACCCGACGAGTACGCCGCCATGGCCGGTGCAGGTAGAGCTCCAGTCCGTCCCCTGCCGCCCCAAGGGCCTTCCCCGATGCGCCGTCCCTTGGGCTTTCCTCCGGTGGCCGTAGTCTGGCCAGGGACGGCCCTTGCCGCCGGGAACGGGCGCCGGCCGGCGCGCAGCCGCGGCATCCAGCCCCTCCGTCGCGGGCGCGGGAGGAAGGGGATGACCCTGCGGGAGGGGCCCGCAGGTCAGCGACCCCGGGGGCCAGGCCCACCCTTTTAAGTGGAGGCGGCTTCGGCCAGCCCGCCTCCCCCGCGCGGAAGCGCATCCCCGAAAGACACCTCCGGCGTGGCCCCCTGCACACGTGCGGCCGAGCCGCTGGGCCGGCCCACGAGCTATCCCTCGCCCTGCACGCAGTATAAGGTTGAACCTTTATTCTCTTTTTCCTTTTCTTTATTCTGTCAACTTCAAAAATGCCTAGATAATTCATTTGAACTCCAAATGGCATGATTCAAATTTCCGGTGGTCTCTAAATTCATGCTCTATCACATGGTGCAACATGCACATTATTCCAGAAACTTTCCCCACACAAATATTTATCAAATACCCATATTTTATTTTCTGTGATGAACTTTAGAAAATCACAGAGAGCTCAATATTGATCCAAATGCAGTGATTCAAGTTCCTAGATGCTTGTCATGTACAAACTTAGTTTTGGAACATTTTTAATAATAGTTTCTATACCCCACAAAATATTGAGCCATTTCTTCATATTTATCAGCTTTGCAAAATCCTAGGAAATTCATTTCAAATCCAAATCAAGTGAAACCAACTCCTAAATGCTTCTAAAATCATGACTTGATGATGGGTACCTTTGCTCATCATTCAAGGAATTATTTCTGTATACTTCTTCCAAATCCATAAACCCTTTGGTTCCATCATATTGAAATGTTCCAAACTACCTATTGATCCAACACCTATGAAACCACCTTGGTTATTTATCATATGAACAGAGGTATCCTTGAAAAGTCCAACTCCCATTTTTAGAGCACTTTTTTTTGCTTTGATTGTGTTGCTTATTATGATTGTTTCCATCGTTAGTTGACGTAATAAACGAAGAAATCGGAGATGGACTAGAAGATTTGAAGACTCAGAAGAATAAGGCAAGCAGCCCTTTGACCATGTTCAAGAAACCTTTTTATGCATGTCTCATAACGCCTTATTATTCAATGCATCGGAATCATGTTGAGGTGGAAACCACTTTGGTTGCTACCTTTGCTAATTTACTATTGAAACTTGCATCAAACATGACCCTACCTTCCTATGAGGGTTATGTGTGTGGGAGTAGTTAGGTTGCTTTAATAGTGGCTACGCAAATGGGACGGGTATATGCATGGTGATGGAGGCAGGATACTTTCAAAGGACTTTTCGAAAACCCCGTCGGGTGCCATTTATGCCCGAGGGAGATGGTCAGATGGGTAACCACTTGATGACGAAGTGGTGTACCGAGGAAAGTGTGTGTGTTGTTTTGAAAAACGGATTGGTTTAAGTTGCGACCGTTATTCCAACCTTACATGCGCAACCACTCTACCCTTATATGGGAAAGGGCATTATTGATTACCTAGGCCGATACTAGCATGGTGCCCGCATTACTAGTGACGGGGGTGACATGAGGTCACTCTCGGGACGGGGTCGTGCTTGGATAGGCGGCCATGACTGTTTTCACAGGGCACCGGACACACCGTTGGTACCCCATGCTTGTGATATGTGATGAATACGGAGCGAGTCTCCACAAACCTTGAGATGTGAAATGTTTGGCACGGGGCTGCTACCAATCGAGTGGACTCTATGTTAGTGTCGTCTAGGGAAAGGTAGTGAACGGGTGCTTACCCCGGGTACTTGAGGTATCGCGGGTCGTGGATGACACGGAAGTTCCCCGGATCTTGTGAGTAAAGTGTGCAACCTCTGCAGAGTGTAAAACTATTCGAATTGCCGTGTCCACGGTCAAGGACAGTTGGGTAACCGCTCTTGGGCTATGTCCAATGTTTGCGAAACCTGGTGTGTGTGTGTGTGAGGAAACAACACGATTCAGAGATATTGTTGATGTGATTGTGAGGAAGTCACAATGAGCTTGAGCATGAGTTGATTACAACTCTTCCTTGAAAATGATGTCTGTGACCTCCTGATACTTGTTACGGACACATGCATATCCATGTTATATATTGATCATACTTGCATATGAAAAACTAGCTTTTCGCAAAACTGCCAACCTAGCAGTAGAGCCTTGCATAATTATTCTGTCATCACACTTGGGTTGCTTGCGAGTACATTCAAAGTACTCATTGGCTTGCCACTGGTTATTTTATTGGCCAGGCATGAGAGAACAGGTTATGATGAAGATTTCTTGGCGACGAGCATGCGAACTAGGACGCTTCCCAGTCAGAATGCCTGTAGGGTTAAGGCAGATGGCATGGGTCCCAGTTGTCTTTGAAGATTTCCGCTGCGATGATATACTCAAGACTTGACCATTATGGTCCTACTTGTGTAACACGGTATGTATGGATGTAAGACTCTTGTTATTCAGCTTCTGTGTGTTCAGTGAGCATTGATCTCTGGGATCACTATACACGTGCATTCGGTGATCACGACTTATGAGTCGGGTTCCCCACAGAGCTGGTATCAGAGCCATCCTGACTGTAGGAAGCCTTAGTTAGCATGGTCGTTAGTTAGGGTAAAACTATTTTCAAAACTATTACTAGTTTTCAAAACTATCTATACTTCTCTTCCCATCTCAGTTTTTCGAAAACTAGGCTATACTTGATCTCTTCCCATTCAAAACCTTGGTCGCTAGAACCCCTATGCCCCTGACCACTGGATTTTCAGTAATCCTCGTGGAGTGCACCTTGCCAAACACTCACCCACCACTTTTGCACGCAAGACTGGTGACACCACGACAAGACGATACCAACAGAAACTACAACCTCGATGAGTGAGGACATGAAGACCCAGAAGATGGGGGACACCCTTGACAAGAGCCCCCAAGATGGTGCAACTTTGGCCTATAAATGACCAGGGTATAGGTTATGCAAAAGTCATGATATGCATCGCTAATAGAGTAATCCTGTCACTACCGTTGTTGTATCGACAACCACCGGTGGATGAGAACCTCGCCATTCGGTCCGCCTCACTATAGTGAGCAGGAAAACGGTTCTCTTCATCCCCCGCTCTTGGTGTCGATGTTTTCAACAACGAAACCGACGTGTTGGACCTCTATTATGCCTTGTATTTGTCATTACATATGGATTGCCTACCTAGTACCCTCGACGCCCCAGAAGGCACAAGGGATCGTCATGATTAAAGAGACAAGAGAAGACCAAGTCAACGCCAGCTACAAGGAGGCACCTTCACCCCATCACCTCATCAGGCGAGAAGATGTTGAAGATTCTTCAGGCTCAACCCTGATCATTCATCAAGCAACTACAAGGGGCATAGCAACATCCGAGGAAGCTCAGAAGACTGCACGAGGCACAAGTCACGACACAGAGTCCGAGAACCCCTAGGGTAGGATGAGTCGTGTACCCCCTATGCGCAGTCGAGTCCATTTGATGGTTCGAATAGAACCATGATTGTGTGTTGTTTGCTTTTATTCGTTTGTGTTTTGATATAAGTCGCACTTTTGCCCCAGGCAACAAGTGCATGGCTATATCACCTTCCTTGCCTTGTTTCTTTTGTTTCGGCCTTTTTGCACCTGTTTGTTGCACCTTCACTACAGAACCCCCTTTAGGCATTTCCCTCCTCTACGCTGCTTCTTCCCTCTATTCTCTCTCTCCCCAATTGAAGACCGCAAGATAAGATGCACCAAGGATTCTACCTCGACAGCCAACTGGCACTGAAGACTTCTGCTACAACCTCCGCGATCAATTGTAACCCCGTAGAATTATGTTTAACCCTCCAGACCAGTAACCCCATTCCTAGACCCTTGGAGACTTCACGAGACACTCCAACACGAATCCTTAACCATGTGCCTAACCCATGGTAAAGCAAGAGAACCTGTTAAGCCTTTGCTATCTTGCACAACACTGGGTTCGTAAAGGAGCTAGTGGACACGATGAGTGAGCATATTTTCATCCTAATATAGCACGAGGTCTGACGATGCCATAGATAGACCAGTTCGAGGATATTGGACAGATGACTTGGTGGCTTTACATCAGTGACTTCGAGGAACTATCTAAGACCTTGATGGCTTTTGAGGTTTTCATGTTGGTGGGATCATGACTTTGGGAAAGCCGGTAGAAGTACCCGTTGGACATGAGATTTGGGATTTATGTAGGTGACTCTGGTTGGTATAGATGCTGGATATGTCCGCATGGTTCGGAGTAAGATTGGATTTAGGCCTATGATCCTGATTATGATATCATGCTTCACGGTGGTCAATAACCTAGGAGATTGGATTATTTGTCGGAGTTGACTTAGAGATCTATATAGTCGTGATCTTGGAGTTTACTGACCCGGATGATGAGAATTTTGTGGATTTACTATCGTGATGCATAGTCCTTCCGAGTATTTGGAGATTATTGGTACTTGAGATTTTGTGGGACACCGTAGACACCGGATTTGTAGGATTGTTGGATCATGTGGTGATTGATGGTAATTACCGGGCTATTGGAGGTGATCTATAGGAAGGAAACAAATCTTGGAATGGCATATGACGTGTTTCCTTAGATTGGTGATGCATTATCGTGAGCCTTGCAAGATTAGGTTGAGTGCTTGGATTGTGGAGTTTAATTTCAGCTCAGCAGCATGTATGATCTACCTTTGGATTTTAGAGGTAGGAATACATATAGATTTGGGGATCATAGACAGTATAGTTTTGTTAGACCGTCTCTTGAGAGTCAAGAGGATATGTATGGCAATGAGTGGTGATTGAAGTTGGTCTATGCGAGAAGATGCTTTTTCGATCGGAGTACTAGATAGAGCTATTGGCATCTCAGAAACTGTGCTTATGGATAAGATGATATAAGTTCACTCACTCACTAGAATCCTTGAAACCCTTAAGCCCCACCAAGCCACAATCTGGTCAGATTCTGACCACGGGCCTTCGCTCTAAGTCAGGAATGCCTCTGCAAATACTCAACCGAGACCACCACCAATACCCCAGGTTACCTTGCGTACCCCTTAGACCTCATGGAGTAAGTGGACAAGATGGGTAACATCATTATTTGATGGCCTACTTGTCTGCCCGGAGACGAAGAAGCGACGGACAGCTGGATAGAAGACATTTGAAGACCGCCCTGTCAAGAAGGAAGATCTACACCGACCACCGTCATCAAGAAGTAAACTTCCGCGTTGAAGACCGGGCGTATCTGCAAACCACTCCTTCCATAGGAACGCTCACACCAAGATGTATCGAGGCTTGAAGGCACGATTCTGGTGGCGCATGATGAAAAGAGAGATTGCAACCTATGTTGCAAAGTGTGATGTGTGCCAAAGGGTCAAGGCTGAATATCAGCGACCCACCGGATTGCTTCAACCACTCAAGGTTCCTGAGTGGAAGTGGGATAAAGTCGGAATGGACTTCATCACTAGATTACCAAGGTCGAATAGAGGACATGACTCTATCTGGGTCATAGTCGATCATTTGACCAAGGTAGTCCATTTCATTCCTGTCAGGACCACTTATGATGGCAACTAACCAAATCGTAAGTCTTCACGACATTCCCAAGGAGATTGTGTCAGATCGAGGAACCCAGTTCACCTCAAGGTTCTGGAAGAAGTTCCGAGAAGCCTTGGGAACCAAGATATCTTTCAGCATGACTTTCCACCCACAGACCGGAGGTCAGACTGAACGAGTCAATCTGATTCTCGAAGTCATGACTCCGAGCCTGTGTCTTGGCATATGGAGCCAAGTGGGAGGATTGTCTCCCTTTTTGCCGAGTTCTCCTATAACAACAGTTACCAGTCGAGCCTTCTGATGGCACCATTTGAGGTGTCGTACGGACGCAGAGGTCGCACACCCCTCAACTGGTCAGAGACTGGAGAAGGGCTAGTCTTTGTACCAGATATTCTCCGCGCAGCGGAAGAGCCAGTCCAACTAGTCAGAGAACGTTTGAAGGCAGCCAAGTCAAGGCAAAAGAGCTATGCTGACACTCACCGTCGGGACATGAGTTTCCATATCAGGGACCACGTGCACCTGCGGGTAACTCCTCTAAAGGGAAACAAGCGTTTCCATGTCAAGGGGAAGCTCGCACCAAGGTTCATTGGACCCTTTGAGATCACTGCAAGTCATGTAGTAGATGGCTCCCCAGCTAGATCTACCACCTGAGATACCCTCCGTGCACCAAATCTTCCACGAGCCCCCACTCTGGAAGTACTTCTTACCTCCTAGCTAGCCCGATGCCCGCAAGGACATCGATCACCGAGCCTTTGACAGCTAACCCAACCTAACCTATGCAAGAGACCCCTCAGCAACCTCCATCAAGGAAGGCATCAAGCAAGAAGCCCTACCATCAAGCACTTCAGGATTCCAAGGAGCACCGCTCGGAAGCAGAACCAACAAGGAGAAGTGAAGACAACCCCGTATCCAAGACTCCGCCTTTCTTTCCACGCCTAGTCTGGGAATCTCGGGGACGAGATTCTTGTAAGGGGGGTAGGTCTGTCACACCCTGATTTTCATATCACATTGCTTAAGCTAATTTTCATGTTAAAAATGTGGATTTGCAAAAACTTTTGAGTGTTTTTGACTTTGCTTGATTTTGACTTTTGTCTGCTGTTTGCTAGTGCTCTCAAAATCAAATAAATCCTCCAACTCTTATACTTCATCTCCTTGACCTAGAACCTTTTCCCAATAATCATGCCATGTGTATAGACCAATATAGAATTTTCTTATAAAAATATTTTGGCCAAATGGTATTTTCTAAAATTAGTTTTCCAAAACCCCCTGAAGTGAGGTTTGCACTGCAAGTACCTTATTTAGGGTGTGAAAAATCTTTCAAAAAGTATATTTGAATCCTATTAGGTATAGGACTCCCAGAAAGCACAAAAGTATAATTTTAAAAGTTATTTTTATATTTTATTTAAAAGCTTTTTCTTAAGGCCAGAAATGGTCTTTAATAGGGAAAAATTATTTAATCATTTCAAAAATATTTGCCAAAATTCAGGGAGACTCATAGGACATATATTGTCCATATATAAGAGTTTCAACACATGGTCATGTTCAAAATATTGGACAAATCCTTCCAAAACCCTTCCTGGATATTTCAAGCTTTTGAAATATTTACAAAGGAAATATTCTCCAAAAATTCCAGGGAAATTCTATCATGTCATATATGACATATTTGATGATCTTGCAAAGCCTCATGCCTTGAAGATCAAGGAAACATCCTCTAATCCCCTCAAAACCATTCTGTCCATATTTGAAGTTTGAGCAACTCTACATTGCCAAACTTGTCCAAATGCTCTCAAATTTGGTGCACATGCTAGAATGGCGTAATAAGGCATCTAGACCAAATGGCACAAGATTTGGAAAAGAGGAACTTGATCAGATCACCCCAAAACCACTTCTGTTCAAATTCAAATTTGAACAACTTTACATTACCAACTTTTTATCTGGAGCCTCAAACCTTGTGGGCATGTTCATAACCCCAAATGATGATGCTACACCAAGTGGTGCATCAAGGGGAGATGAATTGCTTGACTCAAACATGGTGAAACCATTTCTGTTGATTTCTAGGGTTCACCAAAGTTACATTGGCCACTTTGCCCAAATGAGCTCAAATTCGGTGTAGGGGCCTAATTATATGTGAAATTTGATCCTGTTAAGTCCCATGTCAAGTGGATGTCATTTGCTTGACCAAACACTGATCAAACACCTTCTGTCCATTTACCAAAACCAGTGTTTGAACCTCTTTTACTTTATCTCTTTACCCCAAATTCTTACCACAGCTTATTCTGATCATCCTCTACCCCCAGTAACTCTCTATGGCCTCAGCTCAATTATTGGAGGGGGGTAAAACCCCAATTTCACTATTCTGGCAGCAGCTTTCACCCTCTTCCTCACCTCCCTCCTCATCCCAGTGGTTCCCTGGAGCATCCAAAGCCACAGGACACTTCTTTACTACTTCCTATACCCTCTGGACACGGCTGGACACTAGAGGACACGCCAATGACACCGTGTGCATGCCATGGCGTGCAAAGTTCGCGCTCTAGAGCATGCTACAGTGCCCTGGCGCACTGTAGCCACCTCCAATCAGGGGCGCCCGACAGCCTTGGGCTTCCCCCTCGTGTCCCCCGAGGCGGCCTCGACGTCCGCAGCACGCCGGGCGGTCGGCCCCCTCCTCTCTCTCCTCCTCCCTCACCCCTGCTCGCACGCGCACCGGCCAACCCTGAGCACCAGTGAGCGACCTCGCATGCGTGACCTCTCTGGCGCCTCCCCGCTCCTCCTTTCTCTTCCTTTAGGCGTGGACCAGCTCCAGGAACGCCCTGGACACGCCCACTGCTGCCCCCATGGCCTGCAACGACGGCAACATGCTCGCCGGCGCACGGCGTCTCGGTGGACCAGCACCCCCCCTACTTAAAAGGCACCCCGAGCCCCCCTTGCACCTCCTTTCGCACTCTCCCACTCCCGTGCAACTCCCAAGACGTTCCGTTGCTCTTCCCGTGCCCCGTGGTGTTCGCTCCACCATCACCCGACGAGGCTGCCGCCATGGCCGGTGCAGGTAGAGCTCCAGTCCGTCCCCTGCCGCCCCAAGGGCCTTCCCCGATGCGCCGTCCCTTGGGCTTTCCTCTGGTGGCCGTAGCCTGGCCAGGGACGGCCCCTGCCGCCGGGAACGGGCGCCGGCCGACGCGCAGCTGCGGCATCCAGCCCCTCCGTCGCGGGCGCGGGAGGAAGGGGATGACCCTACGGGAGGGGCCCGCAGGTCAGCGACCCCGGGGGCCAGGCCCACCCGTTTAAGTGGAGGCGGCTTCGGCCAGCCCGCCTCCCCTGCGCGGAAGCGCATCCCCGAAAGACGCCTCCGACGTGGCCCCCTGCACACGTGCGGCCGAGCTACTGGGCCGGCCCGCGAGCTATCCCTCGCCCTGCACGCAGTATAAGGTTGAACCCTTATTCTCTTTTTCCTTTTCTTTATTCTGTCAACTTCAAAAATGCCTAGATAATTCATTTGAACTCCAAATGGCATGATTCAAATTTCTGGTGGTCTCTAAATTCATGCTCTATCACATGGTGCAACATGCACATTATTCCAGAAACTTTCCCCACACAAATATTTATCAAATACCCATATTTTATTTTCTGTGATGAACTTTAGAAAATCACAGAGAGCTCAATATTGATCCAAATGCAGTGATTCAAGTTCCTAGATGCTTGTCATGTCCAAACTTAGTTTTGGAACATTTTTAATAATAGTTTCTATACCCCACCAAATATTGAGCCATTTCTTCATATTTATCAGCTTTGCAAAATCCTAGGAAATTCATTTCAAATCCAAATCCAGTGAAACCAACTCCTAAATGCTTCTAAAATCATGACTTAATGATGGGTACCTTTGCTCATCATTGAAGGAATTATTTCTGTATACTTCTTCCAAATCCATAAACCCTTTGGTTCCATCATATTGAAATGTTCCAAACTACCTATTGATCCAACACCTATGAAACCACCTTGGTTATTTATCATATGACCAGAGGTATCCTAGAAAAGTCCAACTCCCATTTTTAGAGCACTTTTATTTTTGCTTTGATTGTGTTGCTTATTATGATTGTTTCCATCGTTAGTTGACGTAATAAACGGAGTAATCGGAGATGGACCAGAAGATTTGAAGACTCGGAAGAATAAGGCAAGCAGCCCTTTGACCATGTTCAAGAAACCTTTTTATGCATGTCTCATAATGCCTTATTATTCAATGCATCGGAATCATGTTGAGGTGGAAACCACTTTGGTTGCTACCTTTGTTACTTTACTGTTGAAACTTGAATCAAACATGACCCTACCTTCCTATGAGGGTTATGTGGGTGGGAGTAGTTAGGTTGCTTTAATAGTGGCTACGCAAATGGGACGGGTATATGCATGGTGACGGAGGCAGGATACTTTCAAAGGACTTTTCGAAAACCCCGTCGGGTGCCATTTATGCCCGAGGGAGATGGTGAGATGGGTAACCACTTGATGACGAAGTGGTGTACCGAGGAAAGTGTGTGTGTTGTTTTGAAAAACGGATTGGTTTAAGTTGCGACCGTTATTCCAACCTTACATGCGCAACCACTCTACCCTTATATGGGAAAGGGCATTATTGATTACCTAGGCCGATACTAGCATGGTGCCCGCATTACTAGTGACGGGGGTGACATGAGGTCACTCTCGGGACGGGGTCGTGCTTGGATAGGCGGCCATGACTGTTTTCACAGGGCACCGGACACACCGTTGGTACCCCGTGCTTGTGATATGTGATGAATACGGAGCGAGTCTCCACAAACCTTGAGATGTGAAATGTTTGGCACGGGGCTGCTACCAATCGAGTGGACTCTATGTTAGTGTCGTCTAGGGAAAGGTAGTGAACGGGTGCTTACCCCGGGTACTTGAGGTATCGCGGGTCGTGGATGACACGGAAGTTCCCCGGATCTTGTGGGTAAAGTGTGCAACCTCTGCAGAGTGTAAAACTATTCGAATAGCCGTGTCCACGGTCAAGGACAGTTGGGTAACCGCTCTTGGGCTACATCGAATGTTTGCGAAACCTGGTGTGTGTGTGTGTGTGAGGAAACAACATGATTCAGAGATATTGTTGATGTGATTGTGAGTAAGTCACAATGAGCTTGAGCATGAGTTGATTACAACTCTTCCTTGAAAATGATGTCTGTGACCTCCTGATACTTGTTACAGACACATGCATATCCATGTTATATATTGATCATACTTGCATATGAAAAACTAGCTTTCCGCAAAACTGCCAACCTAGCAGTAGAGCCTTGCATAATTATACTGTCATCGCACTTGGGTTGCTTGCGAGTACATTCAAAGTACTCATTGGCTTGCCACTGGTTATTTTATTGGCCAGGCATGAGAGAACAGGTTATGATGAAGATTTCTTGGCGACGAGCATGCGAACTAGGACGCTTCCCAGTCAGAATGCCTGTAGGGTTAAGGCAGATGGCATGGGTCCCAGTTGTCTTTGAAGATTTCCGCTGCGATGATATACTCAATACTTGACCATTATGGTCCTACTTGTGTAACACGATATGTATGGATGTAAGACTCTTGTTATTCAGCTTCTGTGTGTTCAGTGAGCATTGATCTCTGGGATCACTGTACACGTGCATTCGATGATCACGACTTATGAGTCGGGGTCCCCACAGACCATTTATGCGAGCATTGGAACCAACGATGAAACTAACTTCACATCCAGCCTAATGTAACCATGCAAGCATGAAGTGATTGACTCAATAATTAAACTAATATGCAATGGATAAGCAAAGGTACATACATAGATGGGCATGCAGTCTCAATAATAATAATTTCTTTCGTCTCGCAAGAAACAAAATAACCATTCCACTCAAGACTCAAGTGTAATTGATAAATACTCCCTCCATCCCAAAATAAGTGTCTAAACTTTGTACTAGCTTTAGTACAAAGTTGTACTAAGCTTGAGACACTTATTCTGGGATGGAGGGAGTAGCATACATCGAGAAGTAGCATAGCCATAAGTACTAAATCTGGATGACATATATGATATCAGTTATGTAGGCATTAGTACTAAAATTTGGATGACATATATGATGATAGTATCATATGCATTACTTCCACATTGCGATGATAATATCCTTTGTCACTTTCAGTTCAGCGGGCAGGATTGTAGATATCACCTCCTTGAGAAGAGACGGGCAGCTGGATTTCAAATGCTCATACCCATCACTTGTTACCACCATCGCCTCCAAATTGGACGGGGTAGCAAGGAATTTCAAAGAAGCTTCTTTCAGATGTTGAAAACCATGTTGTTCGGCTAAAACAAAACTGGTTGTGTCGGGGATATACCCCACAGTATGACCCGGCCAGAGATATGACCTGACTGGGACTTGGTGTTTCATTGATGACCCGGCTGATGTTAAGCCGGCAGATGTTAAACCAGATGTTAAGCCGGCAGATGTTAAGCCAAATGGTTGATGACCCACAAGTTTAGGGGATCTATCATAGTCCTTTCGATAAATAAGAATGTCGAACCCAACGAGGAGCAGAAGGAAATGATAGGCAGCTTTCAGTAAGGTATTTTCGGCAAGCACTGAAATTATCGGTAACAGATAGTTTTGGGATAAGGTAATTGGTAGCAAGTAACAAATAGTAAAAGTACATAAAGTGCAACAAGATGGCCCAATCCTTTTTGTAGCAAAGGACAAGCCTGGACAAACTCTTATATGAAGGAAAATGCTCCCGAGGACATATGGGAATTATCATCAAGCTAGTTTTCATCATGATCATCTGATTCACGTTCGGTACTTTGATAATTTGGTATGTGGGTGGACCGGTGCTTGGGTGTTGTCCTTACTTGGACAAGCCTCCCACTTATGATTAACCTCTAATGCAAGCATCTGCAACTACAAAAGAAGTATTAAGGTAAACCTAACCATAGCATGAAACAAGTGGATCCAAATCAACCCCTTACAAAGCAACAGATAAACTAGGGTTAAGCTTCTGTCACTCTAGCAACCCATCATCTACTTATTACTTCCGAATGCCTTCCTCTAGGCCCAAACAATGGTGAAGTGTCATGTAGTCGACGTTCACATGACACCACTAGAGAAGAGACAACATACATCTCATCAAAATATCGAACGAATACCAAATTCACATGACTACTTATAGCAAGACTTCTCCCATGTCCTCAGGAACAAAAGTAACTACTCACAAGACATATAATTGTTCATGATCAGAGGGGTATTAATATGCATAATGGATCTGAACATATGATCTTCCACCAAGTAAACCAACTAGCATCAACTACAAGGAGTAATCAACACTACTAGCAACCCACAGGTACCATGTGAGGTTTGGGTACAAAGATTGGATACAAGAGATGAACTAGGGTTTGAGAGGACATGGTGCTGGTGAAGATGTTGATGGAGATAACCCTCCCCAAGATGTGCGATTTGTTGGTGATGACGGCGGTGATGATTTCCCCCTCCCGGAGGGAAGTATCCCCGGCAGAACAGCTCTACCAGAGCCCAAGATTGGTTCCGCCAAGGTTCCGCCTCGAGACGGCGGCGTCTGGTCCCGAAAGCCTCCTTCTGATTTTTTTCCAGGTCAAAACACCCCATATAGGAGAAGATGGGCATCGGGGGGTCACCGGGTGGCCCACGAGGCAGGGGGGCGCGCCCCCCACCCTCGTGGACAGGTGGTGGCCCCCCTGGTGAATCTCTTTCGCCAGATATTTTTTATATTTTCTGAAACGGTGCTTCGTGGAGTTTCGGAGCTTTTTGAGTTGTGCAGAATAGGTTTCCAATGTTTCCTTCTTTTCCAGCCCAGGATTCCAGCTGCCGGCATTCTCCCTATTCATGCAAACCTTGTAAAATAAGAGAGAAAAGGCATAAGTATTGTGACATAACGTGTAATAACAGCTCATAGTGCAATAAATATCAACATAAAAGCATGATACAAAATGGACGCATCAACTCCCCCAAGCATAGACCTCGCTTGTCCTCAAGTGAAAGCCGATATCGAAAAATATGTCCACATGTTTAAAGATAGATGTGTCGATAAAAATTAAATACGGACATGAGGGCATCATGATCATTCTTATAACAGCAACACACGTATATTTTCATATGATTCTTATGCTAAAGTAACAATTCATTCACAATGTCAAGTATGAATCAGAAACTTCTTTGAAAACCAACAAACTATGATCTCAGTCATTGAAGCGATTGCAATTTATCGTAACATCGGAAAGAGTCAACATAAGAGCTTTTCAGCAAGCCCACATACTCAACTATCATATAGTCTTTCATAATTGCTCACACTCACGCAATACTTATGGGTATGGAGTTTTAATCGGACACATAGAAAGATATGGGCTTATGGTATTGCCTCCCAACCTTTGACCTCAAGGGTAATGTCAACAGTAATAGACCATGATAACTTACATCCAAGTGGGTATATATGTCAGGATCTTTCCAACACAATGTGCTTGCCAAAGGATAAAATGTAAAAAGGAAAGGTGATTTTCACCTTGACCCTTATAAGGCAAGAATAATAGATAGGCCCTTCGCAAAGGGAAGCAGAGGTTGTCATGCGCTTTTTGGTTGATGCACAAAGTCTTAGCGCAAAAGAACGTCACTTTATATTGCCACTTGTGATAAGGACCTTTATTATGCAGTCCGTCGCTTTTATTACTTCCATATCACAAGATCGTATCAAGCTTATTTCCTCCACCCTAATAAATCATACATATCTTAGAGAGTTTGCAACCATGACAACTTACTTGAAGGATCTTACTCAATCCATAGGTAGGTATGGTGGACTCTCATGGCAAAACTGGGTTTAAGGATGTATGGAAGCACAAGTAATATCTCTACATGGTGCAAGGAGTTTTGGCTAGCATGAGGGGGAAAGCCAAGCTCAACATGTTGGATGATCCATGACAATATAATTTATTTTAGATATAAGAAAACATAACCCATTATGATGTCTTCCTTGTGCAACATCAATTCTTTAGCATGTCATATTTTAATGAGTGCTCACAATCATAAAAGATGTCCAAGATAGTATAATTGTATGTGAAACCTCTCTTTCTTTATTACTTCCTATTAATTGCAACGATGACCAAAACTATGTTTGTCAACTCTCAACAACTTTTATTCATCATACTCTATATATGTGAAGTCATTACTTCCCATAAGATCAATATGATCTCTTTGGTACTTTCTATATTTTCTTTTATTCTATCATGATCAAAGTGAGGAAATCAAGCCCTTGACTCAACACTAATCTTTATTCTATAGCTCACGGACTCAATTACAAAGGTAAAGATCACAAAGCAAAAGCTCACAACTAGATCATACTAACTAGGTCAAGATACTACCAAAATGATCGAACTAAGAAAAGCGGTAAAGATAGGAGTGAGATGGTGATACGATACCGGGGCACCTCCCCCAAGCTTGGCAGTTGCCAAGGGGAATGCCCATACCCATATGATTATGTCTCCTTCTTCGGGGGTGGTGATGTAGGCTTCATCCTTAATTAGCTTGCGCTTAAGGACGAAATTTTGCTCCTCTAGGTCATTGATCTCCAGCTCAAGGTTTAATATCTTCTTGCATAGTGCTTGCTTGTTTTCCTGCAAAAGGCGAAAAGGGATAAACTCAATCTTAGGTTTCTTTGCTCTGTCGGGGAGGCTTGACTTTTTGAACTCCACATGCATGTCCCCAGGTTGAGGTAGCGTGACTTTGTCTTCATCTGAGCTGGTCCAATCCTTTCCCTTGGGATCATGGTCTTCTTCTTCCTCCGTGGTCCAACCATAATGCTCCCAGTCCCCATAGATCTTAGGGTCAGCAAGGAGATTAGCCACATGGCTGTCTCCCTCCAAATCCTGGAACGACATATCGCTCCAATCTACGACAAAAACAGCTTGAAACAAAAACAGAGGATTTTTGCATGATACGGTGGTCAAAACCTTTGGGAGAATATATAATGAATTTTTACCGACCAAAAGGAGTAACATACAAGAAATCGGAGTTCGGGAGGCACACAAGGTGCCTATGAGGTAGGGGGCGCGCCCAGGGGAAGGGGGCGCACGCTCCACCCTCGTGGATGGCTCGTGTCTCTTCCGGAGTGCCTCTTATTTCTCTATTCTTCTAAATATTCCAGAACGGTGAAAAATTGCCATTAGAATTGTTTCGGAATCGGTTTACTTATTGTACCACACACCTCTTCCTTTTCGGGGTCTGAATCATTCTGGAAAGTGTCCCTTATGTATTCCTCCGGGGTTACGGTTTAAACAACATTAGTTTCAACATTTATAGGATTACCTGAGATATAGTGTTTGATACTTTGACCGTTCACCACCTTCGGGTTAGTGCCTTCGAAGTTGTTGTTTTTTATGGCACCGGAACGATAGACCTCCTCGATACGTAAGGACCTTCCCATTTAGAGAGAAGTTTTCCTGCAAAAAATCTTAAACGAGAGTTGTATAGCAAGACATAATCACCTACGTTGAACTCACGCTTTTGTATTCTTTTGTCATGCCATCTTTTAACCTTTTGTTTGAACATCTTGGCATTCCCATAGGGTTTTTGTATGCAGTTCAATAGGCCCATAATGCATCATCAAGTTTCTTGGACCAATTCTTTATAGACCTATTAACTGTCTTTTGCAAAATTAGTTTCAGCTCTCTATTACTTAATTCTACCTCACCACTATTCTATGGGTGATAAGGGGATGCAATTCTATGATTAACATCATACTTTGCAAGCATTTTACGGAAAGCATCATGAATAAAGTGTGAACCCCCATCAGTCATTAAGTATCTAGGGACTCCAAACCTCATGAAAATAACTTCTTTAAGCATCTTAATAAAGATGTTGTGATCAGCACTACTAGTTGGAATAGCTTCTACCCACTTAGTAATGTAATCTGCAACAACTAAAATATGTGTATACCCATTAGAGGAAGGAAACAGTCCCATATAATCAAATCCCTAAACATCAAATGGTTCAATAACAAGTGAATAATTCATAGGCATTTCTTGACGTCTACTGATATTACCAGTTCTTGAACATTCATCACAAGATAAGACAAACTTACGGGCATCCTTGAAGAGAGCAGGCCAATAGAAACCAGATTGCAATACCTTATGTGCAGTTCTATCTCCAGCATGGCGTCCTCCATAAGCTTCAGAGTGGCACTTGCGTAGGATCTGTTCCTATTCATGCTCAGGTACACAACGTTTGATAATACCATCTACTCCTTTATAAAGATGTGGGTCATCCCAGAAGTAATGTCTCAAATCATAAAAGAACTTTTTCTTTTGCTGGTATGTGAAGCTTGGAGGTATAAACTTAGAACCAATGTAATTAGCATAATCAGCATACCATGGAGCAGTACGAGAAGTATTTATGACAGCTAATTGTTCATCAAGAAAGCTATCATCAATAGGTTGTGGGTCATCAAGAGTATTCTCTAGCCTAGACAAGATGTCTGCAACGGGTTCTCAGCTCCCTTTTCTATCAATAATGTGCAAATAAAATTCTTGCAGCAAGAGAACCCATCTAATAAGTCTAGGTTTAGCATCTTTCTTTTCCATAAGGTATTTGATAGCACCATGATCAGTGTGAATAGTTACTTTAGAATCAACAATATAAGGCCTAAACTTATCACAAGCAAATACAACTGCTAGAAATTCCATCTCAGTAGTAGCATAATTTCTCTGGGCACTATCTAGAGTTTTACTAGCATATTGGATAACATTCAATTTCTTATCAACTCTTTGTCCTAGAACAGCACCTACAGCATAATCACTAGCATCAGACATAATCTCAAAGGGTAAATTCCAGTCAGGAGGCTGGACAATGGGTGCAGAGATCAATGTTTTCTTAAGTATTTCAAATGCTTCTAGACAATCATCATAAAAGACAAAAGGAATATCTTTTCGTAAGATATTAGTCAGAGGCCTGGAGATTTTAGAGAAGTCCTTAATGAACCTCCTATAAAACCCGACATGACCAAGGAAACTTCTTATACCTTTGATGTCCTTGGGACACGGCATCTTTTCAATAGCATCAACTTTAGCTTTGTCAACTTCACTACCTCTTTCAGAAATTTTATGTCCCAAGACAATGCCTTCATTAACCATAAAGTGACACTTTTCCCAATTCAAGACAAGGTTAGTGTCTTCACATCTCTGCAAAACTCTATCAAGGTTGCTCAAGCAATCATCAAAAGAAGTTCCGTAAACGGAAAAGTCATCGATGAAAACCTCAACAATCTTTCCACAAAAATTAGAGAATATAGCCATCATGCATCTTTGAAAGGTAGCAGGTGCATTACATAAACCAAAAGGCATACGTCTATAAGCAAAGGTACCGAAAGGGCAAGTAAAAGTGGTTGCTTCTTGATCCCCTTTTGACACGGGTATTTGAGAGAAACCAGAATAGCCATCTAGAAAGCAAAAATGAGTATGTTTAGATAACCTTTCTAGCATTTGATCAATAAAAGGCAAAGGGTAATGATCTTTCTTAGTAGCTTTAATTAATTTGCGGAAATCAATTACCATCCTATAACCTGTAACGATTCTTCGTGGGATAAATTCATCTTTATCATTAGGAACAACAGTCGTACCTCCCTTCTTAGGGACAGAATGGACATGACTTACCCACTGGCTATTAGCAACTGGATAGATAATACCTGCCTCTAAAAGCATTAGTATTTCCTTCCTTACCACATCTTTCATTTTAGGATTGAATCGTCGTTGATGATCAATAACAGGTTTAGCGTCCTCTTCCATTTTTATGTTGTGTTGGCATAAAGTGGGACTAATTCCCTTAAGATCATCCAAAGTATATCCAATAGCAGCACGGTGCTTCTTCAGAGTTTTCAATACTTTTTCTTCTTCCTGCTCTGAAAGGTTAGCATTTATAATAACATGATATATCTTCTTTTCATCTAGATAAACATACTTAAGATTATCATGTAAAGGTTTAAGTTCAAACATGGGATCACCCTTGGGTGGAGGAGGATCCCATAGGATTTCAACATGCAAGTTGTTTTTCAATACGGGTCCCTGCTTAAAGAATATTTCATCTATTTCACTTCTCTCATTCATATACATATCATTTTCATGGTCTAGCAGATATTGTTCTCAAGGATCGTTAGGAGGCACAACAATAGAAGCAAGACCAATAATTTCATCCTTACTAGGTAATTCCTTATCATGGGATTGTCTACGAAATTTAGCAAAGTAAAACTCATGAGACATATCCCCTAAACCAATAGTAACAATATCTTTTACGCAGTCTATCTTAGCATTGACAGTATTCAAGAAGGGTCTACCAAATATAATGGGACAACAATCATCTTGTGGGGAACCAAGAACAAGAAAATCAACAGGATATTTAAATTTCCCACACAAGACTTCAACATCTCTAACAATCCCAATGGGTGAAATAGTGTCTCTATTAGCAAGCTTAATAGTAACATCAATACCTTCTGTAACACCCCAAAATTTTAACCATGATTTATTTATTAAAATTTTGCCAGGAAATTAAATTTTTCCTTTTCTGGACTTTTCTTTGTTTTCAGAACCATTCTTTTCTTCTGAATTGTGGAGTTTTCCCTCCAAGGGGAACTTTTCAAAAATAAATATTGTTGGACTTGTATTCCCTCTCAAGATCATTTCTTTTAACAGTGGAATTATTTCTATAAATATTTCCTAGAAGCTTTATTGCCTTTAATTGGTTTCTCAAAGGTTTTGGAGTCCCTTTTTGCACTGCAACCCTTTTATAAATTCTTCTAAAAATCCCACCAAAATTTGGAGATGTTGGTAGAAGTATATAACTCATTTCTATGCAAAAACCCATTGGTGTTCTTTGGAAAATTTGAGCAAACCATCCTCATTTGTGTTCTGGTCCAGTTTAGTGGTTTGTACTACAGCTCCATTTTTGCTTGCCCTTTTGCCTCTAAATTTTTCTCCTGCTTATAGTCCACCCTACCAAACTCTTAAATCCAGGAGATTGGAACCTTTGGAATACTTTTGGTGCATGCAATGATAGTTTTTCTTTTCTGTCCAGAATTGTATTTTGACAATAGTTGCATTACTAAGTTTCTTGTTTACCCAATCCAACTTCACCATCATATTTCTCACCTAAAGAGACCTTATTCTGCCAATTTGCATCTCTAGCAAAGCACTACAGGTGGCTCTGGCTTTATGTCGAACACCTATAGTGCATGGCCAGTTTTGGCATGCTCTTAAGTTTGCACTGTGATCTTACCCCTCTAGACTAACCAGCATGTCCACTAATCTCCTAGCCACCTCTAACCTTGTTCTGTTAATTTGCATCATCACCCAGGCCCTCTAGCTAGACCTGGCATTGCGTCGAGCACCTGGCGTGCGTGCGCTGGGCGCGCCCGGAGCGCACGTTTTGCACGCGCGCGCGCCCGAGCCGCCGCGTCGTACCCCTGGCCATTCGCTCGTCTGCAGAGCCGCGCCGCCCTCGTCCACACGTCGAAACCCTCCAAGCCATCTCCTGGAGCCCTACAGCGCCGCCGTCAGGTCGGCCACGGCAGCTAGCGGCCGGCCGCAGCAGGCTCCTGCCATGGCCGGCGCCGCCCCGACCACCACAGCTCGCCAGCTGCCCTGGGGAGCAGCTCGAGCTCATCCGCGAGCTCGTTGGGTAGTGCCGACCACCGCCACGTCGCCCTGTTAGCAACAGAACGGCGGTTCGCCGGCGTTCCTATCCGCAGCCGCGGGAACCGACCTCCCCCGCCTATTTAAGGAGCCCCGAGTTCGTCCAGACCCCCAAGCAGCCTCAGGCCATCCTCCTGGAGCTCTCGTAGCCAAAGATCGAGGGGGGGAGGCCGTCTTCCTCATCTCCGGTAGCTTCGGCCGCCGCCGTCCTCTGGTCCAAACCGCCGTAGGCAGGACCTCCCCAGTTCTTCCAGCACCACCATTCGACTCCCCTCGACCTTGCGGTGCTGCCCAACCCCTCAAACACGACCAAAAACCACCATAGGACGGAACCCCTTTCCAACCGAGACCGCCGTCCGCCGCGAAGCTCGTCGCCGACGCATTCCTCCACCTCCGTCTCCTTCTCGACCACCGAAAGGACCACCCCAGTCCGGCGGACCCATCCCCGCACTCGAACGCCCTCGAGGCGCCACCGTTCGCCGGCGTTGATCGCCGGAGCTCCGCCTCCTTTCGGCCAGAGGAGGAAGAAGACTGGTTGGACCAGTCAAACCTGACGGGTGGACCCGCGGGCCCACCGTCAGTGGCTCTGGTCGTCCCGCCGAGGCGCTTAAGTGAAAGCGTAAAGCCCGAAGTACGTCTCTCCCTCTCTAAAGCGTATTCCGAACCGATGCGTTTTCCTTTTTCTGGTTTTTAATAAAACAGAATTTTGACTAAACTTTGACTGGGCATATCTTTTTAAATAAAACTCCAAATGAGTTGATTCTTTTTCCTACCACTCTCAAATTTCATCTAGTTTATTTTAGGATTTATTTCAAAAATAATTAGGACAACTTTTTGTACTGTTTTTAAAGTTATGTTGATTTGAATATTTTCAAAAATAGGAATTTGGAGGGAAGATCAAAACTTTCAAAAGTTTTGGAGTGCCCTCACCTCTCTGCACCTTGAAGGCAAGCATTCTGAACCCCGGCATAATATTGTTGTGTGTTGTCTGATACGTTTACAACACCACCTTGACACGGAGTACTCGTTATTTTATGTGATGGTATGAACATGCTCATAAGTTCATGATGAAGGTTCCTTGCTGTTGGGAATTGATATACTTGTGATGGCAACCACCCTCGTCTACTTCTCATGCCTACCGGAAGGAATCCGGGGAAGTCTCTGTCTTGGGTAGACACGAGCTTGCTACTGATATTTCGTTGAGACGAGTATAGTCAGTAAGGCATGTTGAGGTATGATGAGTGGTGACTCTGTCTGTTGGTGTGAGATATGTTTGCCATGCTAATCACGTAGGTGATGCTTTAACCTCCTGAGTCGACCATAGATCGGGTCTTGTTCCGGTAACCCCCATACTTGCTTCGTACTACCACTTGTCCCTGCCGCAGGTAGGGTACAGTCCAGTAAGTTGTCAACCCCTTTCTTGGCACACACCGTACAGAGAGGCCATGGTGGAAGATACCGGCTGCATCCGGTAGGCATGCCACCTGGTCCGGGGGCATGGGTGTTTCCGGTTGGAGCCGAGGGGGTAGCTCCCCTAGTTCGCGCGCATTATAAATTCTGTGATCCCATGCTACTCGAGGTTGTAGCCTCCCCACTTAGAGTTTTACTTAACAGGTGTCGTGGGTGATTCCAGACACCGGTAAGTTAAGCTGGTGTGTGCGGGTCAGGTGTGTTTTCAACTAAAAGACCGTAAATGGAATTAGTCCCGATGGACTAAAGGAAACCGTTACTCGTGGGTAAAGAGTACACCCTCTGCAGAGTTTATATCTATTCGAATAGCCGTGTCCGCGGTTAAGGATTACAGTCTGGGATGGGTCAAGTGTCGGTCTTAGTGTCGGTCTTCGGAGGAAAAACTGCTAAGCCAGAACATTGGTCATAACATGTGACATATGATGATTATGATTATTATTATTTTTGGACTAACCATTTGTATTATTTGAATTACTGAATATCCCTGGGATGGTTCTACCTCCTGGATATTCCCTGTGATATTTTTCATATAAGCCCTTTATGTGGTGTCGCTCAGACGCCCGACTGTGGCATGTTTGTTTTTATTTTCTTTATAAGCCCTTTATGTGACGTCGCTCAGACGCCCGACTGAGGCATGCTTGTGTTTTATTTTTCATATAAGCCCTTTATGTGGTGTCGCTCAGACGCCCGACTGTGGCATGTTTGTTTTTATTTTCTTTATAAGCCCTTTATGTGACGTCGCTCAGACGCCCGACTGAGGCATGCTTCATTTTATTATCCTTTCGAGGCGTCGCTTCAGACACCCGATCGGTGCATTTTATTTTGATTGCTTGTTCATGGTTTATAAGAATAACATGCTTGCGTCATGAATTTTATTTCGCGACTAACGAAGTAACCATGGAATATTTTAGAGCATGAATGTCATTTGTTATATTGTACCTGTGTTCATAATGTTTGCGAGTACATTCAAAGTACTCACTGGCTTGTCCCTGGCTATTGTCTTGGCCAGATTTCTTGCTTGGAGAGGAACGCTGCGATGGCAGCCCCGGAACCTAGGCAATGGAGACAGCAGCCTCGCGAAGATAGGAATTATCCAGGTCAGCTGTTCCTGTGGGAAATGGAGTCCCATAGACGCTGATGTATCGCAAATCGCTTCCGCCATCAACCACTAGAACCCTTTTGTTGTACTCATGGACCAGAATGGTCTTGTACTACATATTTTGTATTTTGCTTGGAATTTCTGTATCAAGTTTGTGTCTCATCAGCTAACAGTAATCCTGGGGCTGGTGAGCACAAGGGCCGTTTACTGGGAAATTAATATCCTGGAAAACCGGTCCTGACAACCTTGGTATCAGAGCCAGGCTGACCATTGGCTAATCCTATCTTAGCCAGGTCAATAAACCTAGGTTAAACAACCCACCAAACCTTATTCTAGACCCAGCCATATCCCTCATGCAGAATAGCCACACAGTGACCCCGACAGCTTTTGGCAGTCGGTGCCCAACCTATCGGCCTATCCATAGACCGTGCGCCTGTGCCGACATCTGAGTTGTCCCATCCACAAGCGTGCGATGGAAGACCCGGCTGACTTATAAAGGAAGCCTTGCCCCAAAAACTCAGCACATCACAGCCACATTCCCAATTCGATATCCAATCACCAAGATGCCAGGCCCCCGCGTTCACAACGAGACCACCGCAGTTGAGCTCGAAGGCTTCGTAACCATCCTCGCCAATCTCACCCGCCGTGCCTTCGGCACCATCGAGCCGCCGGAATATGTCGTGTACCAAGAACACACGAGTAATTCCATCCATCACTTTTGGGCCACGGCGCACATCTACGGGAGAGGCATCATCTCGGAGCGTCCCTACCGGTTCACCGGAAGGACGACCTCCGACGAGCCCCAAGCCATCCAACTTGCAGCCCGAGAGGCTATAGTTCATCTTCGGCACCTGTCGCCGAGGGTCAACTGCCGCTCATTCTACTACTACCCTAGTCGTGAAGGCTATGGTAGACCGACCCAGGTCGCCAACGGAGACCATGAGTCGGACCCTGCCCTGGTGCATCTGGTACGCTACCTGAAAGCGCAAGAAGCACTATTTGATCAGGTCACTCTCGACCTGATTGAGACCCGCATGGCGCTCACCCGCCTGACCCCAGCAAGGAGCGAAGCCGCACCCGCCACCGACACCCCGATAGTGCTGCCTGGAAGGCCGGTTGAGCCCCCAAGCTCTGACCATGTCATCCACCCGGGCAATGCCACCGCCTCACCCGGAGACCTCCGTCGTCTCTTGGAGGCCTACTCCAATGGGACGGTGACCTCGACACCCCGCGAAGGCCACCACCGCTACTCCAGCCCTGTAGCTCCCCATCCTACCCCGGCCAGCTCCGACACGGAAGCACCCGGAGAGGACTCGGCATCCGCAGGACACGCCCGGCTAGATCTCAACCAGGTGGACTGAGTCCACCAGGATTGTTGTCAAGCCCTAGTGGCCAGTTTTTCCTTTAGTTCCGTAGTAGTCGTTGTGTGACGTAGTGAGCTTGTAACCACTTGTGTGTCAACATCACATAGTATGTGTGATCTGGCATATATTGTTTGACGAATGGTTGCAGAGTTAAATCCTAGACGAGACCCCTAAGCGGCATACACAGTACCATGTCACTTTTCTTTTGGGGATTGAGGCCTGAGACTTTGACTCGGACAGCCCCGCGCCGGAGTCGGTGTCTCAGTCGTACGGCACCACTTCATGTTTCACGACCCCGGGCTCTCTATAAGAGGCCACCCTCATTTTTCCACACCAGCAACCATCAGCATCGAGCGCTACCTTCCTCATTCACCCATCCATGTCTCACCCCGGAGCTTACCTGAGGACCCCCGACGCAAACCCTGGTAGTTTTGTTAAGATATTATGGGATTTTGCCCGCAATACTCTTGGCTCCACCCATCCACCCCTGTATGAGCTGCTCAAATCGAGAATCACTCCTGATCTCTCGAAATACTGGGCAGCTGTACATATTCCACCAGCAGATTTAAACCAAGGCCCTCCCTATGTTATCTTCATCGGGAGATCCATGCCAACACCAGGCATGGCCATTGAGTCTGCTGCGTATGAAGCAGTCACCCGTCTTCGATTTGCGGTACCTTGTGCCAGCACAAGAGAATACTGCTATTTCCCAAGCCGCGCTGCTTTTGGAGCAGAAGCTACGTTCCGTTGTGGACGTGCGGAGAGCGATCCAGCCCTGGTCTATCTCATTCAATATGTGATGGCCCAGGAGCATTTCACCCAGCAAATACTGGAGTATCTCCACAACCTTGCTGTTCTAAATCCCCGGATCACCATTGGCGGACCCCCTCTGCCAACTCAGGAAGGACACATCCTTCGATTGCTTCCTCAACTTCCTCCGCTCCCTCCGGAAGAAGAAGAGTGTGTTCCAACACCAGGAAGCCTTCCGCTTTCCCCGATAGAAGAGGAATGTGCCCCAGTGCCGGAAACATTTCCTCAGGACCCTGTCCGTTTTCCGTTTTTATCGTAGACATCACTGCTATGTTTGTTATCCTAGCACTTATTTATGTATTACAGCTTATGCGTTGTATTCTAAGTTTGTGGGATGAATTTAATGTTTGTTTTTGATTAATATAAGTGGATTTTGCTGCTGTTCATTTTGATCGGCTACCTCCGCTCTCAGTAAATCTTGCAGTTAGATTTTTCTTTGAGCCATTGCAACACATAAATTCTTCGTGACATGCATGTTAATTTACGCGGCACCACGACAGCAGGCTCACATCCACAACCACTCAACTGCGTGCACTAGTTGCATAACCACGTGCGTATGTTGCACCTATCTGATCACCTCACTAACACACCACAGTCTCTGAAGGAGAAATTTGTGGGTGATTATTCGAACGCAAGTTGCCTCCAGCACACTGACAGCAGTCAGAACCTAACAACCACACTTAATCCTCATGATCATCGCCGCCGCGAAGAGCTAACACTCGAGCAGCAGCATCACGGCGATCATTGAGGATCATCGCGCACAAGAGCACGGAGAACCCCAGCAATGCCGCCAACCCTCCGCACAACAGGATCACGTACCAGTCCGGCATCACCTCCGCCATTAGAGCCTCGTCGCGAGCTCCTGCAAACAGAAATGGAGGAGAAGGAAGGAGAAGAAGAGGCGAGGCCGGGTGTGAGGAAGAAGAGAGGAGCACCGCGGTCATTTTATAGCTCGAGATCGGTGCACGGTGGGCAAAGTCCACCAGCGCCGCTCGTCGCTCAATCGCCGGTGTTCGGAGGCGAATCCGCGAGCAGTGCCGACAACGCACTGGCCCGCGAGGTGAGTGCACGCTGCGCCGGCAGCTAGCACGCCGCGCACTACCGCAGTACGGCCTAGATGCCCTACGCGCTAGGCGTCGCCGGTGGAGAAAGCGCGGGAGAACACGCGAGAGAGAAGGAGAAAGAGAGCCAGAGGTAGAAGAAGAGGCTGACAGTAGACCCCGGGCCCACTTGTCAGCCAAAGAGAGCTCTATGCACTCGGGTACGACCAGCGTAACTTGTGAATTTAGACTGTTGTTCTAAATTTACTGCAGCCGATAGTAGTAATTTCTCGGTTTTCTCAACCATAGTTTTCTTCACATAGCACCAGTACACCACTATGGTTGTACCAATTATTTGCTCCCTCGCAGTAACCTCAGTATATTACGAATGTCCGTTTCTTTTGAATTAATGCTTTATGGTAATAGGATGGATATTTTGAGATCGTCCTTAGCAAATCTCGAGGACGAGATTTTTCTTAAGGGGGGTGGTGTTGTAACACCCCAAAATTTTAACCATGATTTATTTATTAAAATTTTGCCAGGAAATTAAATTTTTCCTTTTCTGGACTTTTCTTTGTTTTCAGAACCATTCTTTTCTTCTGAATTGTGGAGTTTTCCCTCCAAGGGGAACTTTTCAAAAATAAATATTGTTGGACTTGTATTCCCTCTCAAGATCATTTCTTTTAACAGTGGAATTATTTCTATAAATATTTCCTAGAAGCTTTATTGCCTTTAATTGGTTTCTCAAAGGTTTTGGAGTCCCTTTTTGCACTGCAACCCTTTTATAAATTCTTCTAAAAATCCCACCAAAATTTGGAGATGTTGGTAGAAGTATATAACTCATTTCTATGCAAAAACCCATTGGTGTTCTTTGGAAAATTTGAGCAAACCATCCTCATTTGTGTTCTGGTCCAGTTTAGTGGTTTGTACTACAGCTCCATTTTTGCTTGCCCTTTTGCCTCTAAATTTTTCTCCTGCTTATAGTCCACCCTACCAAACTCTTAAATCCAGGAGATTGGAACCTTTGGAATACTTTTGGTGCATGCAATGATAGTTTTTCTTTTCTGTCCAGAATTGTATTTTGACAATAGTTGCATTACTAAGTTTCTTGTTTACCCAATCCAACTTCACCATCATATTTCTCACCTAAAGAGACCTTATTCTGCCAATTTGCATCTCTAGCAAAGCACTACAGGTGGCTCTGGCTTTATGTCGAACACCTATAGTGCATGGCCAGTTTTGGCATGCTCTTAAGTTTGCACTGTGATCTTACCCCTCTGGACTAACCAGCATGTCCACTAATCTCCTAGCCACCTCTAACCTTGTTCTGTTAATTTGCATCATCACCCAGGCCCTCTAGCTAGACCTGGCATTGCGTCGAGCACCTGGCGTGCGTGCGCTGGGCGCGCCCGGAGCGCACGTTTTGCACGCGCGCGCGCCCGAGCCGCCGCGTCGTACCCCTGGCCATTCGCTCGTCTGCAGAGCAGCGCCGCCCTCGTCCACACGTCGAAACCCTCCAAGCCATCTCCTGGAGCCCTACAGCGCCGCCGTCAGGTCGGCCACGGCAGCTAGCGGCCGGCCGCAGCAGGCTCCTGCCATGGCCGGCGCCGCCCCTACCACCACAGCTCGCCAGCTGCCCTGGGGAGCAGCTCGAGCTCATCCGCGAGCTCGTTGGGTAGTGCCGACCACCGCCACGTCGCCCTGTTAGCAACAGAACGGCGGTTCGCCGGCGTTCCTATCCGCAGCCGCGGGAACCGACCTCCCCCGCCTATTTAAGGAGCCCCGAGTTCGTCCAGACCCCCAAGCAGCCTCAGGCCATCCTCCTGGAGCTCTCGTAGCCAAAGATCGAGGGGGGGAGGCCGTCTTCCTCATCTCCGGTAGCTTCGGCCGCCGCCGTCCTCTGGTCCAAACCGCCGTAGGCAGGACCTCCCCAGTTCTTCCAGCACCACCATTCGACTCCCCTCGACCTTGCGGTGCTGCCCAACCCCTCAAACACGACCAAAAACCACCATAGGACGGAACCCCTTTCCAACCGAGACCGCCGTCCGCCGCGAAGCTCGTCGCCGACGCATTCCTCCACCTCCGTCTCCTTCTCGACCACCGAAAGGACCACCCCAGTCCGGCGGACCCATCCCCGCACTCGAACGCCCTCGAGGCGCCACTGTTCGCCGGCGTTGATCGCCGGAGCTCCGCCTCCTTTCGGCCAGAGGAGGAAGAAGACTGGTTGGACCAGTCAAACCTGACGGGTGGACCCACGGGCCCACCGTCAGTGGCTCTGGTCGTCCCGCCGAGGCGCTTAAGTGAAAGCGTAAAGCCCGAAGTACGTCTCTCCCTCTCTAAAGCGTATTCCGAACCGATGCGTTTTCCTTTTTCTGGTTTTTAATAAAACAGAATTTTGACTAAACTTTGACTGGGCATATCTTTTTAAATAAAACTCCAAATGAGTTGATTCTTTTTCCTACCACTCTCAAATTTCATCTAGTTTATTTTAGGATTTATTTCAAAAATAATTAGGACAACTTTTTGTACTGTTTTTAAAGTTATGTTGATTTGAATATTTTCAAAAATAGGAATTTGGAGGGAAGATCAAAACTTTCAAAAGTTTTGGAGTGCCCTCACCTCTCTGCACCTTGAAGGCAAGCATTCTGAACCCCGGCATAATATTGTTGTGTGTTGTCTGATACGTTTACAACACCACCTTGACACGGAGTACTCGTTATTTTATGTGATGGTATGAACATGCTCATAAGTTCATGATGAAGGTTCCTTGCTGTTGGGAATTGATATACTTGTGATGGCAACCACCCTCGTCTACTTCTCATGCCTACCGGAAGGAATCCGGGGAAGTCTCTGTCTTGGGTAGACACGAGCTTGCTACTGATATTTCGTTGAGACGAGTATAGTCAGTAAGGCATGTTGAGGTATGATGAGTGGTGACTCTGTCTGTTGGTGTGAGATATGTTTGCCATGCTAATCACGTAGGTGATGCTTTAACCTCCTGAGTCGACCATAGATCGGGTCTTGTTCCGGTAACCCCCATACTTGCTTCGTACTACCACTTGTCCCTGCCGCAGGTAGGGTACAGTCCAGTAAGTTGTCAACCCCTTTCTTGGCACACACCGTACAGAGAGGCCATGGTGGAAGATACCGGCTGCATCCGGTAGGCATGCCACCTGGTCCGGGGGCATGGGTGTTTCCGGTTGGAGCCGAGGGGGTAGCTCCCCTAGTTCGCGCGCATTATAAATTCTGTGATCCCATGCTACTCGAGGTTGTAGCCTCCCCACTTAGAGTTTTACTTAACAGGTGTCGTGGGTGATTCCAGACACCGGTAAGTTAAGCTGGTGTGTGCGGGTCAGGTGTGTTTTCAACTAAAAGACCGTAAATGGAATTAGTCCCGATGGACTAAAGGAAACCGTTACTCGTGGGTAAAGAGTACACCCTCTGCAGAGTTTATATCTATTCGAATAGCCGTGTCCGCGGTTAAGGATTACAGTCTGGGATGGGTCAAGTGTCGGTCTTAGTGTCGGTCTTCGGAGGAAAAACTGCTAAGCCAGAACATTGGTCATAACATGTGACATATGATGATTATGATTATTATTATTTTTGGACTAACCATTTGTATTATTTGAATTACTGAATATCCCTGGGATGGTTCTACCTCCTGGATATTCCCTGTGATATTTTTCATATAAGCCCTTTATGTGGTGTCGCTCAGACGCCCGACTGTGGCATGTTTGTTTTTATTTTCTTTATAAGCCCTTTATGTGACGTCGCTCAGACGCCCGACTGAGGCATGCTTGTGTTTTATTTTTCATATAAGCCCTTTATGTGGTGTCGCTCAGACGCCCGACTGTGGCATGTTTGTTTTTATTTTCTTTATAAGCCCTTTATGTGACGTCGCTCAGACGCCCGACTGAGGCATGCTTCATTTTATTATCCTTTCGAGGCGTCGCTTCAGACACCCGATCGGTGCATTTTATTTTGATTGCTTGTTCATGGTTTATAAGAATAACATGCTTGCGTCATGAATTTTATTTCGCGACTAACGAAGTAACCATGGAATATTTTAGAGCATGAATGTCATTTGTTATATTGTACCTGTGTTCATAATGTTTGCGAGTACATTCAAAGTACTCACTGGCTTGTCCCTGGCTATTGTCTTGGCCAGATTTCTTGCTTGGAGAGGAACGCTGCGATGGCAGCCCCGGAACCTAGGCAATGGAGACAGCAGCCTCGCGAAGATAGGAATTATCCAGGTCAGCTGTTCCTGTGGGAAATGGAGTCCCATAGACGCTGATGTATCGCAAATCGCTTCCGCCATCAACCACTAGAACCCTTTTGTTGTACTCATGGACCAGAATGGTCTTGTACTACATATTTTGTATTTTGCTTGGAATTTCTGTATCAAGTTTGTGTCTCATCAGCTAACAGTAATCCTGGGGCTGGTGAGCACAAGGGCCGTTTACTGGGAAATTAATATCCTGGAAAACCGGTCCTGACACCTTCTAGCTCAGAGGGTGCAATATTATGCATAATTTCACCATATAAAGAAATGGGTATTACACTCACACTAGCACCTACGTCACATAAACCATGATAGCAATGATCTCCTATTTTAACAGAAATAACAGGCAAGCCTACAACATGTCTATGTTTATTCCTAGCATCGGGTTTGGCTATTCTAGCAGCTTCCTCTTGGAGGTAAATAACATGTCCATCTAAATTTTCAACAAAGAGATCTTTAACCATATCAACACTAGGTTCAACTTTAATTTGCTTAGAGGGTGTAGGTGTTCTAGTATTACTCTTACGAACCACAGTTGAAGCTTTAGCATGATCCTTTATTCTAACAGGGAAAGGTGGTTTCTCAATATAAGCAGTGGGAACAATAGGATCAACATTATAAGTGATAGTCTTTTCTTCAACTTTAACAGGTTCAACTAATTTTACTTCAATGGGAGGATGGTATTTAAACCACTTCTCCTTGGGGAGGTCAACATGAGTAGCAAATGATTCACAGAAAGAAGCTACTATCTCAGAGTCAAGCCCGTATTTAGTGCTAAATTCACGGAAAACATCGGTATCTATAAAAGCTTTAACACAATCAAACTTAGGGTTCATACCTGACTCCTTACCTTTGTCGAGATCCCAATCTTCAGAGTTGCGTTTAATTCTTTCCAATAAATCCCATTTGAATTCAACAGTCTTCATCATAAAAGAACCAGAACAAGAATTATCGAGCATGGTGCGATTATTGAGAGAAAGCCGAGCATAAAAATTTTGACTGATCATTTTCTTGAGAGCTCATGATTGGGGCATGAATATAACATTGACTTAAGCATCCCCCAAGCTTGAGCGATGCTTTCTCCTTCGCGAGGCCAAAACTTATATATATATATATATATATATATATATATATATATATATATATATATATATATATATATATATATATATATATATATATATATATATATATATATATATATATATATATATATATATATACGATCACGATGAACCTGGTGCATAAGGTAGAACTTCTGATGAAATTCCAACTTCAGCTGATTATAGTTCCATGATCCAATATCATCACATAGCCTAAACCATGTCAATGTATCTCCCTTCAAAGATAAAGGGAAGAACTTCTTCTTGATAACATCCTCGGGCATACCTGCTAGCTTAAATAACCCACAAACTTCATCCACATAAATTAGATGCAAATCGGGATGTAGTGTTCCGTCTCCTCTAAAGGGATTATCTAGCAGTTTCTCTATCATACCTGAAGGAATTTCAAAGCAAACATCTTCAGTAGGTTCAGTAGGTTGAGGAGCAACTCTTTGCTCTTCTGGTCGGGGTGAAGATGCCCCGAACAATCCCCTCAAAGGATGATGAGCCATAGTAACAAGTGACAGTAAATTTCAGCACACTATATAAATTTTTCCTTACCAAAGGCGCTTCACTCCACGGCAATGGCACCAGAAAAGAGTGTTGATGACCCACAAGTGTAGGGGATCTATCATATTCCTTTCGATAAGTAAGAGTGTCGAACCGAACGAGGAGAAGACAAAAATGATAGGCAGTTTTCAGTAAGGTATTTTCTGCAAGCACTGAAATTATCGGTAACATATAATTTCGTGATAAGGTAATTGGTAGCAAGTAACAAATAGTAAAAGTAAATAAAGTGCAGCAAGATGGCCCAATCCTTTTTGTATCAAAGGACAAGCCTGGAAAAACTCTTATATGAAGGAAAACGCTCCCGAGGACAAATGGGAATTATCGTCAAGCTAGTTTTCAATAAGATCATCTGATTCGCGTTCGATACTTTGATAATTTGGTATGTGGTTGGACCGGTGCTTGGGTGCTGTCCTTACTTGGACAAGCATCCCACTTATGATTAACATCTAATGCAAGCATCCGCAACTACAAAAGAAGTATTAAGGTAAACCTAACAATAGCATGAAACAAGTGGATCCAAATCAACCCCTTACGAAGCAACGCATAAACTAGGGTTTAAGCTTCTGTCACTCTAGCAACCCATCATCTACTTATTACTTACCAATGCCTTCCTCTAGGCCCAAACAATGGTGAAGTGTCATGTAGTCGACGTTCACATGACACCACTAGAGGAGAGACAACATACATCTCATCAAAATATCGAACGAATACCAAATTCACATGACTACTTATAGCAAGACTTCTCTCATGTCCTCAGGAACAAAAGTTACTACTCACAAGACATAATATTGTTCATTATCAGAGGGGTATTAATATGCATAATGGATCTGAACATATGATCTTCCACCAAGTAAACCAACTAGCATCAACTACAAGGAGTAATCAACACTACTAGCAACCCACAGGTACCAATCTGAGGTTTGGGTACAAAGATTGGATACAAGAGATGAACTAGGGTTTGAGAGGAGATGGTGCTGGTGAAGATGTTGATGAAGATAACCCTCCCCAAGATGGGAGAGTTGTTGGGGATGACGGCGGTGACGATTTCCCCCTCCCACAGGGAAGTATCCTCGGCAGAACAGCTCTGCCGGAGCCCAAGATTGGTTCCGCCAAGGTTCCGCCTCGAGACGGCGGCATCTGGACCCGAAAGCCTCCTTCTGATTTTTTCCAGGTGAAAACACCCCATATAGGAGAAGATGGGAATCGGGGGGTCACCGGGTGGCCCACGAGGCAGGGGGTGCCCAGAGGGGCGCGCACCCCCCACCCTCATGAACAGGGGTGCCCCCCCTGGTGAATCTCTTTCGCCAGATATTTTTTATATTTTCTGAAACGGTATTTCGTGGAGTTTCGGAGCTTTTTGAGTTGTGCAGAATAGGTTTCCAATGTTTGCTCCTTTTCCAGCCCAGAATTCCAGTTGTCGGCATTCTCCCTCTTCATGTAAACCTTGTAAAATAAGAGAGAAAAGGCATAAGTATTGTGACATAATGTGTAATAACAGCTCATAGTGCAATAAATATCAACATAAAAGCATGATGCAGAATGGACGTATCAATGGTAAGCCGGCAGATGTTAAGCCAGACGGTAAGCCAGATGGTAAGCTGGCAGATGTTAAGCCAGTAGATGTTAAGCCGGACGGTAAGCTAGATGGTAAGCCAGATGGTAAGTCAGATTGTAAGCTAGATCGTAAGCCAGATTGTAAGCCAGATCATAAGCAAGATTGTAAGCCGGCGGTTAAGAAGCCCAAGACATTAAGAAGCCCATGGAGAGAATCTCATGAAGAGAAGTCAGAATAGTTTAAGTCTTAATCCGAGTTGGACTCTACATGTAAGCTGCCCCTTCAACTTATATAAGGAGGGGTAGGGCACCCCAAGAGGGACATGTTGAATAATCTTTAAGACTAGACACAACTAGGAGAGCCGGAGATACGGCGACTCCTTCATGATCATAATGAGACATAGCCACAGACAACATGTAGGGTTGTTACCGGATGATGTTTCCCGGGGCCCGAAGCTGTCTAAATCCTTGTATTGTGTGTTGATCCGCCTCGCATCTCTCATACTGATCAACCCCTCTCAAGATACCACATAGATGTGTTGGCCCCACGACTAAGTCCTCACACTAGGACATCTGTCATGAGAATTCCACGACAGTTGGCGCCCACCGTGGGGGAGGCGCATGGTGGTCTTGAGTTCTTGGAGGGATCTCCCCAGGGATCAAGTAGTTTGCAATTTTCCAGAGGAAGTTTTTACAATCCATGAGATTGGAGTTGAAGAAGAAAGTTAGGGTTGCGTCATGAGCCATCGCCTTTGCAAATTGAATCTAAAGACCAATCAATATCTGTTGCTGTGCACCGCAAGTCAGAAAGTAGCCGACCTGCGGACACGGGCGCAACCCGGTTTTGTCTCAATGCTTTTTCTCAAGCTGGCCCTGGGTGGCCCTTCTGCTCTGTTGATTCGCCGTGAGAGCCGGCCATGAATCGACGCCGGTTTCCACCGCGGTTGAGCCGCCACCGCCATCACAACGAGAGACGCCTCCGGGTCGTATCATCCGCGGGCCATCGCCAAGCTGTTTCCTCTGCGAGCCGCCCCGACCATCAGAGTCACCCCCGCCTCTACTGTGGCCACAATAGCTATCAACTGCCAATGGCTTCGCCCGAAGCAGAACGGCCATGACCCAAAATCAGAACTTGCGGATACCCAGGCTCTTTTATTGTCTGCGCCCGAGAAGCACCCGTCTCAAACCGCCATTGCATCTGGTCGTCGAGTCGGACATCTCCGCGTGCGCCGTGGACGAGCCGCAGCAGTTACCGCCTTCCACCACAGCATCACCTCAACCATGGTCTATCTCCTCGAGTCGCCAACGCCTCATCGACCACCCGCCAACAAGCCAGCCCTGCTGCTTCATCGCATCTGAGCCGCCATGCCTCGTGCTACTATGAGCCACCCTTGATGAGCGACCTCGCCTTCCATGCGCTGAGTTGCCTACGCCAAATCATTCCCCGGAGTCCCTCGACCACGGGCTCGCCGGGGCGCAGTGGAGCCGCTAACCACATCACTGGTGAGCCACCGGCACCTCCGTTTGCCGGCTTAAAGCAACTTCTTCTATGACGGGTCAACACCTCCGCCCCGAGTAAACCCTGGCCGAACTACGGCACCATCCGAGTGACCGCAACTGCGTTCCGACTCGGCCGGGCCAGAGCTGACTCACCGCACGGTTCTGCTGCAACGCCCCGAGCCGCCTGGTCTCCGCTTCCGAGCGTCTCCTCAATCTTACCGAGAGTCGCCGGTCTCTGACAAGCTGCCAACCCGCTACTACGGACGTGCCTTAAACATCTGCGAGTTGCTTCTGTGGCGGCTGCGGGCGCGACCCCACTCCCACATCGCAATGCTGACTGAGCACCTCCGCCCTTTCTGCGAGGCCGCCTGTATGAGTCGCCCCGTCGCCGTGGCTTGCCGGCGCCGCCTTGTCTTGCCTTGGATTTGAGCCGCCGTTGCCGCGGCCTTACCTCACTTCCACCTACGCGGTCTCCGTTTCGGTCTCCATTACATTCTTCTGCCCCGAGCGGCCTCGCCAGGCGTCTCACCGTGGTCGCTGGTTCGCGCCTTCAATGCGCCGGCTGCTGTTGAGCCACCCTGTTGATCTGCCGGTTCCGAGCTGCCTTAAGCCTCCGTTGCTCGCTCCAACTGTAGCAGGGGAGAGTGATGACCCACAAGTGTAGGGGATCTATCGTAGTCCTTTCGATAAGTAAGAGTGTCCAACTCAACGAGGAGCAGAAGGAAATGATAGGCAGTTTTCAGTAAGGTAACTCTGCAAGCACTGAAATTATCGGTAACAGATAGTTTTGTGATAAGGTAATTTGTAACGAGTAACAAGTGGTAAAATTAAATAGGGTGCAACAATATGTCCCAATCCTTTTTGTAGCCAAGGACAAGCCTGGACAAACTCTTATATAAAGGAAAGCGCTCCCGAGGACACATGGGAATTATCATCAAGCTAGTTTTCATCACGCTCATATGATTCGCGTTCGTTACTTTGATAATTTGGTATGTGGGTGGACCGGTGCTTGGGTGCTGCCCTTACTTGGACAAGCATCCCACTTATGATTAACCTCTATTGCAAGCATCCGCAAGTACAACTGAAGTATTAAGGTATAAACCTAACCATAGCATGAAATATTTGGATCCAAATCAGCCCCTTACGAAGCAACGCATAACTAGGGTTTAAGCTTCTGTCGCTCTTGCAACCCACTATCTACTTATTACTTCACAATGCCTTCCTCTAGGCCCAAACAATGGTTAAGTGTCATGTAGTCGACGTTCACATAACACCACTAGAGGAAATACAACATACATCTCATCAAAATATCGAAGGAATACCAAATTCACATGACTACTTATAGCAAGACTTCTCCCATGTCCTCGGGAACAAACGTAACTACGCACAAGACATAATATTATTCATAATCAGAGGAATATTAATATGCGTAATGAATTTGAACATATGATCTTCCACCGGATAAACCAACTAGCATCAACTACAAGGAGAAACCATAACTACTAGTAACTCACAGGTACCAATCCGAGGTTTTGGCACAAAGATTGGATACAAGAGATGAACTAGGGTTTGAGAGGAGATGTTGCTGGTGGATGTTGATGAAGATTGACGCCCTCCCGATGAGTGGATCGATGGTGATGACGATGGTGACGATTTCCCCCCTCCTGGAGGGATGTTTCCCCGGCAGAACAGCTCTGCTGGAGCCCTAGATTGGTTCCGCCAAGGTTTCGCCTCGAGATGGCGGCGCTTCGTCCCGAAAACCTCCTTGTGATTTTTTCCAGGGCAGAAGACATCTTATACCAGAAGATGGGCATCAGCGGGCTGCCAGGTGGCCCACGAGGCAGGGGCGCGCCCAGGGTGTAGGGCACGCCCCCATCCTCGTGGACGGTGGGTGGCCCCCCTCTGGTGCTTTCTTCGCTCATTTTTTTATATATTCCAGAACTGACTTTCGTGGAGTTTCAGGGCTTTTTGAGTTGTGCAGAATAGGTCTCCAATATTTGCTCCTTTTCCTGTCCAGAATTCCAGCCGCCGACATTCTCCCTCTGTCGCGCATGGGTGTGGCCTAGAACCGCCGGGGTGCCGTCGCTCCTGCTTGAGTCGCCATTGGACAAATTTACCTCATCCCTGAGAGCCGCTGTGTCGCGACCACGGCCGCAACCTCACTGGTCGGTCACCTCCGCCAAGCCACTGCTGTGCCTCATCGGGTTACCACTGTCTCGTCCTCCGACACACCTGGGAGCCGCCTACGATCTAGCAGAGCCGCCCCGTAGGAGCCCACCGGGTCGGGCCTGCCTTCGCCTTAAGTCGGTGCACGCACCTACCCTCAAGCCTCTGCCTCTGTCGGGTCAGAGTCGCTACTTTGGCCTCCGCCTCTGTCGCTAGCACTTCTGAGCTTCCCTTCAATTGAAACAGCTGGGGCCGTGACCCGCCGGCGCCCCCGTTGAGCCGCCGGTGCGGTCGCCGCCTCGCGCGGCCTATCGATGCCCTGAGCCGCCGCACCTCGCATTGCAACCCGCCTCCGCGTTACCCTCCTCTGCCAGGCCTGGCCTTAAGCTGCCAGTGCGCTGCCTCGGTGAAGCGACCTTGCCTCGTTGACCCACCTTTGTCGTGTGTCGCTGCCGCGCCGAGTCGCCGTTCATACCTCGAGTCGCCGCTGGCGCAGGCTGCCCTGCGTCGCCGCCCTCACCATACCTTGACCTGTTTCTGTCAAGAGCCGCTGGCTTGCGAGTTGCCTTTGCTAGAGCAATAAGTGTGAAATACATGAAATAAGTAGTGAATGAGCTCTATAACAGTTTGTATCTTCAACAAGTCGACACTCAAAATTCTAGAGAAGCAGGGCTGCTGAACATGAGGCTGCAGAGGTTAAAGCTTAATTAAATTCACCAGTTCCATGGGAGGGCACAGTGCGATCAAACACGGAAGGATGGCGTGAGTTGTTTCCAAAACCACTTGATGAAGATATGCATCAGTACCCTACATGATTGTAAGGATCGCCAACAGTTGACGACATCGCACCTCCGGATTGTCCTGCGTTGTGAGCCACTAGACCAAGTATTAGGTGAGTGCTTTTTGCTCACGTGATTATCTATTATCTGGACAAATTAGGTGATATCAATCCAGTTTATTTTTATTGATACTTCTTTATTTTTCTTCGAGAACAATTACTCTCATTTGTGCTAATTCTTAAGCAGAATTCATAATTGAGAAGGAGACCATCAAACTAAGGCCCTTGCCTACACAGGATGGATTAATCGACATGGTCATTCATAACCCGCCGAGATTCAACATATTCCAGCAATCCACTGGTCATATCATGGCCAAAGCATGGAGAGTCTCAAGGCAACTCCTCGAGTAGTCTTAAGACTTGGGGGCTACGATAACATGACTTAGCAAACATTGTGAGATTCAAGACTCCGGGTCATTTGAGGGAAGATAACCCGGTCCCGAAGGCTACTGCCATATTGGTGAAAATTTAAAGGCCATTGATAGCCCACAAGTATAGGGGATCGCAACCGTTTTCGAGGGTAAAGTATTCAACCCAAATTTATTGATTCGACATAAGGGGAGCCAAAGAATACTCTTAAGTATTAGCAGCTGAGTTGTCAATTCAACCACACCTGGAAACTTAGTATCTAAAGCAAGATAGTTTAGTAGCAAAGTCATATGATAGTGGCGGTAGCAGCAATAAAAGTAACGGTAGTGTTTTTGTAGTTTTTGTAATAGTAGCAGCGGAAAAGTAAATAAGCAACAAGCAATATGGGAAAAGCTCGTAGGTATTGGATCGGTGATGGGAAATTATGTCGGATGCAATTCATCATGTAGAAGTTATAACCTAGGGTGACACAGAACTAGCTCCAGTTCATCAATGCAATGTAGGCATGTATTCCGAATATAGTCATATGTGCATATGGAAAAGAACTTGCATGACATCTTTTGTCCTACCCTCCCATGGCAGTGGGGTCCTATTGGAGACTAAGGGATATTAAGGCCTCCTTTTAATACAGTACCGGACCAAAGCACTAACACATAGTGAATACATGAACTCCTCAAACTATAGTCATCACCGGGAGTGGTCCCGATTATTGTCACTTCGGGGTTGCCGAATCATAACACATAGTAGGTGACTATAGACTTGCAAGATAGGATCAAGAACACACATATATTCGTGAAAACATAATAGGTTCAGATCTGAAATCATGTCACTCGGGCCCTAGTGACAAGCATTAAGCATAGCAAAGTCATAGCAACATCAATCTCAGAACATAGTGGATACTAGGGATCAAACCCTAACAAAACTACCGATTACATGATAGATCCCATCCAACCCATCACCGTCCAGCAAGCCTACGATGGAATTACTCGCGCACGACGGTGAGCATAATGGAATTGGTGATGGAGGAAGGTTGATGATGATGATGGCGACGATCTCCACTCCCCGGAGCCTCGAACGGACTCCAGATCAGCCCTCCTGAGAGAGATTAGGGCTTGGTGGCGGCTCCGTATCGTAAAATGCGATAATTCTTCCTCCCTGATTTTTCTCTCCCCGAAAGTGAATATATAGGATCTGGGGATACGTCGGTGGAGCACTAGTGGGGCCCACGAGGCAGGGGCACGCCCTAAGGGGGGGGGGGGGCGCCCCCACCCTCGTGGACAGGGTGTGGGCCCCCTAGTCTGGATCTTCTTGCAGGTATTTTTTATATTTTCCAAAATAATTCTTCGTGGAGTTTCAGGACATTCCGAGAACTTTTTATTTCTGCACAAAAATAACACCATGGCAATTCTGCTGAAAACAGTATCAGTCCAGGTTAGTTCCATTCAAATCATGCAAGTTAGCTTCCAAAACAAGGGCAAAAGTGTTTGGAAAAGTAGATACGTTGGAGACGTATCAACTCCCCCAAGCTTAAACCTTTGCTTGTCCTCAAGCAATTCAGTTGATAAACTGAAAGTGATAAAGAAAAACTTTGACAAACTCTGTTTGCTCTAGTTGTTGTAAATATGTAAGCCAGCATTCAGGTTTTCAGCAAGATCATGAACTAACCATATTCACAATAACTTTCAGGTCTCAAGTCTACTCACACCAATGGCATAATCAACTAGCGAGCAATAATAATAAACCTCGGATGACAACACTTTCTAAAAACAATCATGATATGATATAATAAGATGGTATCTCGCTAGCCCTTTGTGAGACAGCAAAACATAAATGCAGAGCACCTTTAAAGATCAAGGACTGACTAGACATTGTAATTCATGGTAAAAGAGATCCAATCATGATCATACACAATGCAAATTAATAGTAATACATGCAAATGACAGAGGTGCTCTCCTACTGGTGCTCTTTTATAAGAGGATGATGACTCTGCATAAAAATAAATAGATAGGCCCTTCGCAGAGGGAATCAGGGATTTGTAGAGGTGCCACAGCTCGATTTTTAAATAGAGATGAATAACATTTTCAGCGGTATACTTTCATTGTCAACATAGCAACCAAGAATCTTGATATCTCCCATGCTACGCACATTATAGGCGGTTCCCAAACAGAATGGTAAAGTTTATACTCCCCCAACCACCAACAAGCACACTCCACGGCTAGCCCGAAACAACGAGTACCGTCCAAATCAGCAAATAACCCCGGGGAAGTTTTGTTTAATTATTATGATTTTGAGCATGGGACTAGGCATCCCGATTACCAGCCATTTTCTCATGAATGATGAGCGGAGTCCACTCAACGGGAGAATAACCCACCTAGCATGGAAGATATAGAAAACCCTAGTTGATACATGAGCTGTTCGAGAATACAAAACATAGTTTTATTTGAAGGTTTAGAGTTTGGCACATACAAATTTACTTGGAACGGCAGGTAAATACCGCATATAGGAAGGTATAGTGGACTCATGTGGACTAACTTTGGGGTTTATGGAAGTGGATGCACAAGCAGTATTCCCGCTTAGTACAGGTGAAGGCTAAAAAAAGACTGGGAAGCGACCAGCTAGAGAGCAACAACGGTCATGAACATGCATTAAAATTAATCAACAATGAATGCAAGCATGAGTAGGATATAAATCACCATGAACATGAATATCGTGGAGGCTATGTTGATTTGTTTCAACTACATGCGTGAACATGTGCCAAATCAGATCACTTAAATCGTTCAAAGGAGTATACCACCCTATCATACTACATCACAACCATTTTAATATCATGTTGGCACGCAAGATAGACCATTATAAACTCTCAGCTAATTAAGCATGGCTGTCAGGCCCAAGATGCGATTCTATCCCGATCACATGACACTTACGTGATTGGGGCACAACCGCATTTCGGGCACTTAGCAAGATGGATATCATTACTGAAGGAAATATGCCCTAGAGGCAATAATAAAGTTGTTATTTATATTTCCTTATATCATGATAAATGTTTATTATTCATGCTAGAATTGTATTAACCGGAAACTTAGTACATGTGTGAATACATAGACAAAACAGAGTGTCCCTAGTATGCCTCTACTAGACTAACTCATTGATCAAAGATGGTTATGTTTCCTAACCCTAGACATGAGTTGTCATTTGATCAACGGGATCACATCATTAGGAGAATGATGTGATGGACTAGACCCATCCGTTAGCATAGCACTATGATCGTTCAGTTTTACTGCTATTGCTTTCTTCATGACTTATACATGTTCCTATGACTATGAGATTATGCAACTCCCGAATACCGTAGGAACACCTTGTGTGCTATCAAACGTCACAACGTAACTGGGTTATCATAAAGATGCTCTACAGGTGTCTCCGAAAGTATTCGTGGTGTTGGCATAGATCGAGATTAGGATTTGTCACTCCGAGTGTCGGAGAGGTATCTCTGGGCCCTCTCGGTAACACACATCACAATAAGCCTTGCAAGCAAAAGACTAATGAGTTAGTCACGAGATGATGTGTTACAGAACGAGTAAAGATACTTGCCGGTAACGAGATTGAACTAGGTATAGAGATACCGACGATCGAATCTCGGGCAAGTAACATACCGATGACAAAAGGAACAACGTACGTTGTTATGCGGTTTGACCGATAAAAGATCTTCGTAGAATATGTAGGACCCAGTATGAACATCCAGGTTCCGCTATTGGTTATTGACCGGAGATGAGTCTCGGTCATGTCTACATAGCTCTCGAACCCGTTGGGTCCGCACGCTTAACGTTTGATGACGATCGGTATTATGAGTTTATGAGTTTTGATGTACCGAAGGTAGTTCGGAGTCCCGGATGAGATCACGGACATGACGAGGAGTCTCGGAATGTCCGAGACATAAAGATTGATATATTGGACGACTATATTCGGACACCGGAAGTGTTCCGGAAAAGTTTCGGATTTAACTGGATTGCCGGAGGGGGTTACCGGAACCCCCTACGAGGGGGGATGGTCCATAGTGGGTCTTGAGGAAAGGAGAGAGGCAGCCCATAGAGGCTGGCCGGCGCCCCACCTAGGGATCCTAGTTGGACTAGGATTGAGGGGGCGCCACCTCTCCCTCTTTTCCTTTCCCTCTCTTCCTTCTTGGTGGACTCCTACTAGGAATAGGATTGCAATCCTATTCCTAGTAGGATTGCCCTAGCCGCACCATAGGAGGCCGGCCGGCCCTCCCCTCTTGCTCCTTTATATACGGGGACAGGGGGGCACCCAAACACACACAAGTTGAAATGTTCCAGCCGTGTGCGGTGCCCCCCTCCACAGAAACACACCTCGGTCATACCGTTGCAGTGCTTAGGCGAAGCCCTGCGCCGGTAGATACAGCATATCCGTCACCACGCCGTTGTGCTGACGAAACTCTCCCATGAAGCTCAACTGGATCAAGAGCTCGTGGGACGTCATCAAGCTTAACGTGTGCTGAACGCGGAGGTGCCGTACGTTCGGTGCTTGATCGGTTGAATCGCGCAGAAGTTCGACTACATCAACCGCGTCACTTGACGCTTCCGCTTCCGGTCTACAAGGGTACGTAGACACACTCTTCCCTCTCGTTGCTATGCATCTGGTAGATAGATCTTGCGTGATCGTAGGAAAATTTTAAAATACTACGTTCCCCAACAGTGGCATCATGAGCCAGGTCTATGCGTAGATGATATGCACGAGTAGAACACAATAAGTTATGGGCGATACTAGTCATACTGCTTACCAGCATGTCATACTTTGCTTCGGCGGTATTGTGAGATGAAGCGGCCCGGACCGACATTACGCGTACGCTTACGCGAGACTGGTTTCACCGTTAAGAGCCCTCGTTGCTTAAAGGTGACTGGCGGGTGTCTGTCTCTCTCACTTTACCTGAATCAAGTGTGGCTACGCCTGGTCCTTGTGAAGGTTAAAACAGCACATACTTGACGAAACATCGTTGTGGTTTTGTATGCGTAGGTAAGAACGGTTCTTGCTAAGCCCGTAGCAGCCACGTAAAACTTGCAACAACAAAGTAGAGGACGTCTAACTTGTTTTTGCAGGGCATGTTGTGATGTGATATGGTCAAGACATGATGAGTTATACGGTTTTGTATGAGATGATCATGTTTTATAATGTTATCGGCAACTGGCAGGAGCCATATGGTTGCCGTTTTATTGTATGAAATGCAATCGCCATGTAATTGCTTTACTTTATCACTAAGCGGTAGCGATAGTCATAGAAGCAATAGTTGGCGAGACGACAACGATGCTACGATGGAGATCAAGGTGTCGCGCCGGTGACGAAGGTGATCATGACGGTGCTTTGGAGATGGAGATCAAAAGCACAAGATGATGATGGCCATATCATGTCACATATTTTGATTGCATGTGATGTTTATCTTATTATGCTTCTTATTTTGCTTAGAACGACGGTAGCATTATAAGATGATCCCTCACTAAATTTCAAGGTATAAGTGTTCTCCCTGAGTATGCACCGTTGCGAAAGTTCGTCGTGCCGAGACACCACGTGATGATCGGGTGTGATAAGCTCTACGTTCAAATACAACGGGTGTAAGCTAGTTTTGCACACGCGGAATACTCGGGTTAAACTTGACAAGCCTAGCATATGCAAATATGGCCTCGGAACACTGGAGACCGAAAGGTCGAGCGTGAATCATATAGTAGATATGATCAACATAAGATGTTCACCATTGAAACTACTTCATCTCACGTGATGATCGGACATGGTTTAGTTGATTTGGATCATGTGATCATTTAGATGACCGGAGGGATGTCTATCTAAGTGGGAGTTCTTAAGTAATATGATTAAATTGAACTTTAATTTATCATGAACTTAGCCCTCGTGGTATTAGCATATCTATGTTGTATATCAATAGCTCACGATGTTGCTCCCTGTTTTTTTATATGTTCCTAGAGAAAACTAAGTTGAAAGATGTTAGTAGCAATGATGCGGAATTGTTCCGTGATCTGAGGATTATCCTCATTGCTGCACAGAGAAATATGTCCTTGATGCACCGCTAGGTGACAGACCTATTGCAGGAGCAGATGTAGACGTTATGAACGTTTTAACAAAAGCTCGGTATGATGACTACTTGATAGTTTAGTGCACCATGCTTTACGGCTTATAACCGGGACTTCGAAAATGTTTTGAACGCCACGGAGCATATGAGATGTTCCAAGAGTTGAAATTAGTATTTCATACTCATGCCCGTGTCGAGAGGTATAAGACTTCTGACAGTACTTTGCCTACAAGATGGAGGAGAATAGCTCAACCAGTGAGCATGTGCTCAGATTGTCTGGGTACTACAATTACTTGAATCAAGTGGGAGTTAATCTTCCAGATAAGATAGTAATTGACAAAGTTCTCTAGTCACTATCACCAAGTTAGTAGAACTTCGTGATGAACTATAATAGCAAGGGATGACGAAGGTAATTCCCGAGCTCTTCGCAATGCTGAAATCGGCGAAGGTAGAAATCAAGAAAGAACATCAAGTGTTGATGGTTAATAAGACCACTTGTTTCAAGTAAAGGGCAAAGGGATAGAAGGGGAACTTCAAGAAGAATGACAAGCAAGTTGTCACTCCCATGAAGAAACCCAAAGCTAAACTCAAGCCTGAAACTAAGTGCTTCTACTGCAAAGGAAATGGTCACTGGAAGTGGAACTGCCCTAGATACTTGGCGGATAAGAAGGATGGCAAAGTGAACAAAGGTATATTTGATATACAGATTATTGATGTGTATTTTACTAGTGTTCATAGCAACCCCTCGGTATTTGATACTAGTTCAGTTGCTAAAGAGTAGTAACTCGAAATGGGAGTTGCATAATGAACAGAAACTAGTTAAAGGATGAAGTGACGATGTGTATTGGAAGCAGTTCCAAGATTGATATGATCATCATCGCACACTCCCTATACTTTCGGGATTATTGTTGAACCTAAATAAGTGTTATTTGGTGTTTGTGTTGAGCATGAATATGATTTGATCATGTTTATTACAATACGGTTATTCATGTAAGTTAGAGAATAATTGTTGTTCTGTTTACATGAATAAAACCTTCTATGGTCATACACCCAATGAAAATAGTTTGTTGGATCTCGATCGTGTGATACACATATTCATAATATTGAAGCCAAAAGATGCAAGGTTAATAATGATAGTGCAACTTATTTGTGGCACTGCCGTTTAGGTCATATTGGTGTAAAGCGCATGAAGAAACTCCATAGTGATGGACTTTTTGGAATCACTTGATTATGAATCACTTGGTGCTTGCGAACCATGCCTCATGGGCAAGATGACTAAAACTCTGTTCTCCGGAACAATGGAGCGAGCAACAAATTTGTTGGAGATCATACATATAGATGTATGTGGACCAATGAGTGTTGAAGCTCGCGGCGGGTATCGTTATTTTCTGACCTTCACTGATGATTTGAGCAGATATGGGTATATCTACTTAATGAAGCACAAGTCTGAAACATTTGAAAAGTTCAAAGAATTTCAGAGTGAAGTGGAGAATCATCGTAACAAGAAAATAAGAGTTTCTACGATATGCTCGTAGAGGTAAAATATTTGAGTTAGCGAGTTTGGCCTTCAGTAAAAACAATGTGAAATAGTTTCACTACTCACGCCACCTGGAACACCACAGTGTAATGGTGTGTCCGAACGTCATAACCGTACTTTATTAGATATGGTGCGATCGATGATGTCTCTTACCGATCTACCACTATCGCTTTTGGGGTTATGCATTAGAGACAGCTACATTCACGTTAAATACGTCACCATCTAAATCGTTGGAGATGACACCGTATGAACTGCGGTTTGACGAGAAACATAATCTGTCATTTCTTTAAGTTTGGGACTGCGATGCTTATGTGAAAAAGTTTCAACATGATAAGCTCAAACCCAAATCGGAGAAGTAAATCTTCATAGGATACCCAAAAGAAACCGTTGGGTACACCTTCTATCACAGATCCGAAGGCAAGGTCTTTGTTGCTAAGAGTGGATCCTTTCTAGAGAAGGAGTTTCTCTCGAAAGAAGTGAGTGGGAGGAAAGTAGAACTTGATGAGGTAATTGTACCTTCTCCCGAATTGGAAAGTGGAACATCACAGAAACTAGTTCCAGTGATTCCTACACCAATTAGTGAGGAAGCTAATGATAATGATCATGAAACTTCAGATCAAGTTTCTGCTGAACTTCGTAGATCAACCAGAGTTCGTTCCGCATCAGAGTGGTACGACAAACCCGTTCTGGAAGTCATGTTACTCGACCATGATGAACCTACGAACTATGAGGAAGCGATGATGAGCCCAGATTCCGCAAAATGGCTTAAGGCCATGAAATCTGAGATGGGATCCATGTATGAGAGCAAAGTGTGGACTTTGGTTGACTTGCCCGATGATCGGCAAGCCATCGAAAATAAATGGATCTTCAAGAGGAAGACTGACGCTGACGGTAATGTTACTGTTTACAAAGCTCGACTTGTTGCGAAAGTTTTTCAACAAGTTCAAGGAGTTGACTACGATGAGACTTTCTCACCCGTAGCGATGCTTAAGTCTGTCCGAATCATGTTAGCAATTGCCGCATTTTATGAAATCTGGCAAATGGATGACAAAACTGCATTCTTTAATGGATTTATTAAAGAAGACTTGTATATGATGCAACCAGAAGGTTTCGTCAATCCTAAAGGTGCTAACAAAATGTGCAAGCTCCAGCGATCCATCTATGGACTGGTGCAAGCATCTCGGAGTTGGAATATACGCTTTGATAAGTTGATCAAAGCATATAGATTTATACAGACTTGCGGTGAAGCCTGTATTTACAAGAAGTGAGTGGGAGCACTACAACCTTTCTGATAAGTATATGTGAATGACATATTGTCGATCGGAAATGATGTAGAATTTTTCTGGAAAGCATAAAGGAGTGTTTGAAAGGAGTTTTTCAAAGAAAGACCTTGGTGAAGCTGCTTACATATTGGGCATCAAGATCTATAGAGATAGATCAAGACGCTTGATAAGACTTTCGATGAGTACATACCTTGATAAGATTTTGAAGTAGTTCAAAATGGATCAGTCAAAGAAGGAGTTCTTGACTGACTTGTAAGGTGTGAAGTTGAGTGAGACTCAAAGCCAGACCACGGCAGAAAAATATAGAGAGAATGAAAGTCATTCCCTGTGCCTCAGCCATAGGTTCTATAAAGTATGCCATGCTGTGTACCAAACATGTTGTGTACCTTGCCATGAGTTTGTCAAGGGGGTACAATAGTGATCCATGAGTAGATCACTGTACATCGGTCAAAATTATCCTTAGTAGCTGGATGACTAAGGAAATGTTTCTCGATTATGGAGGTGATAAAGAGTTCGTCGTAAAGGGTTACGCCGATGCAAGCTTTGACACTAAATCCAGATGACTCTAAGTATCAATCTGGATGCGTATTGAAAGTGGGAGCAATTAGCTAGAGTAGCTGTAACATCCCAATTTTTCTAATTTGGATGTTAATAGATCATTCACTTGCATATCATATTTTCATTGCATTATTTGTCTTTCTGCAATATTCTTTTCATTATGCAACTAAAGGCAATTTAATTGGAGTGGAGATAACATGACTTCTCCCCTGTTTTTAAAAATGTTCATAATGTCCAGAATAATGTTTCCAGTTGATTTGATATGTTCTGGTAATTTTTACAATCTTGAAAATATTTTATTGGTGATTTTAATTGCTGTTTGAGTGACCAAATGCATCAAAATCATTTTACAAAATTGCATTAGTATTGGAACTGGTGTTCCTGTAGTTTAAAGCTGTAGGGCTATTTTTACTGGTTGTCTAGGTATTTTTATTTAGATTTTATATTATGTGTTTATATTTTATTTATTTTGGTTTTACTGCTGGTTGCTTAAAAAAAAAGAAAAAAAACGCAGCGCAGCGTGCGGCGCACTGGGCGACCCAGCAGCCAGCCCAGCAGCCAGCAACCAGGCGCAGCGCGGCCCACAGCCCGCGGCCCAGCCTCCCTACCGAAGCGGTACGCGCAGCCGCTGGATCGCACCCGACCCGCGCCACCAGCCCGACCCGTCACTCTCTCTCTGACCATGGGGCCCCTCCCCTGTTCCCCTTCCTTCCCCGAGCCGGACTAGAAGCCGCCGCGCCCGAGCGCGACGCCGAGGCCGAGCCCGACCTGAGCTCGTGCTCCGGGTCCACCCCGCACCCATCCGACTCGTCGCACGCGAGCTAATACCTAGGGAGACCTACCGCAGCCCTCCCCATCTCTTTTTCTTGTTCACCTGCGACGCCCGAGCCGATTGCATCTGGAGCGGAGCTCCGCCGTCCGCCGCCGTTCGCCGGCTGTTTCCGTCGCCGTAAGAACTCTGAGAGCCGTCTCGCTTGCCCCGTTTGATCCAGCAGTCACCACCGCACCTCTCTGACATCCTCTTATCGCCGGAATCGCAGCAAGTCATCGGAAACAACCTCGTCCGCCGCCGCCGGAGCATCGCCGCCGTTCACGAGTCGCCGTCGCCGCTACAGCCCTCCCCGACGCCGTCCGACACCACCAACGCCTCCGGCACTCCACGCCACATCCGCCCGTTGCTTCAACCTCACCGGAAACCCACCAGAGAGCCACCGCCGTCGACGCCCGAGCCGCCGCCGCCGTTTTCCCCTGTTCTGGTGAGCATGCACGCCCAGCCAATGGGTTGCTGCCACGTGGCAGTTCGCTACAGGACGAGCACAGGAGTTCCGCACAGTGTCCAGATGTTTTCTGTTTCTTTTGTCCTTTTTCAGTTTTTCTTCAAAAGTTCAAATAGCTATATCTTCTATTCTGTTAATCCAAATTAGGTGATTCTTTTTCCTATGCACTCACAAAAATCACCTCTTCATCACAGTACCAAGTTTGCACATGTTTGCACAATTCAAATTTGAATTCATTTGAATTTGAATTAAAACTTCCGGAGGCCATATCTTTTAAACCGTTTATCGGAATCCAGCGATTCTTTTTGCATTGTGATTGTAGTGATGTGTAGACGATCTGTACATGTTGTTTGCTGCTGTTTTTGAGTTTTAAAATGATTTTCTTGTTGTTTGCTGATGATCAAAATGATTTTGGAGTTTCGGTGATTGATTTGTTATATTGTGTGAAACGTGTAGATTGTCCGGAGTGCGACGCGAGCTATTGTCAGGAGTGTGACCTTTTGAACCAAAACCAAGGCAAGTTACATGTTGATCATCCTTTACCTATTGTTTTCCTATGCATTGTAGGTTATGACACACTATAAACTTATGCACTATAGGATTGTTATAATTTGAGCTATATTGTTGAATTATCTCCCGTCTTTTGCAAATCGTGGTAGGTATAGTTTTTCTATGCTTGTAGATGGGGTTGGTTCCTGTATACATTGAGCTTATGTGAGGATTATTAATATTTAACAAACTGAGTAGTAATTCAGGACTTAACTCACCTCTGGGCGGAAGTGGTATTGATGGGTGGTCTTAAGAACATCATGGTTTATGCCCTCTGAATGCAAGTGGACGGCCGCCTAGGCTCAAAAAGATCGGACAGACTTAATGACTAGTAGCTTTCATGCGTGACCACTAGCTATATGGGCTCTGGCTTAGTTGAGTAGGTTGTGGGATCCTCGCCCAGGTATGCTAGCAGATGTAGATATGGATAGGTGTACCAGCTGCCGGGGGTGGAGGTGACTACTTCTGAAAGGCTTCGTCTCAATTTTCGGGTTGAGTCTAGTGGGTAAAGTGTGCAAAACTCTGCAGAGTAATAAAACTGATCATGATTAGCCGTGCCCCCGGTTATGGGTAAATTTGAGCGACTATGCCATTACAATTGTTGGATGATCTTGACAGATGTGACACTTAATAATATTTGTGGGCAACTTAATAAATGGGTAGGTTGGAGTTGATTTTGCCAACTCAACCTTGTGCATTTAATTGTAGTATTAAAGGAACTAAATGAAAAGAATTGACTATTAGGTAGTTATGAGGACAAAATCAGCTTTCTGCAAAATAAACCCCCAAGCCTTCCTTTGTTCTATGCAATTACATGTAGGTCTGCTTTATTACTTCTCCTGTGTAAGTTGCCAATACATTCAATGTATTGACCTATACGGCTGCAACGTCTCATGTTGCAGGATTTTCAGACGAGGAGTAAGGTACCGTTAGGGTTGCGAGTCTGCACTCAGCATCGCCAGTTGGGCTATGATGGGACTCATCGTTATTTTTCTGCTACTTTCCGCTGTGTGATTGAATAATAGCTAGGCATGAGCTATGCAAATTGTTTTATTTTATATACTCTGGATCATACGTTGTAATAAATGATGCACTTGTATTCTGGTATTCATCTATACTGTGTGTGCTAGCGAGTTCGATCCAGGGACTAGCACGGTAAGCACAGAGACTCAAATCCTTTGAGGTTTGGTCGTTACAGTAGCTCTATGCAGAGCATTGTAGACATAGAAATTTGCGAAATACATACGGATCTGAATGTGACAGACCCGTTGACTAAACTTCTCTCACAAGCAAAACATGATCACACCTTATTACTCTTGGGTATTAATCACATAGTGATGTGAACTAGATTATTGACTCTAGTAAACCCTTTGGGTGTTGGTCACATGGCGATGTGAACTATGGGGGTTATTCACATAACGATGTGAACTATCGGTATTAAATCACATGGCGATGTGAGCTAGATTATTGACTCTAGTGCAAGTGGGAGACTGAAGGAAATATGCCCTAGCGGCAATAATAAAGTTGTTATTTATATTTCCTTATATCATGATAAATGTTTATTATTCATGCTAGAATTGTATTAACCGGAAACTTAGTACATGTGTGAATACATAGACAAAACAGAGTGTCCCTAGTATGCCTCTACTAGACTAGCTCATTGATCAAAGATGGTTATGTTTCCTAACCATAGACATGAGTTGTCATTTGATCAACGGGATCACATCATTAGGAGAATGATGTGATGGACTAGACCCATCCGTTAGCATAGCACTATGATCGTTTAGTTTTACTTCTATTGCTTTCTTCATGACTTATACATGTTCCTATGACTATGAGATTATGCAACTCCCGAATACCGTAGGAACACCTTGTGTGCTATCAAACGTCACAACGTAACTGGGTGATCATAAAGATGCTCTACAGGTGTCTCTCGGTAACACACATCACAATAAGCCTTGCAAGCAAAAGACTAATGAGTTAGTCACGAGATGATGTGTTACAGAACGAGTAAAGATACTTGCCGGTAACGAGATTGAACTAGGTATAGAGATACCGACGATCGAATCTCGGGCAAGTAACATACCGATGACAAAAGGAACAACGTATGTTGTTATGCGGTTAGACCGATAAAAGATCTTCGTAGAATATGTCGGAGCCAATATGAACATCCAGGTTCCGCTATTGGTTATTGACCGGAGATGAGTCTCGGTCATGACTACATAGTTCTCGAACCCGTAGGGTCCGCACGCTTAACGTTTGATGACGATCGGTATTATGAGTTTATGAGTTTTGATGTACCGAAGGTAGTTCGGAGTCCCGGATGAGATCACGGACATGACGAGGAGTCTCGGAATGTCCGAGACATAAAGATTGATATATTGGACGACTATATTCGGACACCGGAAGTGTTCCGAAAAAGTTTCGGATTTAACTGGATTGCCGGAGTGGGTTACCGGAACCCCCTACGAGGGGGGATGGTCCATAGTGGGTCTTGAGGAAAGGAGAGAGGCAGCCCATAGAGGCTGGCCGGCGCCCCACCTAGGGATCCTAGTTGGACTAGAATTGAGGGGGCGCCACTTCTCCCTCTTTTCCTTTCCCTCTCTTCCTTCTTGGTGGACTCCTACTAGGAATAGGATTGCAATCCTATTCCTAGTAGGATTGCCCTAGCCGCACCATAGGAGGCCGGCCGGCCCTACCCTCTTGCTCCTTTATATACGGGGGCAGGGGGGCACCCAAACACACACAAGTTGAATTGTTCCAGCCGTGTGCGGTGCCCCCTCCACAGAAACACACCTCGGTCATACCGTTGCAGTGCTTAGGCGAAGCCCTGCGCCGGTAGATACATCATATCCGTCACCACGCCGTTGTGCTGACGAAACTCTCCCGTGAAGCTCAACTGGATCAAGAGCTCGTGGGACGTCATCAAGCTGAACGTGTGCTGAACGCGGAGGTGCCGTACATTCGGTGCTTGATCGGTTGAATCGCGAAGAAGTTCGACTACATCAACCGCGACACTTGACGCTTCCGCTTCCGGTCTACAAGGGTATGTAGACACACTCTTCCCTCTCGTTGCTATGCATCTGGTAGATAGATCTTGCGTGATCGTAGGAAAATTTTAAAATACTACGTTCCCCAACAATTACATCGTACCATTACATACATACATAGGGGATAGAACAATACATACAAGTCACATGAATACAAGATCATCAATACAAGATCATCAATACAAGACATCCGACTACGGATGCAAACATGAAAAACACACGACATCCATCTGCTATCCCAGGCTGCCGACCCGGAACCTAACACAAGACTGAAGAAGAAGAAGAAGAAAGAACTCTAACACAACGAGCAACGCTCTCACGTCAAGTCATCGGAAACCTACACCTGCAACTGTTGTTGTAGTATCTGTGAGCCATGAGGACTCAGCAATCCCATAACCATGGGTAACAAGACTATCAAAGTTTAATGGGTAGAAAGTGGTAAAGTGGTGAGGTTGCCGCAGCGGCTAAGCAATATGGTGGCTAACTTACGAGTACAAGAATAAGATGAGCATCTACGCAAACGGTCGCAAACTAGTAGTGATTGCTTAAGATCCTCAACTACCTATGAGTCAAACATAACCCCACCGTGTTCTCTTCTCAAAGTGAAAAGAGACGGTCACGGTTACTCACACAGTTGTGTGTTTTACTTCAGATCCTCTGTCAAGTTTTCTACAACCGGACATTAACAAATTCCAATCTGCCACATAACCGCGGGCACGACTTTCGAAATATCATAACCATCACAAGCTCTTACGATCAGCAGAAGTAATAATGATATTACCCCTTATCTTAGGGACAATCCGATCAGGCTCGGTATCCCGGTGCACAAGACATTTCGACAATGGTAAAACAAGTCCAGCAAGACCTCCCGGCGTGCCGATACCCTGATAGTAGCCGCGTGTATCTCGTATCAGGCCACAACCGGATAGGTGAGCCTACGGGAGCCAATCCTCGAGTTTCCCCGTGGTGGCCCTGCAGTCTCCCCGTTTGGGACCAACACCATCAGCACTGGCCCCCTGCTATGTAGAAAGAATCCTCGGGTAGCGCTGACTCCCTATGCAATTAATTAATTAATTAATTTTTTATTATGTTGCAAATTAAAACCAATGTTGGGCCTTGCTGGAGAAGTTTTATTCAAAGACGAACTATCAAGGGGTCCCCATATACCCAACCTTGTAAGGAACGCAAAATCAAGGAACATAAGGCCGGTGTATCGGCTCCTAAGGTGGTATGAGTGGAAAAAAACACCGAGCAAAAGGCTAAGCCTTCCACCCATGCCCACTATATAGGCATGTTAATGATAATAATAGATATTGTGATATTCCAACAACAAATTCCAACATGGAGCGATCTTCATCTTCACCTGCAACTAACAACGCTATAAGAGGGGCTGAGGAAGCGGGTGACATAGCCAAACAATGGTTTGCTAGGAAGGTGTCAAAGGTTAGAGGTTTCATGGCAACAAGGAGAGGCTGACAATAATGATGGGTAGAACGATATATAACGATAGCATCGAGACAACTAAGCATGGAAATGGTAGTAAAGGTATCCAAGGGTATGGTCATCTTGCCTGAGATCCCGCAAGGAAGAAGAACGGTTCCGTGAAGAAGACGAAGAACAAGCCTTGAAGACGAACCACGTGTAGACGAACGAATCCTCACGATCGCAACGGAACAAGCACTAACGAGAAGAAGCAAGCAATACAGTAAACACGCAACACAAGACCATGACAATATGCTCAACCAAGTATGATGCAATACAAGTCTATATATGATGCAATACATGACAAGGTAGGAAGCACTCAAAAAAAACATCACCCAACAAGTTTAAATGAGGCCGGAATCAACATATAATAAAACCGGCAAGCCGTCATATGCATAATTTGAAATTGGTCCAGATCTGAACAAACATTAAGTTAAAGTTGTTAAACAGCAGGTAACATGCACCATGATGATCTACACGAAATTCTAGTCAAGTTTCATACAAAGTTTGTTTAATTCGGAGCTACGGCCTAGAAGATATGAGCAAAACAAGACAAACAAGACAACGGTGCAAGATGCACCAAAATAACAAGCAACCACACTCCAAGCATGTAAACAACAGGATATTATGCTTCTACATGCAAAATCACACAAGTTTCATGTAGGACACACTCAAAACGGAGCAATGGGCTAAAAGATACACATGAAACAAGATATAACAACAAGCTGAAGTTAACAACCACATAGAGACTTTGGAGCAAGGTATCTATATGCTACAACACCCAAACATGATAAAAAGAAGGATGGATGTGAAGTAGACATGATACTTAACAAGCATGAACTTAGAACACACCCAAAAGCTGGCTGGAACATAGTTAACCAAGCATGGCAAGTTGCAACAAAATTATCCACACTTAGTCAAAATATGGGAAGGCAAAAACATCATCACGATGCTGGCTTCGGAGGCACAAAACAACAAGCATATCAACTCTAATAAGACCATAAAGAGCATGGACATGTAGTAGACATAGAATACATCAAACAACTCCATTGGAGCAACTCCATAGGAGGCATGGATCAATAACAACAAGCTTCACCAAATTGAACATGCTGATAAAAACCTGACAGGTATAATTTATAGCAACTTGAGAGCAAGAAATAAATAAGCTACAGCAGGCCAAATATGCAAACAAGGGCATGAATGGATAGACAATAACATGGACAACAAGACATGATCATTGGCCACTCTAGAACAAGCATGGATTTGACTAGGGCATCAAGCAAACATGGCATCAGGTTATAACAGATTCCAGACTTAGCAGTTTTTTCACTAAGTATAAAACAGCAACAACAACATGGCATGTTTACAAGCTTGTTTAAGTCACCTCAAGGCATATCATGGAAAGTGGTTTGCACCACAGCAAAGACCATATGATGGTGCTTCTAAAACATATTGACATCTGGCATGGGGACAAACACATCAATAGCAAAGAGCATGTCAAAATAGCATCTCACAAAAAGTTTCAGCACTTAACAGCCACATGCACTTTTCCAACATAGATTAACATGGCAATATGAACTCAAACAAGCATGCTACAGCAACCATCATGTAGAGCACTTCACAATGAACATTTTGACATATCATATGCTCCATTTGGATAAACATGCACCAAGTTATCATATCTCAAACATGGCATCTAATTAACAAGTAACAACAGTTTATAACAAGTAGCACTCTTGCAACAGAGATTAGGGCATCTAGATTAACTCAAACAAGCATGGCACAATGGAACAAAGTGTAGAGCATATCACCACGATCATTTTGACATATTATTCACTCAATTTGGACTTACACACAAAAAGTTACAGCCATGCAAAGATGCCAACAAATTATGACAGAAAAGGACTTAGTGGCAAAAACTACCAACGGGGGATGGACATGTCCGTGCCAGATCGGACATGTCCGTTGGTGCCTGGGGCTTGGGGCCCACTCGTCAGGGTCACGGAGAGGGGAGAAGCGGACACGTCCATCTCGAGACGGACACGTTCGGGCGGCTGCGGAGGAGGCCCGATGGTGGCGGCTTCTCTGGCGTCGAATGAGGCGGCGCGGGGCGGAGGAAGCCGGGGACGGGCGCGCGGGGAGGGCCTCGGCCGCATCCGGGAGGTGGCCGGCGGCGAGCTGGGACCTTGCTCCGGCGAGGCGGCTCGGGGAGCCAACGTGGAGCGGAGGGACGATGGAGGCGGCGGCGTGCGTAGATCGGCCGGGCGGCGAGGCAACGCGGCGGCGGCATGGCTCCGCGACGGCTGCCGGCGGCCAGCCTTGCGGCGGTGGGGACGAACGCAGGCGGCGGCGGACGGATGAGGGTTGGGGAGGCAGAGGCGAGCGGAGCGCTGGGGCGGGGCACGCGGGAGCCAGCGGGGCGCGGCGCTCGGGCCCGTTCCGGCCTGGGGGCGGGCTGCGGCTGGGCCTCGCGGGCCTCGCGCGGTGGAGAGCGGTGGGATGACGACCTGGGCGTTGACTGGCGGCGGGGTCGATGTGGCCTCGCCACATGGCGGCTGGAGATTGGCCGGAGGTGGCCGGGTGGCGGCGCTGGCCACTGGGAAGGCGCCAAGTGGCGAAAATGAGGTGGAGGGACACGGATTTGGAGGACGAGGAGGGGTTGGCTGCGGCTTGAGGTAGGGGAAGGCTAGGTTTAGACTAGGGGATGCCCAAAATGGACAAGGGGGTGTCCATATATAGACAGAGGGACTAGGGTTTGGGGGTTTGAGGCTGTTTCGGAGCCATCGGATCACGATCCAACGGCACCGGAGCGGAGGGGGAGTAGGCTTGGCCTAGTGGGTTGTGTAGAGCGGTGTGGGCTGAGAAGAGAGGAGAGGAGAGAGGCCCGCGGAGGTTTTCGGAGACCGAAAGCGTCCGACGTTTTATCCGGCGACTAGTGCCGCTATATATATCCGTTGGGCTATCAAACGGACTCCGAATGCGATGAAATTTGGCAGGCGGCCTGTCTACACTATAAGAAGACCACACGCCAAGTTTCAACCCATTCCGAGAACATTTTTCGGCCACTCATAAAATAAATATTCGGAGATGCCGCGGGCGCGTGCAAGTGTGTCTGGGCTCAGAACGGACAACGTAAAGGACGAGGGAACTCGGGCGGATGCAAGACTTGAAAACATGATGATGCAACACACATGATGACAAGGCAAAGATGCAACACGCAAGCAGATGACATGGCAACGACAACGAATAACTGGCTGACACCTGGCGCACCGGTCTCGGGGTGTCACAACACTCCCCTACTAACAAGAGATCTCGTCCCGAGAACTTAGGAACGAGACGGAAGGGAAAAGGAAGAACAAAGTTCTTCGATGACAAAAGAGTGAAACCAAAGAATATTGAGAGGTTGAACAACTAAAAAGAAAGGACACCATGGAGATGAACGAAGCTGCAAAGACTTTGTTAAATAAGAGGAACAAGGAATACGACGAGAATCAAGGGGGTTGAAAGGCATGAAGCACGAGTTGATGGAACAAGATTGAATTCGAAACCACTCCGGTTAATAACAAATAGAAAGGAATTCGAACAAAGTAATTCGGGCAGCACTTCGGATGAAACTCAAAGAAATAGGACACCGGTTGAACATGAATGGAAAAGAACAAGAACTGAGAAGAAGAAACGAAAACATGACGAAATGAATAAGACATCGCCTCTGGAACAATTAAAAGAGTGAAATGAAAAGAATAGAGAAGAAGATGACAACTTGAGCACAAGTGACATGAACGAAAATTTATAAGAGAAAGACTTGAACGGAGTTGTTGATAAAATCAACGACAAAGGAATAAGCTTGCCGTGGACTTATTAAAACATCTCAAGACTTTAGGTGAATTATGCCGCAACCAAAAGATTGAATAGATGGCATGAAGGAAGAAAAGCAAACCTCCACTTCAAAAGATTACGAAGAATTATTTGCATCTCGAGACACAAAATAATAAAGTTTGAGCTGCTCCAGAAGAATTAGATGAATATTTAAAGAATGAATTAACTCATGAAGAACCACCATGAGGAACTCTGGTAACAAAAGGATGATGATATAGAAATGACAGACGAAAATAATAAGATTAGAGCCTTGCGATGATTAGTCGGGGTGCCGACGAGATAGCCGAGAAACTATGAACTCCGGAAAGAAAAGAATAGAAACACTTGGAACTAGAATTTATTCCTCACGAATAAACTCCGAATGAAGGAATAAATCAACTTGATGGAAAAGAATAAGAATTATGTTATGCTTCTCCTCCATCAATTAAATTGATGAACAATGGATTTGCATAGCACTTATTCACACTTGAAAAGAATTTCGGAACACTCCGGGAAATTAGAAGAGTCAGGTAAGATCCTGGGAAAAGACCTGTGTGTTATGAGCCCACGGAAGAGAAAACACCGTTGGAAAGGATCGAAAAGGAGATAATGCACCGGAATGATTGAAAGACTCGAATGAGGTGACAATCTCGAATTAATTGGAACACAGACAAATCTCCTGAGATGTCTTTGGAACACCGGAACAATTAAACGGCGAAAGGTAAACGAGCAAGGGAAATACATTTGAGCCGATGAAAGAATATGAATACACTGCATACTTGAGTTGAATCCACCGGAAAAGAAGAAGAGGTGAAGAATATCAAACAAGAGGAGAATTCATCGGAGAAGAAAAGAGATGAAGGATGACGAACTAGAAGAGGAATCACGAGTTGAAATAACTGAGGAAGAATGCAGAGGATCACACAAGTAGGATGGATACTCGATTAAGGACTCCGGTTCGAGAAGCAAAAGGGTGGGCGGGTGGGAAAAAGAAAGTCCACTTCGGACGGGGAAAACAACATCGGTTGGAAAGAACTGAGGATTGAACTTGCAAAGAGGAAGAGAGTCGAATCCACTTGACGAGAGATGCACCAGATGAAAGACTGACAACGCAACGAACGAAAACTAACCGCGTGATCCAAAAAAAAATTTGAAGGGGAAGAGGAGTAATTCAAAACACCTACGTCAAGATTCCTCACCACAGCGACGAAGGGACAAAGGAGTAAAAATAATTCCTACTCTCCGATATAACTAGACTCCGAAAAAGTTTTCTGCTAGACTCAACAACGGCCAAGCTACGATCAATCAAGGGGGCTCCTATGGTCGGTCGAGGCTCTGATACCAACTTGTCAGGCCCAAGATGCGACTCTATCCCGATCACGTGACACTTACGTGATTGGGGCACAACCGCATTTCGGGCGCTTAGCAAGATGGATATCATTACATCGTACCATTACATACATACATGGGGGATACAACAATACATACAAGTCACATGAATACAACATCATCAATACAAGACATCCGACTACGGATGCAAACATGAAAAACACACGACATCCATCTGCTATCCTAGGCTGCCGACCCGGAACCTAACCCAAGACTAAAGAAGAAGAAGAAGAAAGAACTCGAACACAACGAACAACGCTCTCACGTCAAGTCATCGGAAACCTGCACCTGCAACTGTTGTTGTAGTATCTGTGAGCCACGAGGACTCAGCAATCCCATAACCATGGGTAACAAGACTATCAAAGTTTAATGGGTAGAAAGAGGTAAAGTAGTGAGGTTGCAACAGCGGCTAAGCAATATGGTGGCTAACTTACGAGTACAAGAATAAGATGAGCATCTACGAAAACGGTCGCAAACTAGTAGTGATTTCTAAAGATCCTGAACTACCTACGAGTCAAACATAACCCCACCGTGTTCTTTTCTCAAAGTGAAAAGAGACAGTCATGGTTACTCACACAGTTGAGTGTTTTACTTCGGATCCTCTGTCAAGTTTTCTACAACCGGACATTAACAAATTCCAATCTGCCACATAACCGCGGGCACGGCTTTCGAAAGATCATAACCCTGCAGGGGTGTCCCAACTTAGCCCATCACAAGCTCTCATGATCAGCATAAGTAATAATGATATTACCCCTTATCTTAGGGACAATCCGATCAGGCTCGGTATCCCGGTGCACAAGACATTTCGACAATGGTAAAACAAGTCCAACAAGACCTCCCGGCATGCCGACACCCTGATAGTAGCCATGCGTATCTCGTCTCAGGCCACAACCGGATAGGTGAGCCTACGGGAGCCAATCCTCGAGTTTCCCCGTGGTAGCCCCGCAGTCTCCCCGTTTGGGACCAACACCATCAGCACTGGCCCTCCCCCTGCTATGTAGAAAGAGTCCTCGGGTAGCGCTAACTCCCTATGAAATTAATTAATTAATTAATTTTTTATTATGTTGCAAATTAAAACCAATGTTGGGCCTTGCTGGAGAAGTTTTATTCAAAGATGAACTATCAAGGGGTCCCCATATACCCAACCGTGTAAGGAACGCAAAATCAAGGAAAATAAGGCCGGTTTATCGGCTCCTAAGGTGGCATGAGTGGAACAAAACACCGAGCAAAAGGCCAAGACTTCCACCCATGCCCAGTATATAGGTGTGTTAATAATAATAATAGATATTGTGATATTCCAACAACAAATTCCAACATGGAACAATCTTCATCTTCACCTGCAACTAACAACGCTATAAGAGGGGCTAAGAAAGCGGGTGACATAGCCAAACAATGGTTTGCTAGGAAGGTGTCAAAGGTTAGAGGTTTCATGGCAACAAGGAGAGGCTGACAATAATGATGGGTAGCGCGACATATAACGATAGCATCGAGACAACTAAGCATGGCAATGGTATTAAAGGTATCCAAGGGTATGGTCATCTTGCCTGAGATCCCGCGAGGAAGAAATGGTTCCGTGAAGAAGAAGAAGAAGCCTTGAAGACGAACCACGTGTAGACGAACGAATCCTCACGATCGCAACGGAACAAGGACTAACGAGAAGAAGCAAGCAATACGGTAAACACACAACACAAGACCATGACAATATGCTCAACCAAGTATGATGCAAGACAAGTCTATATAGGATGCAATACATGACAAGGTAGGAAGCACTCAAAAACAAAATCACCCAACAAGTTTAAATGAGGCCGAAATCAACATATAATAAAATCGGTAAGCCCCCATATGCATAATTTAAAATTGGTCCAGATCTGAAAAAAAACTTAAGTTAAAGTTGTTAAACAGCAGGTTAACATGAACCATGATGATCTACACAGAATTCTAGTCAAGTTTCATATAAAGTTTGTTTAATTCGGAGCTACGGCCCAGAAGATATGAGCAAAACAAGACAAACAAGACAACGGTGCAAGATGCACCCAAACAACAAGCAACCACACTCCAAGCATGTAAACAATAGTATATTATGCTTATACATGCAAAATCACACAAGTTTCATGTAGGACACACTCAAAACGGAGCAACGGGCTAAAAGATACACATGAAACAAGATATAACAGCAAGCTGAAGTTAACAACCACATAGCAACTTTGGAGCAAGGTATCTATATGCTATAACACCCAAACATGATAAAAAGAAGGATGGATGTGAAGTAGACATGATATTTAACAAGCATGAACTTAGAACGCACCCAAAAGCTGGCTGGAACATAGTTAACCAAGCATGGCAAGTTGCAATAAAATTATCCAGACTTAGTCAAAATCTGGGAAGGCAAAAACATCATCACGATGCTGGCTTCGGAGGCACAAAACAACAAGCATATAAACTCTAATAAGAACATAAAGAGCATGGAGATGTAGTAGACATAGAATACATCAAACAACTCCATTGGAGCAACTCCATAGGAGGCATGGATCAATAACAACAAGCTTCACCAAATTGAACATGCTGATAAAAACATGACATGTATAATTTATAGCAACTTGAGAGCAAGAAATAAATAAGCTACAGCAGGCCAAATATGCAAACAAGGGCATGAATGGATAGACAATAACATGGATAACAAGACATGATCATTGGCCACTCTAAAACAAGCATGGATTTGACTAGGGCATCAAGCAAACATGGCATCAGGTTATAACAGATTCCAGACTTAGCAGTTTTTTCACTAAGTATAAAACATCAACAACAACATGGCATGTTTACAAGCTTGTTTAAGTCACCACAAGTCATATCATGGAAAGTGGTTTGCACCACAGCAAAGACCATATGATGGTGCTTCTAAAAATATTGACATGTGGCATGGGGACAAACACATCAATAGCAAAGAGCATGTCAAAACAGCATCTCACAACAAGTTTCAGCACTTAATTCCGAGCGTAGCTGTAATGCCCAGGATGGGACTATATCTCCTACGTGTCGAGGCACGACTTAGAGATATAAGCCCATGCTGGAATGATCGCAAGTTTGGTATCTTTGCAAATCTCATGTAAAAAAATGGGGATGGAAAACTGAAAAATAGTTGGCTTACACTCGCCACGTCACAGAAATTCATTACATATCCAAACATCATACAAATGAAAATCACAGCCCATCTAAGGATAAAATCCAAATGTCAAGATACCAAACATAACAATTAAACCACAGGTTTGAATCGAATCCTAGTAGAAGAACCACTACTGATCATTCGGATAACGGACATAGTAACGGCTACGCTCCTCGTCGTACTCCCAGTCTAGCTCAGTGCCATCACCTGGGTAGCTCACCATCGTACCTGCATCTGGGGTGTTGAAGTAACTGTGAGCCACAGAGGACTCAGCAATCCCGTTCCCGGGTAACATGACTATTTAAGCCTTGGGTGAGGGACAAGGCTGAAGAAAGAATAAGAGGCGAAGGAAAGACAAGAGTCTGCAGTAGCACTAGCCTAGCTTACGTAAAAGAGAGCGAGAAGAGAAGGTGCCTCGGTCGAGAGATGATCACTAAGTGATCCTAAACTAATCAAGTCAAACATAACCCCACCGTGTTCATCTCCCGAAACCCCTTTCGGAAAATGACAGTCACGGTACTCACGCTGGTAGTGTATTGGAACATGGTGTCAAGTTTTCTACAACCGGATATTAACAAGCTCCCATTTGCCACATAACCGCGGGCACGGCTTTCGAAATTTCATAACCCTGCAGGGGTGTTCCAACTTGGCCCATGACAAGCCCACGATCCGCGGAGTCGCAACTCCAAAGGTGGGAAGGCCTGAGTATTCTCGGAATCCCGTGCTCAAGATACTCCGAATTAAGGTAAGGCTAATCCAGCAAATCCTCCCGGCGTGCCGACACCCTGATAGTAGCCGCGCGTATCTCGTCTCAGGCCACGACCGGATAAGTCATCCTACGGGTTTTTACCAGACTTCGAGTTTCCTTGAGGTGGCCCCGCAGTCTGCTCATTTCGGACCAACACTCATGTGGAGCACTGGCCCGGGGTTGTTGATTAAGAAAGAGGGTTAATTACTCCCTATGCAAGTTTATTTAGTTATTAGGCAAATAGTACCAATGTTGGGACTTGCTGGAAAAGACTTAGCACTTAGCGGTTTATCAAGGGGGCCCCATAACCCCAACCGTGTGAGGAACGCATAATCAAGGAACATAACACCGGTTTATACGGTTCCTAGCGGCATGAGTGGAACAAATCACCAAGCAAAAGGCTTAGCCTTCCACCCATTGCCAATATATAGATGATTTCATTTAAGCATTTATATTGTGTGATATAACCCAACAAACTTCAACATGAAGCAAACATCTTCGAACTTCACGTGCAACTAACAATGCTATAAGAGGGGCTGAGCGAAGCGTACTTAGCCATTCAACGGTTTGCATAGGTAGGGTGGTGTAATGCCCCGGATGTAATATTTTCCCTTTTGGGTATATAATATATCTCCGGCTTCATCTATTTCCTTTTCGGGTTCTTTGTCTTTCGGGCTTTCGTCGTTTTGTTGTGTGAGTGTGTGGCATTCATTCATATCATGTAGACATGTGCATTGCATTTTGTTTGTGTTGTGGGTTGCATCCGGTTCGTGGCGTTTCTTCCCGTTGTCCGTTTCGTGTTCCGGAGCTCCCTCACGTGTCCGTGACGTCCCGTAGGCCTTCTTTGTTGTTCGGGCGTTTTTCGTTACCGGTGTGCCGCGAGGTTGTGTTGTGTGTTGTTGTTTTGTTGTGTGCAACCCGCCTCTCAAATCTCGTCTCGTTTGGACTCCGTTGACTTTTCCCTCCGTTGTCCGTGTGGGTCCGAAGTGCCCTTACTTCGTGTCCCGGAAATACCCCTACTGCTTTCTTTTATCTCCGTCTAGTCCTTTTAAATCATCCCCGCGATCGGATCCGTTGGATCACGATCGGAGGGCTCCTAGTGCACCCCTAGTCTCCAAAACCCTAGTCTAAACTGCTACTTATAGACCCCCCCTAGTCTATTTTTGGGCCTCCCTATTCCTTCTTCTTCTTCCTCTAGATCCATTTTCTTTTTTTCCCCTTCTTCCTCAGATCCGAGAAACCTGCCTGGATCGAAGCCGCCGCAACGTTCGAGGTCCCTCGACCGGTCAACGCGCCGCGTCGCGCCAGGAGGAACCGCATCGACCGCGGCCAGTTCGACCGACCGCGTCGGCCTCTTCGCCGCGTCGGCCTCGCTGCGTCGGGCTGCGGGACCACATCCCCTTCCCCGCGTCGGCCCGCGCCAAGTCCCGCTCGCCAGCCTCCCGCGTCGCCGCGCTGGCCCATCGCCCTTCGCTCCGCGTCGCCGCCAGCCGGGCAGGCCGCTCCTCCGAGCGCGCTGGGCTTTCGCCTCCCAGGCGCCAGCGGCCGGGCCTCCGCTCCGCGGTGGGCCGCCTCCCCGCGCCGCAGTGTTCCAGCCCCACCGGGCCCAGCTCCTCGCAGCGCGCCACGGGCCGCGCCGGCCCGTACACCGCCGGATCCCGAGCGGGCCGCCGCCGCACTGTTCACCGGGCCGCCGCACTGTAGCCCCGCGGGCCCGCACTGTTCCTCCAGATCCAGATCTGGAGAGGTACCCCCCTTTTTTTTCCCTAAGTCCTTTAAATCCTGATCTGAGATGCAATCTTCAAACTGCTCTAGATTGGTGCCTGTTGCTCCGTTTTGCGCGTGTAGCATGTCCAGATGTTCGTGGAGATGCCCTCTACGTTTTACCTGTTGTAGTCATGCATGTTAGAGATCATCTAGGGGCTTGTTTTGCTGTTGCAAGAGTGTATGATGATATAAACTGCTGTTATGTGTTATTTTCATGCCACCTTTGACTTGTGATATCTTTTAGCTCGTTTGTCAAAACGATGCAAATGACATGTCCACGTGTTCGTCTCGTCACGAACTACGTGTTGAGTGTGATAGGTTGCATGGTAGATTTATTGTTTTCCTTGTTATCATCGTTGCAAGATGCCATGTTCACATGTTGTGTTTTCACTTGTTATGAAATGCCATCTTGTTGAGCTCGTTGCAATCGGTGTGTTCACCACATTGATGCATGCTTGTGTGTTTCGGGATCACCGTCATATGTATTTTGATGAGGTGCTTACCCTTTGCCATGTTTAGTTTCGAGGTGTCTTAAACATGCTCTTTTTGATGCTATGATGATGTTGCTGTTTTAGGACTTAGTGAAATTTCACTAAGTCTGAAATCTGTAACGTTCCGATGCCATGTTCGTGTGATGTTGTAGGACAAAGCATGATAGTTTTGGGGTGGATTTTGATTGTTCCTTGAAGTATATATTGTTGTCTTTCCATCCATGTCCTCACATGTCCATTTGAGTGGCTGTAGCATGTTTATCTTTTGCTCCAAACTTTCAATAAAATTCTGCTGCCAGAATTTTATTTCAAAGTTCAATATGTCCAAGATCATTGCTATTGATCTGTGACTCCGTTGGGGGTGCACTTTGGACCTAGTTGCTGTACATTATATCTAGTTTGTGTTCAAGTCCTTTGCCATGCTTTTTGGGTGCTGTAGATTAATTATTTTGAGCTCCCAAGTTGCTATGTTGCTGTAATTCGCAGTTTTCGCTCAAATCTTGTTTCGGGCATAACTTTTAGCCCGTAACTCCGATTTCAGCGAATCTTATATCAAACTTGGGTGATTTTCTGTGTAGATTAATAATATCAGGTTGTTTTCTTGTTTTGAGGTGTTTTGCTTGAGTGATGTTTTACGTGCTCCATGTGCATCTTTAGTGCATCCATCATGCATTCATGTTTTTCGAGTGCGCATTGCATCGTGTTGATTGGTGCTTGGTGTGTTTGTTGTGTTTAGAGCCGGAAGCTGAGCACGAGTTTTCCAACGAGGTTGAGCACGAGGTTTCCAACGAGTTTGAGCACGAGGACCCTTCTTTCGATCCGAACTTCTTCTCTTCAGGCAAGATGACCGAACCCCGATAACTTTACTATCTTCGCCTATTGCTAGTAGTCTCGATCTATAGTTTTGCCTCGATGCCCATGTTCTTCTTGTCAGCCTCCTACTTGTAACCAAATGCCATGCTTAACCACCCTACCTATGCAAACCGTTGTTTTGGCTAAGTACGCTTCGCTCAGCCCTTCTTATAGCGTTGCTAGTTGCAGGTGAAGTGAAGATGCTTGCTCCATGTTGAAGTTTGGTTGGGTTATATCACACTATATATATGCTTAAACTGAAATCACCTAAATTTTGGCAAGGGTGGAAGGCTAAGCCTTTTGCTTGGTGTTTTGTTCCACTCATGCCGTTAGCATCCGTATAAGCCGGTTTTATGTTCCTTGATTATGCGTTCCTAACACGGTTGGGGTGTATGGGACCCCCTCGATAAACCGCTAAGTGCTAAGTCTTTTCCAGCAAATCCCAACATTGGTACTATTTGCCTAATAACAAACTAAACTTGCATAGGGAGTTATAAACCCTTTTTCTTAATCAACAACCCCGGGCCAGTGCTCCACATGAGTGTTGGTCCGAAACGGGGGTCCTGCAGGGCCACCTCGAGGAAACTCAAGGTTTGGTAAAAACCTGTAGCATCGCCCATCCGGTCGTGTCCTGAGACCTAGATACGCGCGGCTACGATCAGGGTGTCGACACGCCGGGAGGATTTGCTGGATTAGCCTTACCTTAGCTCGGTATATCTTGAGCACGGGATTCCGAGGGTACTCGGGTCTTCCCACTTTGGAGTTGCGACTCCGCGGATCGTGGGCTTGTAATGGGTCAAGTTGGAACACCCCTGCAGGGTTTGAACTTTCGAAAGCCGTGCCCGCGGTTATGTGGCAGATGGGAGCTTGTTAATTCCGGTTGTAGATAACTTGACACTTTGATACTAATACACTACCAGCGTGTGTTCTGTGACTGTCAATTTCCGAATAGGGATTCGGGAGTTGAACACGGAGGGGTTATGTTTGTGAGCTTGTAGCTAGGATCACTTCGTGATCACTTCTCGCGTTGCCTTCTCTTCTCGCTCTCACTTGCGTAAGATAGATGCTAGTTGCTGCTGCAGACTTGTTCTTTCTTCAGCCTTTCCCTCACCTAAAGGCTTTGATAGTTCTGCTACCCGGGAACGGGATTGCTGAGTCCTCTGTGGCTCACAGTTACTTCACACACCAGATGCAGGTCCAGCTGTGAGCTATCCAGGTGATGGCACCGAGCTGGATTGGGAGTACGACGAGGAGCGTAGTCGTTACTACGTGCGCTACCCGGACGATCAGTAGTGGAGTCTCTTACTAGGATTCGATCTGCCTGTGGTTGTTATATTTATCTGAGTTTGGTACTTTGACATTTGGCTTTTGCCCTTAGAGGGTTGTAGTGATCTTATTGAATGATGTTTGAGACTTGTACTGTTATTCTGTGACGTGGCGATTGTAAGCCAACTATTTTTTTCAGTTTACTATCCCTCTTTTACATGAGTTGTGCAAAGATTACCAAACTTGAGATCATTCTAGGATGGACTTATGCCTTTAAGTCGTGCCTCGACACGTAGGAGGTATAATTCCATCCTGGGCATTACAAGTTGGTAATCAGAGCCTTCTCCGACCTAGGAGCCCCCACTGTTTGATCGAACCGTTGACGGTTGAGTCTAGGCACACACTGAAAACTTTTTGAGTCCTATATTATATCGGAGAGTAGGATTTCTTTGCTTCTCATCCCCTTTCTCTCTGGTGAGGACTCCTGACGTCTACTCTTGTCTCTCCTATCTTCAAAATTTGCACAAATTTTTTTTTTAGGAATCCCGCGAGTATTCTGGGATTGTTTCGATGTTCTTGTGACAAGGATATTGTTCCCGATGCCTCCTGTTACCGAGGAGTTGAGCTTCGGGGTATCATTGTAACAAGCATATCGCGACAGTACTAAATACTTAAGACGGCCGACATCGAAAATCTCCCCTATACGGCCAGTGGCAAGATAACCCCGACATCACCCAGTACTGGGGAGGTAGTTCGGGAGTATTGCCATAGCTTGTAATAGTGGATGCTTTTCGAAGGTCCGAGGTACACAGTTTCCGAGAAAGACTGGTTATGTGTTGAAGGATGGATACACCTGGATGTAGGTTAGAGTTGTTTGCGCGGTGCTTCCCGTGTATCCCCAACACCTGATTGCATAACTGGAATCTTTCGGAAAACTATAGGTGGGTTTTATCCAGTAGATCGTAGGCATTCTTCCAACGAATGCAGGTTAGTGAGTTCGGGGTTCGACATTGAGTGAAGGAGTTATATGACCGAGGTTACTATCAGGAGTTGCATCTTAAAGGGTCCTTGGCTATGCTGATCCGGGGATTGCAAAACCTTTTCGTAACGCGTTCATATGCTTTCAGCACAAAGATGTTAGAACGAAACTCCTCTCTTGTGTTTGTTCCTTTCCGTACCTTGTTGTTTTATTATTTTATCCTTTTGATCCCTATGTGGCTTCTCGTGAAGACTGATGTTATCAATTAACTAAGAAATTCATTCGTTCCTCTTGTTCGGATGATTTCATTCGTTCTTATTGTTCGAATGATTATTGTGAAGACTTGTTGCAATTCATTCCATTGATTCAGCTTATTCCTTTTGTCAATCAATTGCTGATTCGTGGTCATCTCTTACATGATGGCTCCGAAAAAGGTTCCGAATGCCAACCCAGAGGTGGAAGAGGTCCCAGAGCATCCTCCTTCACCTCCTCCTCCGCCTGAGGCTTGGAGAGCAATTATGCAGACTACTGCTCAGAACACTCAGTTGATGATGCAGATGATGCAGCAAATGCAGGCTATGCAAGCTAATCAAGCTAATCAGGGCTTTCCAATGAACCAAGGCAACTTCTTCCAGCAGCACCATGCTACCCTCAACCAGTTCCTGGCTAACAATCCTAAAGCTTTCAGTTACTGTGTCGACCCTCTTGATGCTGAAGATTGGCTGACCGATATCAAGAAGCATTTTGAGTGCAGTAACGTGAAAGAAGATGACTATGTGAAGTTTGCAGCCTTCCAACTGAAAGATCAAGCAGCTGATTGGTGGCAGCAGTACAAAGACTCAAGGCCGGGTCAAGTGATCTCGTGGGAGAACTTCTGCAGGGATTTCCGCTCGCATCACATTCCTACAAGTGTCATCGAGGGTATGCGTGAGCAATTCCGCAACCTCAAGCAGGGCTCCATGACAGTCTATCAGTATAATGTCAAGTTCCAAAACCTCGCTCGCTATGCAAAGCAAGACATTCCTGATGCAAAGAGCAAAATCTATCAGTTCCGTGGAGGTCTCAAAGATGAACTTCAGCTTGCTCTCACCTTGTTCGAGCCAGACGAATTCGATAAGTTCTATAATATGGCTTTGAAACAAGAAGCAGCTCAGCTTAAGATGGAGGCTTCTAAGAAGAGAATTCGAGATGCTGTTCACTCTACCTCATCGTCTCAGTTGGCTGCGAAACAACAGAAATTCTGGCTTCCTCCTCCTCCAATGATTCGAGCTCCTTACAACAACTCCAGCAACTTCAACAACTCCAACAACAAGAACTCTAGTGGTCGTGGTTTCTCCCACCCACCCAACCCAAGCAACCAGTCGAAGAAGCAGTTTCAGTCTCAAGGCTCCAAGTCCAGTGGCTCTCAGTTCCGTCCTCTCTCAGAAGTGACTTGCAACAAATGCACTCAGAAAGGTCACTATGCGAACAGATGTCCGAATCCGAAGCGTCTTCCTCCTCCACCACCTGTGAGTTCAGCTATTGTCAGGCATGATCCAAAGGCTGCCAGGGTCAATCTGATGAATGCAGCACAAGCGGAGGCTTCTTCTGATGTCATTCTGGGTAACCTTCCAGTGAACTCTTTTCCAGCTAAAGTGTTATTTGATTCGGGTGCTTCTTGCTCTTTTATGTCATATCCATTTGCATCCAAGCACGATTTTGTCACCAAAAATCTGCCAAGGGAGTTAACAGTTATTTCTCCGGGAAGACGAATGCACTCCAGTGTCTATGCTCCGGATATTTCTATTCGCATGGGTGATTATCGATTTTTGGCTTCTCCGGTGATTCTTGGTCATTCTGACATCGACCTCATTCTCGGAATGGATTGGCTTTCTCAGCATGATGCTCACATTGATTGTGCTCAAAAGGAAGTCAAGTTGACTCATTCTGATGAAGATGTGATTATCTTCGCCTCCAGGGATAATACTATTCGGCTTTTCTCTCTTAATGATAAGGGTGAAATTAATGCCATAGACCAAATTCCAGTGGTGAATGAATATCAAGACGTCTTTCCAGAAGAACTTCCAGGCATGCCTCCACACCGTCAGGTGGAGTTTGTCATTGAACTCGAGCCGGGCACCGAACCTGTTTGCCGGCGTCCATACAAGCTCTCTTCAGATGAATTGAAGGAATTGAAGAAACAGTTGGATGAACAGGAGCATATGGGTCTCATCAGACCGAGTACATCTCCGTGGGGCTGTGGTGTCTTATTTGTCAAGAAGAAAGATGGCACGGAGCGTCTCTGTGTTGACTACCGGCCACTGAACAAGAAGACGATTAAGAACAAGTATCCGCTCCCCAACATCAACGAACTCTTTGAGCTGCTCAAAGGAGCTAAAGTGTTCTCTAAGCTTGACCTCCGAATGGGCTATCATCAAATTCGCATTCGCGAGGAAGACATTCCCAAGACGGCCTTCAGAACGAGCTACGGTTCATATGAGTACACCGTCATGTCTTTCGGTCTCGCCAATGCTCCTCCTACCTTTTCAAGGATGATGCATTACATCTTCAACCCCTATACAGGCGAGTTTGTGCTAGTGTATCTGGATGATATTCTGGTGTTTTCCAAGAATGAAGAAGATCACGAAAAGCACTTGCGTCTGGTTCTTGATCGACTCAGAGAGCATAAATTCTATGCCAAGTTCTCAAAGTGCGAGTTTTGGCTCGATAAGGTTTTGTACCTGGGCCACATTATCTCAGCTGACGGTATTGCGGTTAATCCCGAGAAAGTTGAAGCAATTGTCAACTGGGAAGCTCCTCAGAACGTCAAGCAGCTCCGCAGTTTTCTGGGTCTTGCCAGCTATTGCAGAAGGTTTGTGGAGAACTTCTCCAAGATTGCCAAGCCTCTTTCCAACCTCCTTCAGAAGAATGTCAAATATTTTTGGTCTCCCGAGTGTGAAGTGGCTTTCAAAACCCTCAAAGAGAAGCTTCTCTCAGCTCCAGTTCTGATTCCTCCAGATGAATCCAAGCCCTATGAAGTGTTCTGTGACGCTTCTCTTCAAGGCCTTGGTGGTGTGCTTATGCAAGAGAAGAGAATTGTGGCATACACTTCACGTCAGCTCAAGCCAGCTGAGAAGAACTATCCCACACATGATCTCGAGCTAGCAGCTGTGGTACATGCTCTGATTACGTGGAGACATCTGTTGTTGGGAAGAAAGGTCGACATCTTCACTGATCACAAGAGCTTGAAGTACATCTTCACGCAGCCGCATCTGAACCTCCGCCAGACTCGTTGGGTTGAGATGATCCAAGAGTACAACCCCAGCATTGAGTACACTCCAGGCAAGGCGAATGTGATTGCAGATGCTTTGAGCAGAAAGGCATATTGCAACAGCCTTCTTATCAAACCACACCAGCCTGAGCTTTGTGAAGCTTTCAGGAAGCTCAACCTTCAGGTTGTTCCGCAGGGTTTTCTTGCAAATCTCCAAATTGCTCCTACCTTGGAAGATCAAGTCCGTGAGGCCCAGCTCAGTGATACCATGGTGAAGAAGGTGAAACATGGGATTGCAAAGGGCACTCCAAAATACAAGTGCTTCCGTGTTGATGAGAGAGATACCTTGTTCTTCGAGGACAGACTCGTTGTTCCCAAAGGTGATCTCAGGAAGCTCATAATGGAAGAAGCTCATGACTCTCTCCTTTCCATTCATCCTGGCAGTTCCAAGATGTATCAAGACCTCAAGCAATCTTACTGGTGGACACGCATGAAAAGGGAAATTGCCCAATTCGTGAATGAATGTGATGTATGCAGAAGAGTGAAAGCAGAACATCAACGTCCAGCCGGTCTTCTCCAACCTCTTCCTATTCCTGAGTGGAAGTTCGACCACATTGAAATGGACTTCGTCACGGGTTTTCCTAAATCCAAGCGAGGCAATGATGCTATCTTTGTGGTGATTGACAAGCTTACCAAAGTTGCTCACTTTCTTCCAGTCAAAGAATCAATCAATGCAGCTCAACTTGCAGAGCTGTACACTTCCAGAATTGTGTCCCTACATGGCATTCCTCAAGTGATATCCTCAGACCGTGGCAGCTTGTTCACATCAAAGTTCTGGGAATCCTTTCAGTCCGCCATGGGCACGAAGATCAGGTTCAGCACTGCCTTTCACCCTCAGACTAGTGGTCAAGTCGAGCGTGTGAATCAGATCCTTGAAGATATGCTCAGAGCCTGTGTCATCTCCTTCGGCATGAAATGGGAGGACTGTCTTCCATTTGCAGAATTCTCTTACAACAACAGCTTTCAAGCAAGTGCAGGCAAAGCACCGTTTGAAATTCTCTATGGCAGAAAGTGCCGTACCCCTCTCAACTGGTCTGAAACAGGTGAACGTCAACTTCTTGGCAATGATTTGATCTCTGAAGCCGAAGAAATGTGCAAAGTCATACGTGAGAATCTCAAGGCCGCTCAGTCGCGTCAGAAGAGTTACTATGACGGAAAGCATCGTGATTTGGCTTTCGACATCGGTGATCATGTCTATCTCCGAGTTTCTCCGATGAAAGGAACCCAGAGATTCGGTATCAAAGGAAAGCTTGCTCCTAGATACGTCGGGCCTTTCAAAATTCTTGGCAAAAGAGGCGATCTAGCCTATCAGCTCGAGCTCCCTTCCAACTTTGCAAATGTTCATGATGTCTTCCATGTGTCTCAGCTTCGCAAATGCTTCAAGGCACCTGAGCGCATGATTCCGTTTGAGGAGATTGATCTTCAACAAGACCTTTCCTACCGAGAGCATCCAGTTGCAATTCTCGAAGAAACTGAACGCAAGACTCGCAACAAGACCATCAAGTTTCTGAAAGTCAAGTGGTCACATCACACAGACCGAGAAGCTACCTGGGAACGAGAAGATCATCTTCGTTCCGAGTACCCTTCCTTTTTCCAGTCCTAGATCTCGGGACGAGATCTTTTTGTAGTAGAGGAGAGTTTGTAATGCCCCGGATGTAATATTTTCCCTTTTGGGTATATAATATATCTCTGGCTTCATCTATTTCCTTTTCGGGTTCTTTGTCTTTCGGGCTTTCGTCGTTTTGTTGTGTGAGTGTGTGGCATTCATTCATATCATGTAGACATGTGCATTGCATTTTGTTTGTGTTGTGGGTTGCATCCGGTTCGTGGCGTTTCTTCCCGTTGTCCGTTTCGTGTTCCGGAGCTCCCTCACGTGTCCGTGACGTCCCGTAGGCCTTCTTTGTTGTTCGGGCGTTTTTCGTTACCGGTGTGCCGCGAGGTTGTGTTGTGTGTTGTTGTTTTGTTGTGTGCAACCCGCCTCTCAAATCTCGTCTCGTTTGGACTCCGTTGACTTTTCCCTCCGTTGTCCGTGTGGGTCCGAAGTGCCCTTACTTCGTGTCCCGGAAATACCCCTACTGCTTTCTTTTATCTCCGTCTAGTCCTTTTAAATCATCCCCGCGATCGGATCCGTTGGATCACGATCGGAGGGCTCCTAGTGCACCCCTAGTCTCCAAAACCCTAGTCTAAACTGCTACTTATAGACCCCCCCTAGTCTATTTTTGGGCCTCCCTATTCCTTCTTCTTCTTCCTCTAGATCCATTTTCTTTTTTTTCCCCTTCTTCCTCAGATCCGAGAAACCTGCCTGGATCGAAGCCGCCGCAACGTTCGAGGTCCCTCGACCGGTCAACGCGCCGCGTCGCGCCAGGAGGAACCGCATCAACCGCGGCCAGTTCGACCGACCGCGTCGGCCTCTTCGCCGCGTCGGCCTCGCCGCGTCGGGCTGCGGGACCACATCCCCTTCCCCGCGTCGGCCCGCGCCAAGTCCCGCTCGCCAGCCTCCCGCGTCGCCGCGCTGGCCCATCGCCCTTCGCTCCGCGTCGCCGCCAGCCGGGCAGGCCGCTCCTCCGAGCGCGCTGGGCTTTCGCCTCCCAGGCGCCAGCGGCCAGGCCTCCGCTCCGCGGTGGGCCGCCTCCCCGCGCCGCAGTGTTCCAGCCCCACCGGGCCCAGCTCCTCGCAGCGCGCCACGGGCCGCGCCGGCCCGTACACCGCCGGATCCCGAGCGGGCCGCCGCCGCACTGTTCACCGGGCCGCCGCACTGTAGCCCCGCGGGCCCGCACTATTCCTCCAGATCCAGATCTGGAGAGGTACCCCCCCTTTTTTTCCCTAAGTCCTTTAAATCCTGATCTGAGATGCAATCTTCAAACTGCTCTAGATTGGTGCCTGTTGCTCCGTTTTGCGCGTGTAGCATGTCCAGATGTTCGTGGAGATGCCCTCTACGTTTTACCTGTTGTAGTCATGCATGTTAGAGATCATCTAGGGGCTTGTTTTGCTGTTGCAAGAGTGTATGATGATATAAACTGCTGTTATGTGTTATTTTCATGCCACCTTTGACTTGTGATATCTTTTAGCTCGTTTGTCCAAACGATGCAAATGACATGTCCACGTGTTCGTCTCGTCACGAACTACGTGTTGAGTGTGATAGGTTGCATGGTAGATTTATTGTTTTCCTTGTTATCATCGTTGCAAGATGCCATGTTCACATGTTGTGTTTTCACTTGTTATGAAATGCCATCTTGTTGAGCTCGTTGCAATCGGTGTGTTCACCACATTGATGCATGCTTGTGTGTTTCGGGATCACCGTCATATGTATTTTGATGAGGTGCTTACCCTTTGCCATGTTTAGTTTCGAGGTGTCTTAAACATGCTCTTTTTGATGCTATGATGATGTTGCTGTTTTAGGACTTAGTGAAATTTTACTAAGTCTGAAATCTGTAACGTTCCGATGCCATGTTCGTGTGATGTTGTAGGACAAAGCATGATAGTTTTGGGGTGGATTTTGATTGTTCCTTGAAGTATATATTGTTGTCTTTCCATCCATGTCCTCACATGTCCATTTGAGTTGCTGTAGCATGTTTATCTTTTGCTCCAAACTTTCAATAAAATTCTGCTGCCAGAATTTTATTTCAAAGTTCAATATGTCCAAGATCATTGCTATTGATCTGTGACTCCGTTGGGGGTGCACTTTGGACCTAGTTGCTGTACATTATATCTAGTTTGTGTTCAAGTCCTTTGCCATGCTTTTTGGGTGCTGTAGATTAATTATTTTGAGCTCCCAAGTTGCTATGTTGCTGTAATTCACAGTTTTCGCTCAAATCTTGTTTCGGGCATAACTTTTAGCCCGTAACTCCGATTTCAGCGAATCTTATATCAAACTTGGGTGATTTTCTGTGTAGATTAATAATATCAGGTTGTTATCTTGTTTTGAGGTGTTTTGCTTGAGTGATGTTTTACGTGCTCCATGTGCATCTTTAGTGCATCCATCATGCATTCATGTTTTTCGAGTGCGCATTGCATCGTGTTGATTGGTGCTTGGTGTGTTTGTTGTGTTTAGAGCCGGAAGCTGAGCACGAGTTTTCCAACGAGGTTGAGCACGAGGTTTCCAACGAGTTTGAGCACGAGGACCCTTCTTTCGATCCGAACTTCTTCTCTTCAGGCAAGATGACCGAACCCCGATAACTTTACTATCTTCGCCTATTGCTAGTAGTCTCGATCTATAGTTTTGCCTCGATGCCCATGTTCTTCTTGTCAGCCTCCTACTTGTAACCAAATGCCATGCTTAACCACCCTACCTATGCAAACCGTTGTTTTGGCTAAGTACGCTTCGCTCAGCCCTTCTTATAGCGTTGCTAGTTGCAGGTGAAGTGAAGATGCTTGCTCCATGTTGAAGTTTGGTTGGGTTATATCACACTATATATATGCTTAAACTGAAATCACCTAAATTTTGGCAAGGGTGGAAGGCTAAGCCTTTTGCTTGGTGTTTTGTTCCACTCATGCCGTTAGCATCCGTATAAGCCGGTTTTATGTTCCTTGATTATGCGTTCCTAACACGGTTGGGGTGTATGGGACCCCCTCGATAAACCGCTAAGTGCTAAGTCTTTTCCAGCAAATCCCAACATTGGTACTATTTGCCTAATAACAAACTAAACTTGCATAGGGAGTTATAAACCCTTTTTCTTAATCAACAACCCCGGGCCAGTGCTCCACATGAGTGTTGGTCCGAAACGGGTGTCCTGCAGGGCCACCTCGAGGAAACTCAAGGTTTGGTAAAAACCTGTAGCATCGCCCATCCGGTCGTGTCCTGAGACCTAGATACGCGCGGCTACGATCAGGGTGTCGACACGCCGGGAGGATTTGCTGGATTAGCCTTACCTTAGCTCGGTATATCTTGAGCACGGGATTCCGAGGGTACTCGGGTCTTCCCACTTTGGAGTTGCGACTCCGCGGATCGTGGGCTTGTAATGGGTCAAGTTGGAACACCCCTGCAGGGTTTGAACTTTCGAAAGCCGTGCCCGCGGTTATGTGGCAGATGGGAGCTTGTTAATTCCGGTTGTAGATAACTTGACACTTTGATACTAATACACTACCAGCGTGTGTTCCGTGACTGTCAATTTCCGAATAGGGATTCGGGAGTTGAACACGGAGGGGTTATGTTTGTGAGCTTGTAGCTAGGATCACTTCGTGATCACTTCTCGCCTTGCCTTCTCTTCTCGCTCTCACTTGCGTAAGATAGATGCTAGTTGCTGCTGCAGACTTGTTCTTTCTTCAGCCTTTCCCTCACCTAAAGGCTTTGATAGTTCTGCTACCCGGGAACGGGATTGCTGAGTCGTCTGTGGCTCACAGTTACTTCACACACCAGATGCAGGTCCAGCTGTGAGCTATCCAGGTGATGGCACCGAGCTGGATTGGGAGTACGACGAGGAGCGTAGTCGTTACTACGTGCGCTACCCGGACGATCAGTAGTGGAGTCTCTTACTAGGATTCGATCCGCCTGTGGTTGTTATATTTATCTGAGTTTGGTACTTTGACATTTGGCTTTTGCCCTTAGAGGGTTGTAGTGATCTTATTGAATGATGTTTGAGACTTGTACTGTTATTCTGTGACGTGGCGATTGTAAGCCAACTATTTTTTTCAGTTTACTATCCCTCTTTTACATGAGTTGTGCAAAGATTACCAAACTTGAGATCATTCTAGGATGGACTTATGCCTTTAAGTCGTGCCTCGACACGTAGGAGGTATAATTCCATCCTGGGCATTACAGGTGGTTAAACATGATCATGGTTACAAATAGGAGGCTGACAGGAAAGACATGGGCATCGAGGCAAAACTATAGAGCGATACTCTAGCAATAGGCAAAGATAGTAATGTTATCGGGGTTCGGTCATCTTGCCTGAAGAGTTGTCGATAGGATCGTAAGAGGGGTCCTCGTGCTCAACCTCGGTAGTAACCTCGTGCTCGTACTCTTACTCGGTCTCAGCTTCCGGCTCTACTCAACACAAACACACAAGGCACCAAATCAACAAGATGCAATGCGCACTCAAAATATGCTGGATGCATGACTAATGCATGATACGTCCAAAACGTATCTATAATTTCTGCTTGCTCCATGCCTCTTTTGGGTGATATTGCTATGTTATTTATACACTTCCATACACTTTTGATCATATTTGGACTAACCTATTAACTCAGTGCACCCCAGTGCCAGTTTCTATTTTCGGCTGTTTTTGTATTTCAGGTTTTCACATTACGAGAACTGCCAGAAAAAATCCAGAAAAATTATATAAAAAATCAGCGTTCCGGAAGCTTCCATGCGGCCAAAGTAGGGCCGGAGGGGACCCACAGGGGCTCCAGGCGGCCTGCCCACGCGCCCCCCCTAGCCGCGCCGGGGGGGCGCCTGGGCACCCCTGACCCCCTCTGATGCCCCCCTTTGGCATATATTTACACCGTGTCGCGGAAACCCTGATTCCAAACCCCTTTTCTCCAGACGCGATTCCGATCTCCGCCGCCATCGCCATCAAGCTTCGGGGGACCAGAATTCCTGCGCCGGCACCCTGCCGGGAGGGGGAAGTGCCCCCGGATTCATCTCCATCGACGTTGCTTCCTCCCTCCATGATGCGGGAGTAGTTCCTCCTCGGGGCTGAGGTTCTTACCAGTAGCTATGTGGTCAATTCTCTCTCCCATGATGTGATCTTCGTTGTGATCATAGGCTATGTTAATCTAGGGTGATCCCATGATATTTCCCCTTCCTCTATGTATTGGATTGATGTACTCACTTGTCTTTATCTAGTATAATCCCCGAGACCAAGGTGACAACGGTGTATTGGACATGGATTAGAAAAGTATTTTCATGAGTGATTTCCTCTCTTGTGTGTTGATTGAAGATTGAGAGTCTCTTGGCGCTTGTCTTTGACTATCCTTTAGATATGTTGTGGTGATTGTGGGACTCTCTTTGGATGGCCGCGGTGACATTGGGAAATCCTTAGATTGAGAACTACGAACTTTGAGGTGTGCTTTTGTAGCCCTACATAATTCTCTTTCTCTCTTGACCACGAAGGAATGACCTCCGAGTGTGTCCCCTATGCATGTTTTATGGGAAATATCATGTGATTTGATTATGTTAATGTTGTTGGGAGTTGCCACTAGTGAAAGTATGAACCCTAGGCCTTGTTTCCACCATTGCAATACCAATTGTGCTCACGTTTACCACTTGTTTGCTTGCTGCACTTTTTATTACAGATTTATATTACTTTGTTTTGCCATCCATATCACTTGCCATTTAACATCTCTTCGCCGAACTAGTGCACCTATACATCTAACAAGTGTATTAGGTGTGTTGGGGACACAAGAGACTTCTTGTATCTTAGTTGCAGGGTTGCTTGAGAGAGACCATCTTCAACCTCTACTTCCCTGAGTTCGATAAACCTTAGGTCATCCACTTGAGGGAAATTGCTGCTGTCCTACAAACCTCTGCGCTTGGAGGCCCAACATAGTCTACAAGAGTAGAAGCGTGTGTAGACATCAAGCTATTTCTGGCGCCGTTGCCGGGGAGGCACCTCTACGCTTGGAGGCACTAACAAGTTTCTGGTTTTTCCCAAATAACCTTGCCATCATCACATGCACCTAAAGAGACCCCAAACTGGAGACTTTGGCCAGCAGAAGAGATGCCTAGATACCCTTGGCATTTCATCAAGCAGGTTAGGAGCATGGCCAGTTTTGGCATGCTTTTAGTCTTGCATTAGGAAGTTGCTCTAATGACCTTACCAGCGTGTCTACTAGCTCTCTCATAATCATTAGCCAAGTCATATTTAGTTGCAGAGGCATCGGAGAGGCCTAGAACGTGTTGGCATTTCGTCGAACGCCTGGCATGCGTGCTCTGGGCACGGTCAGAGCGCGTGTTTTGCACATGCGTGCGCCTGAGTCGCCGCGTCCCGCTGCCGCCTCCTCGCGCCCGTTTTGGCCCCTCCCCACTCACAGCCAGCACGCCCCAACTCCTCCCTCATCGCAGAGCCGCCCCGGCCACCTCCTGGCACCCCATAGCGCCACCGTCAGGTCGGCCATGGCAGCTAGCTGACGGCCACAGCAGGCCCAGGCCGTGGCAGCGTCGCCCAAGCCATACGTACGCGCACGCCAGCTCGCCCCCTTGAGCAGTGGGGAGTTCGTCAGAATGCGCCGACCAGCTCCAATCGCCTCCACGTCGCCTGCTATCAACAGAACGGTGGTTCGCCGTCCCTATCCACTGCCGCCGTCGGAACCGACCTCGACCGCCTATATAAGAAGCCCCCGAGCTCGTCCAGACCCTCGGGGATCTCAGGCCATCCCCGTGGTGCCCCCATAGCCAGCAATCAGCGGAGGGAGGCCGTATTCCCCGTCTCCGATCAGTTCGGCCACCGTCACACTCCGGTTCCGTTCGTCGCGAGCAAGGCCTCCGCCGTCCATCCAGTGCCACCATCCGACTCTCCTTAACCTTGTGGAGCCACCCCACCTCTCAAACTTGATCGGGAGCCACCGTAGCTCGAGGCCCCAAATCCTCCCGAAGCCACCGTCCGCCGCGGAACTCACCGCCGGCGACCCCCTCCACCCCCGCCAACCTAGCAACCACTAGGAGGACCGCCATCGGCTGGTGGATCCATCCCTGCCCTCGGAGTCCCGTGGGGAGCCGCCGTTCGTCAACGGCGATCGCCGGAACCCCGCCTCTGCTCGGCCAGAGGAGAAAGAAGGCGCGGGCGAGTGGTCAAACCTGACCAGTGGGCCCAAGGGACCCACTGTCTGTGACCCAGCCCGCCGAAGCGTGTTTTAAGTGGAAGCGTATTCCTCCAAATATGTCTTCGCTAGAGGAAAACGTAAGTGCAGCCGAAACGTTTTCTTTCTCTGATTTTTATTAAAAACAGATTTTGACTAAACTTTGACTGGCTGTAACTTTTTAAATATAAGTCCAATTGATTTGATTCTTTCTCCTCTGAAATTTTGTCTAGTTTATTTTCATATTTATTTGAAAATTTTCCAAACAACTTTTTTGTACTGTTTTGAAACTATGTGTTAATTCAAATTTTCGTAAAATAGGATTTTGAAGAAGAAGGCAACTTTCAAAAAGTGCACCCCCATTTGCATACTCTTGAAGGCAAGCATTCTGAACCCTGGGATAATATTGTTGTGTGTTGTTTCATACGGTTATAACACCACCTTGACACGGAGTTTTCATTATTTTATGTGATGATATGATCATACTCATGAGTGCATATTGATGATTCCGCACTGTTGGAATTTGATATGTTTGTGATAATAATCACCCTCATATGCCTTTCATGCCTACCGGAAGGAATCCGGGAAAGCCTCTGTCTTGTGTAGACACGAGCTTGTCCCTAGTTCCTCGTCGAGACGGTTGTGTCCGGTATGCCATGGTGAGGTATGATGGGTGGTGATTCTGTCTGTTGGTTGAAATGTATTTGTTATGCTAATCATGTAGGGCATACTTACAACTCCTGAGTCTGGCGTAGATCGAGTCTTGTTCCAGTAACCCCCATACTTGTTTCGTACTACCACTTGTCCCTACCATAGGTAGGGTACAGTTCAGTAAGTTGTCAACCCCTTTATAGCACACACCGTACAGAGAGGCCATGGTGGAAGATACCGGCTGCATCCGGTAGGCATGCCACCTGTTCCGGGGGGCATGGGTTTTTCGGTTGGAGCCGAAGGGGTAGCTCCCCTAGTTTGCGCACGTTATAAATTTTGTGATCCCATGCTAGTCGAGGTTGTAGCCTCCCCACTTAGAGTTTCAGTTAACGGGTGTCGTGGGTGATTCCAGACACCGGTAAGTTAGGCTGGTGTGCGCGGTCAGGTGTGTTTTCAATTAAAAGACCGTAGACGGAATTAGTCCTGATGGACTAAAGGAATCCGTTACTCGTGGGTAAAGAGTACACCCTCTGCAGAGATTATATCTATTCGAATAGACGTGTCCATGGTTAAGGACTACAGTTTGGGATGGGACAAGTGTCGGTCTTAGTGTCGGTCTTCGGAGGAAAAACTGCTAAACCAGAACTTTGATCATGACCTGTGACTCATGATGATTATGATTATTATTATTAAGGACTAACCATTTACATTATTTGAATTATTGAGTATCTCTGGGACGGTTCCACCTCCTGGATATTCACTTTGATTATTCTCTTATAAGCCCTTTATGTGGTGTTGCTCAGACGCCCGACTGTGGCATGCTTGTTATTTAAATTACTTATAAGCCCTTTATGTGGTGTCGCTTAGACGCCCGACTGTGACATGCTTGTTATTTAAATTACTTTTAAGCCCTTTATGTGGTGTCGCTCACACGCCCGACTATGGCATGCTTGTTATTTAAATTACTTATAAGCCATTTATGTGGTGTCGCACAGACGCCCGACTGTGGCATGCTTGTTATTTATTTACTTTATAAGCCCTTTATGTGGTGTCGCTCAGACGCCCGACTGAGGCATGCTTTATATCATTATCATTTCGAGGCGTCGCTTCAGACACCCGATCGGTGCATTCTATTTCTACTCTCTGATTGCATATTCATGTTTTATATGAACAACCTGCTTGCATCATGGAATTTTACTTCGTGACTGACGTTGTGATCATGAAATATTTTAGAGCAGGATTATCTTTTGTTATATTGTACCCATGTTCATAATGTTTGCGAGTACATTCAAAGTACTCACTGGCTTGTCCCTGCCTATTGTCTTGGCCAGATCTCTTGCATGGAGAGGAGCGTTGCTACGACCGCCACGGAACCTACGCAATGGTGATAGAAGCCTCGCGAAGATAGGAGTTATCCTGGTCAGTTGTTCCTGTGGGAAATGAAGTCCCATGGACACCGATGAACCACAAACCGCTTCCGCCATCAGCAACGAGAAACCTTGTGTTGTACTCACAGGCCAGAATGGTCTTGTACTACATGTTATGTACTTTGCTTGGAATTTCGGTATCAAGTTGGTGCCTCATTAGCTAACAGTAATCCTGGGGCTGGTGAGCACAAGGGCCATTTTTTTGGGAAATTGATAACCCGAAAATCCGGTCCTGACAGCCTCCCACTTATGATTAACCTCTAATGCAAGCATCCGCAACTACAAAAGAATTATTAAGGTAAACCTAACCATAGCCTGAAACATATGGATCCAAATCAGCCCCTTACGAAACAACGCATAAACTAGGGTTTAAGCTTCTGTCACTCTAGCAACCCATCATCTACTTATTACTTCCCAATGCCTTCCTCTAGGCCCAAATAATGGTAAAGTGTCATGTAGTCGACGTGTTGGGGATCGTAGCAGAAATCAAAAAAATTCTACGCATCATCAAGATCAATCTATGGAATAATCTAGCAATGAGGGAGAGGGGAGTGCATCTACATACCCTTGTAGATCGCGATGCGGAAGCGTTACAAGAAGGCGGATGAAGGAGTCGTACTCGTAGCGATTCAGATCGCGGTTGATTCCGATCTGCGCCGAACAACGGCGCCTCCGCGTTCAACACACGTACAGCCCGGTGACGTCTCCCACGCCTTGATCCAGCAAGGAGAGAGGGAGAGGTTGGGGAAGACTCCGTCCAGCAGTAGCACGACGGCGTGGTGGTGATGGAGGAGCGTGGCACTCCAGCAGGGCTTCGCCAAGCATCGCAAGAGACGAGGAGGGAGAGGGGTAGGGCTGCGCCAAGAGGGAGACGATCTCGTGTGTATGGCAGCCCCAAAACCCAAACTATATATAGAGGAAGGGGAGGGGCTGCGCCCACATATAGGGTTCCCTCCCTAGGGGTGGCGGCAGCCCCCAAAACCCATCTCGGGTGTGGCCAAGGGGGGAGAGAGGGGGCGCCCTAGGGTGGGCCTTAAGGCCCATCTGGACCTAGGGTTTGCCCCCCTCCCACTCTCCACGCGCCTTGGGCCTTGGTGGGGGCGCACAAGCCCACCTGGGGCTGGTCCCCTCCCATACTTGGCCCACGCAGGCTTCTGGGGCTGGTGGCCCCACCTGGTGGACCACCGGGACCCTCCCGGTGGTCCCGGTACGTTACCGATATCGCCCGAAACTTTTCCGGTGACCAAAACGGGACTTCCCATATATAAATCTTTACCTCTGGACCATTCCGGAACTCCTCGTGACGTCAGGGATCTCATCCGGGACTCCGAACAACATTTGGTAACCACGTATATCTATTCCCTATAACCCTAGCGTCATCGAACCTTAAGTGTGTAGACCCTACGGGTTGGGGAACCATGTAGACATGACCGAGATAATTCTCCGGCCAATAACCAACAGCGGAATCTGGATACCCATGTTGGCTCCCACATGTTCCACGATGATCTCATCGGATGAATCACTATGTCAAGGATTCAATCAATCCCGTATACGATTCCCTTTGTCTATCGATATAGTACTTGCCCGAGATTCGATCGTCGGTCTCCCGATACCTTGTTCAATCTCGCTACCGGCAAGTCTCTTTACTCGTTCTGTAGCACATCATCCCGTGATCAACTCCTTGATCACATTGTGCACATTATGATGATGTCCTACCGAGTGGGCCCAGAGATACCTCTCCATCACACGGAGTGACAAATCCCAGTCTCGATTCGTGCCAACCCAACAGACACTTTCGGAGATACCCGTAGTGCACCTTTATATCCAACCAGTTATGTTGTGACGTTTGGTACACCCAAATCATTCCTACGGTATCCGGGAGTTGCACAATCTCATGGTCTAAGGAAAAGATACTTGACATTGGAAAAGCTTTAGCATACGAACTACACGATCTTGTGCTAGGCTTAGGATTGGGTCTTGTCCATCACATCATTCTCCTAATGATGTGATCCTGTTATCAACGACATCCAATGTCCATGGTCAGGAAACCGTGACCATCTATTGATCAACGAGCCAGTAAACTAGAGGCTTACAAGGGACATGGTGTTTGTCTATGTATCCACACATGTATCTGAGTTTCCTATCAATACAATTCTAGCATGGATAATAAACAATTATCATGAACAAGGAAATATAATAATAACCAATTTATTATTGCCTCTAGGGCATATTTCCAACAGTCTCCCACTTGCACTAGTGTCAATAATCTAGTTCACATCACCATGTGATTAACACTCACAGGTCACATCGCCATGTGACTAACATCCAAAGAGTTTACTAGAGTCTATAATCTAGTTCACATCATTATGTGATTAACACTCAATGAGTTCTGGGTTTGATCATGTTATGCTTGTGAGAGAGGTTGTAGTCAACGGGTCTGCAACATTCAGATCCCAATGTATTTTGCAAAACTTTATGTCATATCGTAGATGCTGCTACCACGTTCCACTTGGAGCTATTCCAAATTGTTGTTCCATTATACATATCTGGTATCTCTACTCAGAGCTATCTGGATAGGTGTTAAGCTTCCATCGACGTAACTCTTTACATCGAACTCTTTATCACCTCCATAACTGAGAAACATTTCTTTATTCCTCTAAGGAAAATTTTGACCGCTATCTAGTGATCCACTCCTGGATCACCTTTGTACCCTCTTGCGAGACATGTGGCAAGGCACACATCGGGTGCGGTACTCAGCATGGCATACCGTATAGAGCCTATGACAAAAGCATAGGGGACTACCTTCGTCCTTCCTCTTTCTTCTGCCGTGGTCAAGCTTTGAGTCTTACTCAACTTCACACCTTACACCTCAGGTGAGAACTTCTTCTTTGACTGATCTATTTGAACTCCTTCAAAATCATGTCAAAGGTGTATGTTCGTATGAAAGTATCACCAGGCGTCTTGATCTATCTCTATAGATCTTGATGCCCAATATGTAAGCAACTTTATCCAGGTCTTCCTTTGAAAAACTGCTTTCAAAACAACCCTTTATGCTTTCCAGAAATTCTACATCATTTCTTATCAACAATATGTCATTCACATATACTTATCAGAAATGTTGTAGTGCTCCCACTCACTTTATTGTAAATACAAGTTTCTAACAAACTTTGTATAAACCCAAAAACTTTGATCACTCCATCAAAGCGTATATTCCGACTCCGAGATGCTTGCTCTAGTCCAGGGAAGGATCGCTGGAGCTAGCATACCTTTTAGCATCCTTAGGATCGACAAAACCTTTCCGATTGTATCACATACAACCTTTCCTTACGAAAACTGGTAAGGAAACTTGCTTTGACATCCATCTGCCAGATTTCATAAATGCAGCTAATGCTAACATGATTCCGACGGACTTAAGCATCGCTACGGGTGAGAAAATCTCATCGTAGTCAACTCCTTGAACTTGTGGAAAACCCTTCGCCACAAGTCGAGCTTCATAGATGGTGACATTACCGTCCACGTCCGTCTTCTTCTTAAAGATCCATTTATCTCAATGGCTTGCCGATCATTGGGCAAGTCCACCAAAGTCTATACTTTGTCTTGATACATGGATCCTATCTCGGATTTCTCGACTTCTAACTATTTTTCGGAATACGGGCCCACCATCGTTTATGCATAGTTCATATGTTCATTGTTGTCCAACAACATGACATCTAAGACAGGATCACCGTACCACTCAGGAGTAGTACATATCCTTGTCGACCTACGAGGTTCGATAGCAACTTGATCCGGAGCTTCATGATCACTATCATTACTTTCCTCTTCAACAGTAGTAGGTTCCACAGAAACATTTTTCTGTGTTGCACTACTCTTCGGTTGAAGTGAGGGTTCGACAACCTCATCAAGTTCTATCTTCCTCCCACTCAATTCTTTCGAGAGAAACTCCTTCTCGAGAAAGGACCCGTTCTTAGTGACAAACATTTTTTGCCCTTGGATCTGAGATAGAAGGTATACCCAACTGTTACCTTTGGGTATCCCATGAAGATGTATTTTTCCGCTTTGGGTTCGAGCTTTTTCTGGCTAAAGCCATAAGCATCGCAGCCCCAAACATTGAGAAACGACAACTTTGGTTTCTTGCCAAACCATAGTTCATACGGCGTCGTCTCAACGAACTAAGATGGTGCCCTATCTAAAGTGAATGCAGTTGTCTCTAATGCATAACCTCAAAATAATAGCGGTAGATCGGTAAGAGACATCATAGATCGCACCATATCTCATAAGGTTCGATTACGACGTCCGGACACACCATTACGCTGTGGTGTTCCAGGTGGCTTCAACTGCGAAACAATTCCACAATGTCTTAAGTGATTGCCAAACTCATAACTCATAAAATCTCCCCTTGATCGTAGTAACATGATCTTCTTGTTATGATGATTCTTAACTTCACTCTGAAATTGCTTGACTTTTCAAACGTTTCAGACTTTTGCTTCATTAAGTAAATATACCCATATCTACTCAAATCATTAGTGAAGATGAGAAAATAACGATATCCACCACACGCCTTAATTCTCATTGGATCACACACATCAGCACGTATGATTTCCAACAAGTCACTTGCCCGTTTCAATGTACCTGAAAACGGGATCTTAGTCATCCTGCCCATGAGGCATGGCTCGCATGTCTCAAGCAATTCAAAATCAAGTGACTCCAGACATCCATCAGCATGGACTTTCTTCATGCATTTTATGCCAAAATGACCTAAGCGGCACTGCCACAAGAAAGTGGTACTATCATTATTAACTCTACATCTTTTGGCGTTACTATTATTATCATGTGTATTACTATGATCGAGATTCAATAAACCATCGGGTGCATGACCATAAAGGTATTATTCATGTAAACAGAATAACCATTATTCTCTAACTTAAATGAATAACTGTACTGCAATGAACATGATCTAATCATATTCATGCTCAATGTAGACACCTGATAACATTTATCTAGGTTCAGCACTAATCCCGAAGGTAGAGGGAGCGTGCGATGGTGATCTTATCAACCTTGGAAACACTTCCAACACACATCGTCACCTCGCCCTTAGCTAGTCTCCGTTCAGCCCATAGCTTTTTCTTCAAGTCACTAATAATAGCAACTGAACCGGTATCCAATACCCAGGTACTACTAGGAGTACTAGTAAGGTACACATCAATAACACGTATGTCAAATATACTTTGTTGAAGTTGCCAGCTTTCTTATCTACCATGTATTTGGGGTAGTTCCGCTACCATGTGACCGTTCCCCTTACAATAAAAGCACTTAGCCTCGAGGTTTGGGTTCGACATTGGGTTCCTTCATTAGAGCGACAACTGGTTTTCCATTCATGAAGTTTCCCTTCTAGCCCTTGCCCCTTTTGAAACCAGTGGTCTTGTTAAACCATCAACACCTGATGTTCCTTCTTGACTTCTACTTTTGCGGTCTCAAGTACCATTAATAGCTCCGGGATCATCTCCATCCTTTGCATGTCATAGTTCATCACGAAGTTCTAGTAGCTTGGTGATAGTGTCTAGAGAATTCCGTCAACCACTATCTCATCTGGAATATTAACTCCCACTTGGTTCAAGTGATTTTAGCACCCAGACATTCTGAGCACATGCTCACTAGTTGAGCTATTCTCCTCCATCTTGTTGGCAAAAGAACTTGTCGGAGGTCTCATACCTCTCAACATGGGCATGAGCCTGAAATCCTAATTTCAGCTCTTCAAACATCCCATATGTCTCATGGCGTTCAAAACGTCATTGGAATCCTGATTCTCAGCCTTAAAGTATGCTGCACTAAACTATCAAGTAGTCATCAGGACGTGTCTGTCAGGCGTTCACAACATCCATAGACGACGTTGCAGGGGTTTGCAGATCGAGCGGTGCATCAAAGACGTAAGCCTTCTGTGAAGCAGTGAGGACACTCCTCGGACTACGGACCCCGTCCGTATCATTGCTTACAATATCTTTCAACTTAGTCTTTCTCTAGGATTGTATTAAATAGGGAGCTATGACGCAAGCTATTGGTCTACAACATAATTCGCGAAGACAACTTAAACTATTGTTCATGACAATTAAGTTCATCTAATGAACTCCCACTCAGATAGACATCTCTCTAGTCATCTAAGTGATACATGATCCGAATCGATTAGGCCGTGTCCGATCATCACGTGAGACGGACTAGTCATCAACGGTGAACATATTTATGTTGATTGTATCTTCTATACGACTCATGTTCGACCTTTCGGTCTTCCTTGTTCCGAGGCCATGTCTGTACATGCTAGGCTCGTCAAGTGAACCCTAAGTGTATTGCATGTGTAAATCTGGCTTACACCCGTTATATGCGAACGTTAGAGCCTATCACACCCGATCATCACGTGGTGCTTCGGAACAACGAACCTTAGCAACAGTGCATAGTTAGGGGGAACACAATTCTTGAAATTTTAGTGAGAGATCATCTTATTTACTATCGTCGTTCTAAGCAAATAAGATGTAAAAACATGATAAACATCACATGCAATCAAATAGTGACATGATATGGCCAATATCATTTTGCTCCTTTTGATCTTCATCTTTGGGGCTCCATGATCATCATCGTCACCGGCATGACACCATGATCTCCATCATCGTGTCTTCATGAAGTCATCTTGCCAAACATTACTTCTACTACTATGGCTAACGGTTAGCAATAAAGTAAAGTAATTACATGGCGTTTTCAGTGACACGCAAGTCATACAATTAAATAAGACAACTCCTATGGCACCTGCCGGTTGTCATACTCATCGACATGCAAGTCGTGATTCCTTTTACAAGAACATGATCAATCTCATACATCACATATATATTATTCATAAAATCCTTTTGGCCATATCACATCACACGGCACATGCTGCAAGAACAAGTTAGACGTCGTCTAATTGTTGTTGCAAGTTTTTACGTGGCTTCTATAGGTTTCTAGCAAGAATGTTTCTTACCTACGCCAAAACCACAACGTGATATGCCAATTTCTATTTACCCTTCATAAGGACCCTTTTCATCGAATCCGATCCGACTAAAGTGGGAGAGACAGACACCCGCTAGCCACCTTATGAAACTAGTGCATGTGAGTCGGTAGAACCTGTCTCACGTAAGCGTACGTGTAAGGTCGGTCCGGGCCGCTTCATCCCACGATGTCGCCGAATCAAGATAAGACTAGTAACGGCAAGAGAATTGAAAAATCGACACCCACAACTACTTTGTGTTCTACTCGTGCATAGTGAATACGCATAGACCTAGCTCATGATGCCACTGTTGGGGATCGTAGAAGAAATCAAAAAATTTCTACGCATCACCAAGATCAATCTATGGAGTAATCTAGCAACGAGGGAGAGGGGAGTGCATCTACATACCCTTGTAGATCGTGATGCGGAAGCGTTACAAGAACGCGGATGAAGGAGTCGTACTCGTAGCGATTCAGATCGCGGTTGATTCCGATCTACGCCGAACAACGGCGCCTCCGCGTTTAACACACGTGCAGCCCGGTGACGTCTCCCATGCCTTGATCCACCAAGGAGAGAGGGAGAGGTTGGGGAAGACTCTGTCCAGCAGCAGCACGATGGCGTGGTGGTGATGGAGGAGCGTGGCACTCTAGGAGAACTTCGCCAAGCACCACAAGAGACGAGGAGGGAGAGGGGTAGGGCTGCGCCAAGAGGGAGATGATCTCGTGTGTATGGCAGCCCCAAAACCCCCACTATATATAGGATAAGGGGAGGGGCTGCGCCCCCATCTATGGTTCCCTCCCTAGGGGTGGCGGCAGCCCCCAAAACCCATCTAGGGTGCGGCCAAGGGGGAGAGAGGGGGGCGCCCTAGGGTGTGCCTTAAGGCCCATCTGGACCTAGGGTTTGCCCCCCTCCCACTCTCCACGTGCCTTGGGACTTGGTGGGGGCGCACAAGCCCACCTGGGGCTGGTCCCCTCCCACACTTGGCCCACGCAGCCTTCTGGGGCTGGTGGCCCCACTTGGTGGACCCCCGGGACCCTCCCGGTGGTCCCGGTACGTTACCGTTATCGCCTGAAACTTTTCCGGTGACCAAAACGGGACTTCCCATATATAAATATTTACCTCCGAACCATTCCGAAACTCCTCGTAACGTACGGGATCTCACCCGGGACTCCGAACAACATTCGGTAACCACATATATCTATTCCCTATAACCCTAGTGTCATCGAACGTTAAGTGTGTAGACCCTACGGGTTCAGGAACCAAGTAGACATGACCGAGACAATTCTCTGGCCAATAACCAACAACGAGATCTGGATACCCATGTTGGCTCCCACATGTTCCACACTGATCTCATCAGATGAACCACGATGTGAAGGATTCAACCAATCCCGTATATGATTCCCTTTGTCTATCAGTATAGTACTTGCCCGAGATTCGATCGTCAGTATCCCGATACCTTGTTCAATCTCGTTACTGGCAAGTCTCTTTACTCATTCCGTAACACATCATCCCATGATCAACTCCTTGATCACATTGTGCACATTATGATGATGTCCTACTGAGTGGGCCCAGAGATACCTCTCTGTCACACGGAGTGACAAATCCCAGTCTCGATTCGTGCCAACCCAACAGACACTTTCGGAGATACCCGTAGTGCACCTTTATAGCCACCCAGTTACGTTGTGACGTTTGGTACACCCAAAGCATTCCTACGGTATCCGGGAGTTGCACAATCTCATGGTATAATGAAAATATACTCGACATTGGAAAAGCTTTAGCATACGAACTACACGACCTTGTGCTAGGCTTAGGATTGAGTCTTGTCCATCACATCATTCTCCTAATGATGTGATCCTGTTATCAACGACATCCAATGTCCATGGTCAGGAAACCGTGACCATCTATTGATCAACGAGCCAGTAAACTAGAGGCTCACAAGGTACATGGTGTTTGTCTATGTATCCACACATGTATCCGAGTTTCCTATCAATACAATTCTAGCATGGATAATAAACAATTATAATGAACAAGGAAATATAATAATAACCAATTTATTATTGCCTCTAGGGCATATTTCCAACACGACGTTCACATGACACCACTAGAGGAAAGACAACATACATCTCATCAAAATATCGCACGAAGACCAAATTCACATGACTACTAATAACAAGACGTCTCCCATGTCCTCAGGAACGAAAGTAACTACTCACAAGACATAATATGGTTCATCATCGGAGGGGTATAAATATGCATAATGGATCTGAACATATGATCTTCCACCAAATAAACCAACTAGCATCAACTACACGGAGTAATCAACAGTACTAGCAACCCACAAGTACCAATCTGAGGTTTTGATACAAAGATTGGATACAAGAGATGAACTAGGGTTTGAGAGGAGAAGGTGCTGATGAAGATGTTGATGAAGATAGCTCTCCCCAAGATGGGAGAGTTGTTGGTGATGACGGCGGTGACGAGTTCCCCCTCCCGGAGGTAAGTATCCCCGGCAGAACAGCTCTGCCGGAGCCCTAGATTGGTTTCCGCCTCGGTTCCGCCTCGAGACAGCGGCGTCTGGTCCCAAAAGCCTCCTTTTTTCAGGTCAAAACGCTTCATATAGGAGAAGATGGGCACCTGGTGCCCACCGGCTGGCCCTTGAGGCAGGGGGGCGCGCCCCCCCACCCTCGAGGCCAGCAAGTGGCCTCTCTCGTGGATTTCTTCCGCCAAATATTTTTTATATTTTCTGAAAAAATGTTCTGTGGAGTTTCGGGGCTTTTGGAGTTGTGCAGAATAGGTTTCCAGAGTTTGCTCCTTTTCTAGCCCAAAATTCCAGCTGCGGTATTCCCCCTTCTTCATGTAAACCTTGCAAAATAAGAGGTAAAAGGCATAAGTATTGTGACAAAACATGCATGAACAGCCCATAATGCAATAAATATCAACTTGTAAGCATGATGCAAAATGGACGTATCAAGCACCGGCACAAGTAAAGAAGTATTGAAGAACCCCTTTTCCAATAATATTACCACTACCACCCAAGTCTTAATATGTAAAGTGGTAGCTTCATCCGGGGGGTCAACATGAATGTTGCCCTCGGCATTGCTACCCTTCTCGATAAAATCGCCCCCATCTCAGACATGTGGGCAAGCAAGCACGCAACTCACACAAGTAAACAAGAAGCAAGCGAACGGAAAACACACGGCGGAAGAATGGCAAATAAAATGGCAAAGGTGAAGTGGGGGAGAGGAAAACAAGAGGCAAATAAATGTAATGCGAAGGATAAGGGTTTGTGATAGGTACTTGGTATATGACTTTTGCGTAAGCCTCCCCGGCAATGGCGCCAGAAATTCTTCTTGCTACCTCTTGAGCTTGCGTTGTATTCCCTCGAAGAGGAAAGGGAGATGCAGCACAGTAGTGTAAGTATTTCCCTCAGTTTTTGAGAACCAAGGTATCAATCCAGTAGGAGACCACGCGCTAGTCCCTCTCACCTGCACAAACAAATAAGAACTTCGCAGCCAACACGATAAGGGGTTGTCAATCCCTTTACGGTCACTTACGAGAGTGAGATCTGATAGAGATGATAAGATAATATTTTTGGTATTTTTGGTATAGAAACATAAAGAAAAGAAAGAAAATAAACAACGGCCACAGAAATTGGATAGTTGATGGGAAAGTAATATGATAAAGATAGACCCGGGGGCCATAGTTTTCTCTAGTGGCTTCTCTCATGATAGCGGTATTCTACGGCGGGTAAACAAATTACTGTCGAGCAATTGATAGAAAAGCGAATAATTATGAGACTATCTAGGCATGATCATTTTATATAGGCATCACGTCCGAGACAAGTAGACCGAAACGATTCTACATCTACTACTATTACTCCACACATCGACCGCTATCCAGCATGCATCTAGTGTATTGAGTTCATACGAACAAAGTAACGCTTTAAGAAAGATGACATGATGTAGAGGGATAAACTCAAGCAATATGATGAAAACCCCATCTTTTTATCCTCGATGGCAACAATACAATACGTGCCTTGCTGCCCCTACTGTCACTGGGAAAGGACACCGCAAGATTGAACCCAAAGCCAAGCACTTCTCCCATTGCAAGAACTATAGATCTAGTAGGCCAAACCAAACTAATAATTCGAAGATACTTGCAAGGATATTATGAGCACACATAAAAAGTTCAGAGAAGAAACAAATATCTTTCATAGATAACCTTGATCATAAACTCACAATTCATCGGATCTCGACAAACACACCACAAAAAGAGATTACATCGAATAGCCTTGAAGACCGAGGAGAACTTTGTATTGAGATCCAGAGAGAGAGAGAGAAGAAGCCATCTAGATACTAGCTATGGACCCGAAGGTCTGTGGTAAACTACTCACAACACATGGTGAGGGCGATGATGATGATGATGAAGGCCTCCGTGATGGATCCCCCTCCCGGAACAAGCTCCAAAATGGGATCTCCACGGGAACAGAAGCTACAGCGGTGGAATTAGGATTTTTCTCTGCATATCGAGTTTCTGGGGTACGTAGGTATATATAGGAAAAAGGAGGGCACCGGGGGCCGTGTGGGCCAGCCTCGAGGCAGGGGGCGCGCCCCCACCCTCGAGGGCAGGCCTTCCGTCCCCTGACTTGGTCCTGAAGTTTCCCGAGCAAGATTTCCTCCAAAAATATCTCTCGCGAAGGTTTCATTCCGTTCAGACTCCATTTTATATTCATTTTCTCCAAAACCCTTAAATAGGCAAAAACAGCAATCTGGATTGGGCCTTTGGGTTAGTAGGTTAGTCCCAAAATGATATAAAAGTGAATGATAAAGCCCATTAAACATCCAAGACTTCTTAAATAATAGCATGGAACAATAAAAAATTATAGATACGTTGGATACGTATCAAGCATCCCCAAGCATAATTCCTGCTCGTCCTCGAGTAGGTAAATGATAAAGAAAGAATTTTTTATGTGGAATGCTAACCAATATAGTTTTTCAATGTCATTCTCTTAATTGTGGCATGAATGTTCAGATCTAAAAGATTCAAGATAAAAGTCTATATTGACATAAGAAATAACAATACTTCAAGCAATACTAACAAAGCAATCATGTCTTCTCAAAGTACCATGGCTAAAGGAAGTTATCCCTATAAAATCATATGGTCTGGCTATGCTCCCTCTACATCACACAAAATATTCATATCATGCACAACCCCGATTTCAGCCAAGCATTTGTTTTCATACTCTACTTTTTTCAAACCTTTCAACTTTCACGCAATACATGAGTGTGAGCCATGGATATAGCACTATGGGTGGAATAGAGGTGGTTGTGGAGAAGACAAAAAGGAGGGAGATAGTCTCACATCGACTAGGCGTATCAACGGGCTATGGAGATGCCCATTAACAGATATCAATGTGAGTGAGTAGAGATTTCCATGGAACAGATGCACTAGATCTAAATATGAATGGAATCTCAACAAAAGAAACTAGTGGGTGTGCATCCAACTTGCTTGCTCATGAAGACCTAGGGCATTTGAGGAGGCCCATTGTTGGAATATACAAGCCAAGTTCTATAAATAAAAATCCCTCTCGTATATGAAAGTGACTAATCATGAGACTCTCTACAATGAAGATCATGGTGCTACTTTGAAGCACAAGTGTGGAAAAAGATAGTAGCAATTGTCCCTTCTCTCTTTTCTCTCATTTTTTTGGAGGGGCTTTTCTCTCTCTTTTTTTATTAGCCCCTCTCTATATAATTTTTTGGGCCTTCTCTTTTTTTATTAGCCTTTCCTCACACAGGACAATGCTCTAATAATGATGATCATCACACTTTTTATTACAACTCGAAATTACAACTCGATACTAGAACAATTATGACTCTACATGAATGCCTCCGGCGGTGTACCAGCAGAAGCAATGAATCAAGAGCGACATGTATCAGAAATTATGCATGGTGGCTTTGTCAGAACTACAATGTCAACTACATGATCATGCATGGCACTATGACAATATGATGAGTGTCATATGAACGGAACAGTGGAAAGTTGCATGGCAATATATCTCGGAATGGCTATGGAAATGCCATGATAGGTAGGTATGGTGGCTGTTTTGAGGAACAATATGGTGGCTGTTTTGAGGAAGGATATATAGTGGGTTTATGGTACCGGCGAAAGTTGCGCGGTACAAGAGAGGCTAGCAATGGTAGAAGGGTGAGAGTGCGTATAATCCATGGACTCAACATTAGTCATAAGAACTCATGTACTTATTGCAAAAATCTACGAGTCATAAAAAACGAAGCAATCAACGCATGCTCCTAGGGGGGAGGTTGGTAGGAGTTAACCATCGCGCGCCCCCGACCTCCACACAAAGGTTGGCACTCTACAAATACCTCATGCTCTAACTTTGTCACATAGTGGTTCACCATACGTGCATGATACGGGAATCACTAACCTTAACACATGTATTTCTAAATTTTATAATAACTCCACTAGCATGACTCTAATATCACTATCCTCATGTCTCAAAACAATTATCAAGCATCCAACATCTCATTCTATTCAATGCACTTGGTGTGAAAATTTTACTACATTGGCATTGGATGTTTATCATGCGAAGACTAATTTCTTTAGCCTAAACACATTACCATGCTGTTTTAATGGACTCTCAAATAGATCTAAGTGAAGCATGAGAGTTCAACAATTTCTACAAAATATTGCCGCCACCGTGCTCTAAAAGATATAAGTGAAGCACTAGAGCAAAAATATTCAACTCAAAAGATATAAGTGAAGCACATAGAGTGTTCTAATAATTTCTAGGCCATATTTAACTCTCTAAAATAGGTGTGTCCAGCAAGGATGATTGTGGCAAACTAACAAGCAAAGACTCAAATTATACAAGACGCTCGAAGCAAAACACATAGCATGTTGCGAATAAAAATATACTTCCAAGTATAGTTACTGATGGATGAAGACAAAAGAGGGGATGCCTTCCCGGGGCATCCCCAAACTTAGGCTTTTCATTATCTTGATTTTACTTGGGGTGCCATGGGCATCCCCAAGCTTAGGCCTTTGCTACTCCTTGTTCCATAGTCCATCAAAGCAATACTCAAAACTTGAAAACTTCACAACACAAAACTTAGACAAAAATTCTCGTTAGCTCCGTTAGTAAGAGAAAGCAAACCACCATTCAAAGGTATAGAAAGGAATTCATTCTTTGTTTATATTGGTGTTAACCTACTGTACTCCAAGTTCTCTATGATTCATATCCTCCAATATTACTCATAGATGCATCGGAATAAGCAAACAACACATGAAAAACAGAATCTGTCAAAAACAGAACAGTCTGTAGTAATCTGCTGGGTTCGCCTACTTCCAGAACTCCAAAAAATTGAAACTAAACTGGTAAATTTGCGAAATTTGTCTATCAATCAGCAGAAAAAGAATCAGCTAAAAAGCACGCTCCAGTAAAATCTGAAGACTACTTTAGCGAGGGCTAACGATTCTGTTTTTCACAGCAAGATCAAATAAACTTCACACAAGTCTTACCAAAGGTTCTACTTGGCACAAACACTAAACAAAACATGAAAGCACATCTAATCAGAGGCTAGATGCAATAATTATTCCCGAACAGCAACAAAAACAAAATAAAATAAAATTGGGTTGCCTCCCAACAAGCGCTATCATTTTACGCCCCTAGCTAGGCACGATACAAGATAGATCTAGGGATAGCCATAGTGGTACGATATGTCGCGAAAGCTCATCTCATATTCCCTACGTTCAGCATCAAGCTTCCTTTGTGGCAAGCAAAAGTAATCAAAAGGGCTAAATTTAATGGGACAAAAGTCCCCTACATCAATCTCGGGAGGAACGGGTTCCTCCTTTGGCCCTTTGTAGTGGATGACCAATTCATCATTATAGGCATTCTTTAGGCAGAAGGCCATAAGCCTTCGTTCAAGGGAGAAGCCTAACCCATTATTTTGAACAGCAAAGTCATCGTTTATCTCAGAAATTCTATCAATCAAGATCTCAACAGGAACCTTTTTTCTAAGGTTTTCATTAAAAGCAACATGATCAGGAGATCGCAACCGCATAAGGTATTCTTGATTGAACAAGATAGACTCTATAGGAGGTCGATCGGCATCTACTCCGTAATGAGCAAAGATTTTTCTGGCCTCTTTCATGATATATCTAAATTCATGAGCATTGAAAAAGATAGTAGTTGCACACTTAACGGAATAATGCTCAATATTGGAGAACTCCAAAAATACACTCTGAATATAGGGATGCATATGGATAAATTGCCTTTCAATTTCTACTATGAGCATAGATACAACATCCGCAAGGCTACTAGTTCCGTGAAGAATAGAGCCACCCATAGTGCGCAAAGCACTGATGACTCACAAGTGTAGGGGATCTATCATAGTCCTTTCAATAAGTAAGAGTGTCGAACCCAACGAGGAGCAGAAGGAAATGATAGGCAGTTTTCAGTAAGGTATTTTCTGCAAGCACTGAAATTATAGTTAACAGATAGTTTTGTGATAAGATAATTGGTAGCAAGTAATAAAAGGTAAAAGTAAATAAGGTGCAGCAACGTGGCCCAATCCTTTTTGTAACAAAGGGCAAGCCTGGACAAACTCTTATGCAAGGTAAAGCGCTCCCGAGGACATATGGGAATTATCGTCAAGCTAGTTTTCATCACGGTCATCTGATTCGCGTTCGGTACTTTGATAATTTGGTATGTGGGTGGACCGGTGCTTGGGTGCTGCCCTTACTTGGACAAGCCTCCCACTTATGATTAACCTCTAATGCAAGCATCCGCAACTACAAAAGAAGTATTAAGGTAAACCTAACCATAGCCTGAAACATATGGATCCAAATCAGCCCCTTACGAAGCAACACGTAAACTAGGGTTTAAGCTTCTGTCACTCTAGCAACCCATCATCTACTTATTACTTCCCAATGCCTTCCTCTAGGCCCAAATAATGGTGAAGTTTCATGTAGTCGACGTTCACATGACACCACTAGTGGAGAGACAACATACATCTCATCAAAATATCGAATGAAGACCAAATTCACATGACTACTAATAACAAGACTTCTCCCATGTCCTCGGGAAAGAAAGTAACTACTCACAAGACATAATATGGTTCATGATCAGAGGGGTATAAATATGCATAATGGATCTGAACATATGATCTTCCACAAAATAAACCAACTAGCATCAACTACACGGAGTAATCAACACTACTAGCAACCCACAGGTACCAATCTGAGGTTTTGATACAAAGATTGGATACAAGAGATGAACTAGGGTTTGAGAGGAGATGGTGCTGATGAAGATGATGATGAAGATAGCTCTCCCCAAGATGGGAGGGTTGTTGGTGATGATGGCGGTGACGATTTCCCCCTCCCGAAGGGAAGTATCCCCGGCAGAACAGCTCTGCCGAAGCCTTAGATTGGTTTCTGCCTCGGTTCCGCCTCGAGACGGCGGCGTCTGGTCCCGAAAGCCTCCTTCTGATTTTTTTCCAGGTCAAAACGCTTCATATAGGAGAAGATGGGCACCAGGGGCCCACCGGCTGGCCCTCGAGGCAGGGAGGCGCACCTTGGGAAGGGGGGCGCGCCCCCCACCCTCGAGGCCAGCCAGTGGCCCCTCTCATGAATTTCTTACGCCAGATATTTTTTATATTTTCCGGAAAATATGTTCTGTGGAGTTTCGGGGCTTTTGGAGTTGTGCAGAATAGGTTTCCAGAGTTTGCTTCTTTTCCAGCCCAGAATTCCAACTGCCGGCATTCCCCCTTCTTCATGTAAATCGTGCAAAATAAGAGGGAAAATAAATAAGTATTGTGACAAAACATGTCTGAACAGCCCATAATGCAAGAAATATCAACTTATAAGCATCATGCAAAATGAACGTATCAACTCCTTGCTTGTCCTTAAGCGAAAACCGATATCGAAAAATATGTCACATCCCCAGTTTCACCTTGCCCTAGGCTAGCCTCATGTGTGCATCATGTTTAATCTTGAAAGAAACTTGAAATGGGGATGGCCTAAACCCTAGCAGTAAAGCAATTCAACTAGGGTCAATTAAAATCTTTTCAATGAACCCACAATGCCCCTTGGAAAAGTTCATCATTTTTGGATTGACTAAAAACCCCTGCCAAAAATGTTGCACTTATTTCTAGGACCATTCTGGATCTTTGAATTAAATCATATCTTATTTGCATTTGGGCATTTAAATATTATATATTATTTTAAATGCTCAAATAATCCTAAACTGAAATGTTCCATGTTGGTTATATGCTAAACAGTGGGCATGAGCAGTTTGGTGATTTTTGAAAATGCCTAAGCATTTTTAGAAAAGCCACAAAGTTACAAAAGAATTAGAAAACAGAATATAAAATAAATAACAGAGACTAAATAGAAAACAGAGAAAAAGGAAGCCCACCTGAGCCACTTACCTGTGCGGCCCAGCACTGTAGCGGCCCAGCCCACCTCCCCTCGCGCGTCGTCTTCCTCGCGCCTACTGGCTCGGTGCGTGGCGCGCGCACAGCCGAGCCGCGGCCACCTCCTGCTTCGCGGTGGCAAGGCCCCGACCCCCCCCCTCTCCTCGCCAGCGCGACGCCCTGGCCGCCCTGGTTCTCTGCTCTCCCTCGCTGGACCTTTCCCTCTTCTCCTTCCCTCTCTCTCGCAGCCACCGAACGCCATCGCCGCCGCGCTCGCTGCCACCGCGGCCACCGGCCACCGCACGCCTCGCAAACATGCCCAGAAGAGTCGCCGCAGCCCCGCCTTCCTATTCCCTCGACGTACCCAAGCTGAGGAGCACCGCAGCACCTTCAACGCCGTCGTTCCGCTCCTCTGTGTTCGGTGACCACCGTCGGCGATTCGTCGCCGTCAGGCCGCCCCCGGGCTCGCCGTCTTCTTCAAACGAACCGCCGTGAGCCCCTCTTGCTCTTCCCCCTATCCCCTTACCCATGCGCGTGCCGTAGCTCAAACCACCACCGTGCCCGAGTACCTCCCGCCGCCGGCAATGTCACCGCCGACGCTGCAGCCACCGGGGCTTGAAAACGAGCCCGGCATCATGCTCCGCACACTCCCAGGAGTCGAAAAACCCCACCTGCTCGTCCTACGGTGCACCCCAACGCCGTTCCCGAGCACGCCCGAACTCCGGCCACCGCACTTCCCCTCGCCGCCGTCGTTCTGGTCCTCCCCGGTGCGAGCTGATGGCTCCGTTGGATGCGGACGAGGACCAGCATCACCCCAAGCCCCTCCGCCGCTCTTTTGGTCGCCGGAGGGCGTTTTCCGACGCGCTCCGCCGTCTCGGCACTCGCCGGCGGCGAGCCGCCGGCCAGTTGACCCACCTGACCAGGGGTTTGATTTCCCCTGAGTCACTGACTCGTGGGGCCGAGCTCTGTTTAATTAGTTTAGGTTTTTAATTAAGTTTTAATTACTATCATTAACCTAATTAGACACTGACTTGTGGGCCCCCGCGCCTAATTAGGTTAATCTAATTTTCCTGTTTAGCTTAGTACTAATCCGGTGGATGTCACATCCCTAGCTAGCACTTGCATTAGGACCTGACTAGAGTGTGCATCATGTTTACTTTCAAAGAAACTTGAATTGGGATTATCAGAAACCCCAGCACCCCTCCCCTAACAACTAGGGTTTGCTAAAATATTTTCCAATGTACCCAAAATGCCCTTCAAAATGTTCATCATTTCTGCCTTGGTCTTAAACCTCTGCCAAAAATGGGGCACATTTTTCTAGGACAATCTAGGGCTTTGGATTAAATCATATGGTATTTGAATTTGGGCATTTAAATACTTTTAAATATTTTAAATGCTCAAATAATAATAAACTATAATGTTTCCTACTGTTCATATTATATACAGCAGGTATGACAAGTGTTATGATTTATAAAAATGTTTAGGCATTTTTATTAAATGAACAAAGTTGCAAAAGAAATGAAACAGAAAAGAAAATAGGCAAAGAAATAGGGAAACACTTACCTGGCGCCCACCCGGCCCACCTGCCGGCCCAGCCCAGCTGCCGCTCCAGCGAGCTGCTTGGCTCGGCCAGGCAGGCAGGCAGGTGCTCGACGACGACCGCACGGCGCGCCACGCAGCTGCCCGCCGCCCTGCTTCGCCCCCTCGCCGTTCTGGAGGCATGGATCGAACGTCCACGTCCCCCTCGACCCCCAGACACCTCCACTTCCCCCCAGCTCCTCTCCTCCGCTCTCCCCGCGCCATGGCCGACGCCGCCGTGACCGCACCGTCGTAGAAACCGCGTCCACCGTCGTCCCCGAGCTCCGCCGTGTTGTCCCTCGTCTCCGCCGTCCTCGACTGCTTCGACAGGCCGAGCCCCGAGCGCTCGCCCGCCCTGGAGACGCCCCCGACCTCTTCTTCCCCAACTCCGGCCGCGGAGATCCCACTCGCCGTGCTGCTCCGCTCCGACCACCCTCGAGCTCGCTTCGGTGCTTGCTGCAACCGCTGTGAGCCTAGCTACCTCCTCCCCCTCTCCGTTGGCTCCCTCTTGCCCTGTAACACACTGCACGTAGCTCGCCCGCACGCACCGCCGCCGTGCTCGTCGCCGGTTATGCTCCGGTGACCATTTTGTCACCGGCACCCGTCCAACGCACTCACCACAGCACGTAGATGCGAACGGTGCTACGCACGCATCGCCTAGGCACCTGCAGCCGCATCTCCACACACGCCCGACGCCGGTCGCCGCCGTCGAGCTCGTTGCCGTCGTCTCCGGCCACCCCAGGTCCGGCGACCACCACCATCCGATGCGGAAGAGCAAGAGCTCTCCAACGCACCCAACCGTAGCTCGAGCCGTGCACCGTAGACGTTTTCCGAAGCACGCCGCCGCGTTTGGCCTCGCCGGCGGCTAAACGCCGGCGAGTTGGACCTGTTTTGACCACGGGTTTGACCCCCTGGGTCAATGACATGTGGGCCCTGCCCGCAAGTCAAACTTAGTTTAGGTGTTAATTTAATATTAATTAGTTAATTAGTTTAGTCACTGACACGTGGGCCCTGGCCCCACTGACAGCTAATTAGTTTTATTTAAACTCTAATTAACTCAGTTAATTAGCTGTGACACTGACATGAGGGACCCACTGGTCAGGTTTGACCTAGACTGGCCCTGTTGACTGGCTGACGTCAGCATGATGTCATGCTGACGCAGTAAAGGTTTTTCTGGGATTTTTAGATTTAAAATAATTCAGGAAATTCCAAAAAATACCCTAAACTTCTAAAAATCATATAAAATCAACCATAGCTGAGATGGAAAAGATTTATATATGAAAAATGATCAGAAAAATCCAATCTATCTAATGGCACTGGTTTCATGCATGTTTGAACAAGCTAACTTGCTGTATATATCAAAAACATGATAATGCACTTATTTAAATAATAGTTTGAACTTCAATTTGAATCCTTGATTCAAATAGGTTCAAACCCTTCTGGTTTTAGTTGCACTAGCCAACACACATGCATCTTGCCATGTCATAAACATGCATCATATTGTTGCATTTGTTTGTTAATGATTGTATCGTCGGTATTTCCTGTGTTAGGTCCTGCTCCCGAGGATACTGCTGCGTATCCAGTTGAAGAGCAGTACCCGACAACTACCTTGTCAGGCAAGCAATCATTGATCATTCCGATACAAACCCAATCTTCTCGCTCCTGCTCTCTTTTACTGCATTAAGGCAACAGCGCGTGAACTGCTACTTGTTGCGGTAGTTGAACCCTATTCCCTTGCATGACCTGTCATTGCCACAGTAAATAGCTGAAACCCACTAGCATGTGTAGGAGTTGATTGAGCCATGTGATGTGTGATCCACCATGCTATTTGTTTATGTTGCCTGCTATGCTTAGAGTCGTGTCTGGTCTGATTCATTTGGGTGATGGATCAGAGTGAAACAATCTTTCGATAAAGAGAAGGAAGTGTGGAATACGCTTGGTAAAGGTATCGATGAAAGGCCATGTAGGAGTACGTGGTGGGTTGTTTCATTGGAACCGTACCTAGGACCCGAGATCTGTATGTGTGATTCAGGTTGCAGTTACTACCATGCATTGGGCCCAAAACCAATGGACCCTCTCGGCTTATTAATTACCCTTGATCTCTGTCCAGGAGTTGCAACTAGTTTCTGGTGTTTATAGCTTACTGGAGGTCGTGCACAACGCTGACCCTCGGGGTGGGTTGTGATGCGACAGGTACGTGGCACGGTGTACCGGTTGCCCGTTTGGTGACTCGGGAACCCTGTACACATCGTTTGGGGCCGTGAGCGACACCCCGGCCGGATCTCCCCACGGATGGAACCCAAATAGGCGATAAACCTGGACGAGAGACTTGAGTAGTTAGTCAGGTCGTGGCCGACACCCTCGCTGGGCTTCCGCTTGAAGGTTGCCGAGTACACGCCGAGTAAACGGCGATAAGTGGTGGAAGCGTGTGTGAAGAGGTACACCCCTGCAGGGTTATCAAACTATTCGAATAGCCGTTGTTCGCGGTACAAACTACTTGGTTACTCTTACAGTTCATAGACAAGTTGATGGATACTACTAAAAGCCTCAAGATAAGCGTGAGTGACGTGGATGGCTCTTCCGTAGGATGACGGAAGAGGATCCTCGGTAGTGTATTGATGTGGTGATTAGTGGACTCGTGTTCGTAACAATAACTTGCAATCCGTTGAGAGTTGTAGTATAGGTTAGCCAATGTCAAAGCTGGCATTCTGCTATAAACTCCACTATCCCCCTTGATAATGTTGCATGTATGATAGGTTCTGTGGTAAGACTTGCTGAGTACCTTTGTACTCATGTTTGCTTAATAACTGTTGCAGAGGAGAACCCTGCCCCTGCTGATGGGTTCTACATAGACGTTGACGTCGACGAGTAGCTTGACACCCAGACGGTGATCTGGAGCTTGTGAAGGGCCTTGTAGATAGTCAGGCTACACCAAGCCTGTTTTATTTTCTAGGTGTCTGTACTCAGACATGTATCTTCCGCTTGTGCTTGTATGACTGTATGACTTGAGTGTTGGGTCATGTGACCCCTACCTGTATGAATATGTTATGTATGGCTCCTGGAGCCTTTTAAATAAAGTACTTTGAGTCATAGAGTTCTGTTGTGATGCAATGTTGTATTTGCACATATTGAGCATATTGCGTGTATGATTGAAATGCTTGGTATGTGTGGGATCCGACACCTAGTTGTTTTCCTTTGGTAGCCTATCTTACAGGGAAATGCCTCCTAGTGATTCCAATGAGCCTTGGTAGCTTGCTACTGCTCGGAACACGTAGGCTGGCCGGCATGTGTCCTTCTTCGTTCCTGTGTCTGTCCCTTAGGGGAAATGTCACGCGTTGTTCCTTTAAGTCCATGTAGCTTGCTACGACTTGGGTTCATACGTTGATGACCGACACGTTCGTTGCTGGGTCATGGATGCCTGTCTCTGTAATTTAGTACCACTTTCGGATTATAACTAGCCATGTCGGCCCGGGTTCTATGTCATATGGATGCTAGCGACACTGTCATATACGTGTGCCAAAATGCGCAAACGGTCCCGGGCCAGGTAAGGTGGCACCCGTGGGGTTACCGTGCGTGAGGCCGCAAAGTGATATGACGTGTTACAGCTAGATCGGTGTGACTTAGGATCGGGGTCCTGACAGCGTTGGCATCAGAGCTGGACTGCCTGTAGGTTTCTCAAGCCAAACTGGTCGATGTTGAGTCTAGAAAAATTCTTAGTTATATGTAGGGGAATTGATTGTGGAAGGGAACGTAAGGCTCTTTTTTACTCCTTTACCTTATGCCCTTCTGATCTGAGTCAGTCTATTCTTTCTACGGGGATTTAGGACTAGGCCTCTTATCCTTACTAGGTTCACGTGTTACTAATCCGTAGACTCTTAGGATTGTTGGTTTCAAGCCTCAGTTCAGTTTCTATCCTGTTGAGTATGATGATTATTGAACCGGAACCTTGATATGGAATTGTTGAGTGGCTATGCTATCATTTGTATGATGTCTCAAATCTTTGTTTGAGCATTTACAGTTGTTATGCTGCCCGATTTCTTCCAGAAACACTAAGGCCTTTGCATTATTTCGTGTTTCAGATGTCTGGCCGCATCCCTCACCAAGTGGTTCGTTTGACTCGGTGCATTAATGTGCCCAGTCACACGGCCATGCTAGTCCGTGTGATGACTGAGACCGGTTATCGCTGGTATCCTGAATACACCGTGGAGGAACAGTACCGGGATTTCAATCAGAGTCAGTTTTTCTGCACAGTCCGGATATACCCCTCATATCCCGGAGCAAATGATCCCATCCATTGGTCTTATGGACTCAGGATTACCATCGAGATGGCAGTACAGGATGCCGCTTATTCGATGATGACCATTCTCCGTGCTAGGCATGCCCTGTTGCTGAACACTGAGTTCTGTTACATGCCAGCTTCACTCCCCGGAGAGGAAGGCTACTACACTGGTCTGTATACTGATGCTGCTCATGAAAAGCCACTGCTTCAGACTACTGTTAAGATGTTGGAGGATAGGGACCGTGAGGTCCGTGCCCTCCGAATGGAGCTGTATAACACCCGAGCCGCTCACTGGACTACTTTGACACGGCTTGCACCTGCTGTGCACGCCGGATATCTGGACATGCGGGATTTGTATCCTGTGCGGACTCGTCTGCCTGATCGCATGGATTGGCGTGACGTTGGGGGAATTACACCTCCACGTGGGCGTCGGTTACCACCAGCATCGGGACCGAGACCACACCCATGCCCTTATGGTCCACAGCCTTCGAGTGCTCGCGAGTTTCAAGATCCGTCTGTACCACTTCCAGGCTATGGTGGTAATCTTTACGAGGATTACTACGCGAATGTCTGAGCTAGTCCGTGGTAGTAGTAGTATTGTAGTAGTTGTATTTCCACAGTCCTGCGCGTCTTGTGGAATATGACTTAGTGTGTACTGAATTCCGGAGGTGTAGTTAAATAATGTATAGGAGCTTGGAATGCCTCTGATGGGATGTATCGTCTTTCACCGTAGTTGTACTTTAGCCTTGGCTTGTACTAAACTTTGTATGGTGTGTATGACCACTGGTGTATATATAGCAGTTCCTATATTACCATGTCGTACGGATGAACATCTCTGCATTCTGTGTCATCCATTACATTCTGCACTTCTATGTCAAATTTTTGCCATCCTTGTCGAAACCGTTGTTTTGTTTTCCTAGGATGGTCAACACTCGCAACACTCCTGCTGCTCAGGAGCAGGGTGAGGCTAGTGGGGCTAGAGATGGAAATCTGCCCCACCCACCCTCTTTGGCGGAAGTTATGCTTGAAGCAGAACGGAACAAGAGAGAGACCAACCGTTTGCTGGAACGCATAGAGCAAAACACTGGGTTCCGTCAGAGGAATGACGTGGTGTCAATCCACGATTTTATCAAGATGTGTCCACCAAAGTTCCATCACTCCACTGAACCTCTGGATGCTGATGACTGGCTACGTAGTATCACCCACAAGCTACACTCTGCCTGTGTGGCCGAGGCTGACAAGGTTATCTATGCCGCCTACCATCTTGAGGGCCCTGCCAGTCTTTGGTGGGAAAACTTTGAAGCTATGCGTCCTGCTGGCCAAGTCACTACCTGGGTTGAGTTCAGTGAGGCATTCCGTGAACATCACATTCCGGAAGGTCTCATGGATCGCAAGCGGGAGGAATTCTACAATTTCACCCAGGGCCGTTTAACTGTGGATGGCTACAGTCGTGAGTTTGGTAATCTGGCACGCTGTGCACCTGAGGAGGTATCCACCGATGCCAAGAAACAGGCGAGGTTCCGCAAGGGACTCAGCCCTGAACTTCGACGAGATCTACGTCTGCACGAGTGCACCTCCTTCCAGAAGTTGGTTAACAAGGATATCAGTGCTGAAACAGGCCAGACCGACTTCGAGGCTACCCGCAAGCATACTCGAGACCTTGGTTCCTCATCCGGCTCTGGCTCTCACAAGCGCCGTGTGTGGGTTCCCAACACTGCTCTGCCACCCAAGTATACACCGAGGCCATCCTATGAGGCGCCTCGTCCAACTCAACAGTTTGCACCTGCTAAGACCTATGGAGGTCCACCCTCCAACTTTGCTCCACGCACCACCACTGTGACATGTTTCAAGTGTGGAGAACCGGGACACTACATGCGTGATTGTCCCCAGAATCAGCCAGGAAAACCCGTTGGCCGTGGCAAGCCAACCGGCAAGGTGAACTATGTCAAGCCAATCCCCACTGCACGTGGTCATGTCAACTATGTTTCTGCCGAAGAAGCTTATGAGGATCCTAACGTCGTCCTTCGTACGCTTCTCGTAAACTGCCATCCGGCATCTGTTCTTTTCGATACTGGAGCATCCCATTCGTTCATATCTGAGAGCTATGCTCGATTGCACAACATGACTTTTTGTGACATGCCTACTTCCATGGTTATTCAAACTCCTGGTTCAAAGTGGCAAACCTCTAGGGTAAGCCATGGAAATGAAATCCTTGTCGATAGACTTGTTTTCCTTGCATCTTTAATCGCTCTCAAGTCCTCGGACATAAATATCATTTTGGGTATGGATTGGATGACAACCCATTACGCCAAAATTGATTGCTTTACTAGGACCGTTCAACTTACACATCCATCCGGCAAGATAGTCAATGTCTTGACTCGAATGGCTGAACGTCAGCTCTACTCTCTTAATGCCAGCCCTCTACCAGAACTCGAAGATATCCCGGTAGTCCGTGACTTTCCGGATGTTTTTCCAGAAGAACTGCCAGGCGTTCCACCTGACAGAGATGTCGAGTTCGTGATAGATCTTATTCCTGGAACTGTCCCAATCTCTAGGAGACCTTATAAGATGGCACCACTAGAATTAGCTGAGCTAAAGAAACAACTCGATGAGTCTTTGCAAAAAGGTTTCATCCGTCCTAGTTCTTCCCCTTGGGCTTGCCCCGTCCTCTTCGTCAAGAAGAAGGATGGAACGGAGCGGATGGTTGTAGATTACCGACCTGTCAATCTGGTCCCATAAAGAATAAGTATCCGCTTCCCAGGATCAACGACCTGTATGATCAGCTTGCTGGATCCTCAGTCTTCTCTAAGATGGATTTGAGGTTGGGCTACCATCAAATAAAAATCAAGAACGGGGACATTCCTAAAACGGCTTTCGTTACTCGTTATGGCCAATATGAGTACACCGTCATGTCCTTCGGATTAACCAATGCCCTAGCTACCTTTTCTCGGTTAATGAATTCTATATTCATGGAGTATTTGGATAAATTCGTCGTGGTATACCTCGATGATATACTCATTTTCTCCAAGAACAAGGAAGATCATGCCGAGCATTTAAGGATGGTATTGACGAAACTTCGAGAGCATCGCCTTTATGCCAAATTCTCTAAATGTGAATTTTGGTTGCCAGAAGTAACCTATCTAGGTCATGTGATCTCTGGCAAGGGTATTGCTGTCAATCCCGAGCGAGTTCAAGCCGTACTTGATTGGACTCCTCCTGAATCGGTCAAGCAAGTTAGGAGTTTTCTTGGTTTAGCAAGCTATTGCCGACGCTTCGTCGAGAATTTCTCCAGGGTTGCTAAACCTCTAACCGAACTCCTCAAGAAAGATAATAAGTTTGAGTGGACCCCACAGTGCGAGTCCAGTTTTCAGGAACTGAAAAGACGCCTGACATCTGCACCTGTACTGGTACCACCAGACTTTTCCAAGGATTTTATAATCTATTGCGATGCCTCGCGACAAGGACTAGGTTGCATTCTCATGCAAGATCGTCAAGTGATTGCATACGCATCCCGACAGTTGCGTCCACATGAGGATAACTATCCTACTCATGATTTAGAGCTTGCAGCTGTAGTCCATGCACTCAAAACATGGCGACATTACCTCCTTGGTAATCGCTGTGAAATCTTCACTGATCACCAAAGTTTGAAGTATATCTTCACCCAACCGGATCTAAATCTCAGGCAAAGACGTTGGGTTGAGTTGCTCACCGACTACGACTTAGGAATCACTTACACTCCTGGAAAGGCCAATGTCATGGCTGACGCACTAAGTCGTAAGTCATATTGTAACAATTTAATGTTACAACAAAGTCAACCACTTCTCCACGAGGAATTTCGTAAGCTTAACCTTCACATTGTTCCTCGAGGATTCCTTTCCACCTTGGTGGAAAAACCTACCCTTTTGGATCAGGTCATCAAAGCACAGAAGGTTGATCCCGGAATTTCCCGTATTAAGAGGAACATCAAGAAAGGAGTTGCAGGATGTTTCTCAATTGATGATCAAGGAGTCGTATTCTTTAGCAACCGTTTAGTGGTTCCTAAAGTGCGAAACCTAAGACGTTTGATCCTCAAGGAGGCTCATGAATCCCCTCTCACGATTCATCCCGGTAGTACCAAAATGTATCAAGACCTACGTCAAAGATTCTGGTGGACCAGGATGAAGAGAGAAATCGCTCAATTCATTGCTAACTGCGACGTTTGTCGTCGAGTCAAAGCAGAGCATCAACGGCCTGCTGGCACCCTTCAACCTTTAGCTATTCCTGAATGGAAATGGGATAAAGTCGGTATGGATTTCATTACCGGGTTTCCCAGGTCCAGGAAAGGGAATAATGCTATCTTCGTCGTTATCGACCGCCTCTCTAAAGTAGCTCATTTCCTGCCTGTTCGGGAGAGCATTACCGCTAGCCAGCTAGCAGACTTATATATCTCTCGAATAGTATCACTACATGGTGTACCGTTGGAGATTAACTCAGACCGTGGAAGTCTTTTCACTTCACGATTTTGGGAAAGTTTCCAGAATGCTATGGGAACTCATCTCTCTTTCAGTACTGCCTTCCATCCGCAATCAAGTGGTCAAGTGGAACGAGTCAAACAAATTCTGGAAGACATGCTTCGAGCCTCTGTCATTTCTTTCGGTATGGAAAGGGAAAAGTGTCTTCCATTTGCCGGATTCGCTTATAACAATAGTTATCAAGCCAGCTTGGGTAAAGCTCCTTTCGAAGTTCTATATGGACGAAGGTGTCGAACACCTCTTAACTGGTCAGAGACCGGGGAAAGACAATTCTTTGGCCCGGATATGATCCAGGAAGCAGAGGAACAAGTTCGCATCGTTCGTGAGAGATTGAAAACAGCCCAGTCTCGCCAAAAGAGCCAATATGATAGTCATCATAAGGCTGTGACTTTTGAAGTCGGCGATAAGGCTTACCTTCGGGTTACTCCTCTTAAGGGAACCCATCGATTCGGTATCAAAGGCAAATTGGCCCCTCGTTACATCGATCCTTTTCGCATTCTTGCCAAATGAGGAGAAGTTGCCTACCAATTGGAACTACCTCCGCACCTCTCCAGAGTTCATGATGTTTTCCACGTTTCTCAACTCAGGCGTTGCTTCTCGGATCCTATCCGTGGAGTGGACCACGAAACGCTTGATCTCCAAGACAATCTCACATATCGAGAATACCCCGTTCGTAATCTTGATCAAACTGAGCGCACCACTCGACGCCACAATATCAAGTTTCTCAAGGTTCAATGGTCACATCATTCCGAGAGTGAAGCTACTTGGGAAAGGGAGGATCGTCTTCGACTTGAGTACCCCACCCTCTTTCCGGAGGAACCCGAATCTCGGGACGCGATTCTTTTAAGTGGGGGTGAGTTGTCACATCCCTAGCTAGCACTTGCATTAGGACCTGACTAGAGTGTGCATCATGTTTACTTTCAAAGAAACTTGAATTGGGATTAACAGAAACCCCAGCACCCCTCCCCTAACAACTAGGGTTTCCTAAAATATTTTCCAATGTACCCAAAATGCCCTTCAAAATGTTCATCATTTCTGCCTTGGTCTTAAACCTCTGCCAAAAATGGTGCACATTTTTCTAGGACAATCTAGGGCTTTGGATTAAATCATATGGTATTTGAATTTGGGCATTAAAATACTTTTAAATATTTTAAATGCTCAAATAATCATAAACTATAATGTTTCCTACTGTTCATATTATATACAGCAGGTATGACAAGTGTTATGATTTATAAAAATGTTTAGGTATTTTTATTAAATGAACAAAGTTGCAAAAGAAATGAAACAGAAAAGAAAATAGGAAAAGAAATAGGGAAACACTTACCTGGCGCCCACCCGGCCCACCTGCCGGCCCAGCCCAGCTGCCGCTCCAGCGAGCTGCTTGGCTCGGCCAGGCAGGCAGGCAGGTGCTCGACGGCGACCGCACGGCGCGCCACGCAGCTGCCCGCTGCCCTGCTTCGCCCCCTCGCCGTTCTGGTGGCATGGATCGAACGTCCACGTCCCCCTCGACCCCCCAGACACCTCCACTTCCCCCCAGCTCCTCTCCTCCGCTCTCCCCGCACCATGGCCGACGCCGCCGTGACCGCACCGTCGTAGAAACCGCGTCCACCGTCGTCCCCGAGCTCCGCCGTGTTGTCCCTCGTCTCCGCCGTCCTCGACTGCTTCGACAGGCCGAGCCCCGAGCGCTCGCCCGCCCTGGAGACGCCCCCGACCTCTTCTTCCCCAACTCCGGCCGCGGAGATCCCACTCGCCGTGCTGCCCAGCTCCGACCACCCTCGAGCTCGCTTCGGTGCTTGCTGCAACCGCTGTGAGCCTAGCTACCTCCTCCCCCTCTCTGTTGGCTCCCTCTTGCCCTGTAACACACTGCACGTAGCTCGCCCGCACGCACCGCCGCCGTGCTCGTCGCCGGTGATGCTCCGGTGACCATTTGGTCACCGGCACCCGTCCAACGCACTCACCACAGCACGTAGATGCGAACGGTGCTACGCACGCATCGCCTAGGCACCTGCAGCCGCATCTCCACACACGCCCGACGCCGGTCGCCGCCGTCGAGCTCGTTGCCGTCGTCTCCGGCCACCCCAGGTCCGGCGACCACCACCATCCGATGCGGAAGAGCAAGAGCTCTCCAACGCACCCAACCGCAGCTCGAGCCGTGCACCGTAGACGTTTTCCGAAGCACGCCGCCGCGTTTGGCCTCGCCGGCGGCTAAACGCCGGCGAGTTGGACCTGTTTTGACCACGGGTTTGACCCCCTGGGTCAATGACATGTGGGCCCTGCCCGCAAGTCAAACTTAGTTTAGGTGTTAATTTAATATTAATTAGTTAATTAGTTTAGTCACTGACATGTGGGCCCTGGCCCCACTGACAGCTAATTAGTTTTATTTAAACTCTAATTAACTCAGTTAATTAGCTGTGACACTGACATGAGGGACCCACTGGTCAGGTTTGACCTGGACTGGCCCTGTTGACTGGCTGACGTCAGCATGATGTCATACTGACGCAGTAAAGGTTTTTCTGGGATTTTTAGATTTAAAATAATTCAGGAAATTCCAGAAAATACCCAAAACTTCTAAAAATCATATAAAATCAACCATAGCTCAGATGGAAAAGATTTATATATGAAAAATGATCAGAAAAATCCAGTCTATCTAATGGCACTGGTTTCATGCATGTTTGAACAAGTTAACTTGCTGTATATATCAAAAACATGATAATGCACTTATTTAAATAATAGTTTGAACTTCAATTTGAATCCTTGATTCAAATAGGTTCAAACCCTTCTGGTTTTAGTTGCACTAGCCAACACACATGCATCTTGCCATGTCATAAACATGCATCATATTGTTGCATTTGTTTGTTAATGATTGTATCGTCGGTATTTCCTGTGTTAGGTCCTGCTCCCGAGGATACTGCTGCGTATCCAGTTGAAGAGCAGTATCCGACAACTACCTTGTCAGGAAAGCAATCATTGATCATTCCAATACAAACCCAATCTTCTCGCTCCTGCTCTCTTTTACTGCATTAAGGCAACAGCGCGTGAACTGCTACTTGCTGCGGTAGTTGAACCCTATTCCCTTGCATGACCTGTCATTGCCACAGTAAATAGCTGAAACCCACTAGCATGTGTAGGAGTTGATTGAGCCATGTGATGTGTGATCCACCATGCTATTTGTTTATGTTGCCTGCTATGCTTAGAGTCGTGTCTGGTCTGATTCATCTGGGTGATGGATCAGAGTGAAACAATCTTTCGATAAAGAGAAGGAAGTGTGGAATACGCTTGGTAAAGGTATCGATGAAAGGCCATGTAGGAGTACGTGGTGGGTTGTTTCATTGGAACCGTACCTAGGACCCGAGATCTGTATGTGTGATTCAAGTTGCAGTTACTACCATGCATTGGGCCCGAAACCAATGGACCCTCTCGGCTTATTAATTACCCTTGATCTATGTCCAGGAGTTGCAACTAGTTTCTGGTGTTTATAGCTTACTGGAGGTCGTGCACAACGCTGACCCTCGGGGTGGGTTGTGATGCGACAGGTACGTGGCACGGTGTACCGGTTGCCCGTTTGGTGACTCGGGAACCCTGTACACATCGTTTGGGGCCGTGAGCGACACCCCGGCCGGATCTCCCCACGGATGGAACCCAAATAGGCGATAAACCTGGACGAGAGACTTGAGTAGTTAGTCAGGTCGTGGCCGACACCCTCGCTGGGCTTTCACTTGAAGGTTGCCGAGTACACGCCGAGTAAACGGCGATAAGTGGTGGAAGCGTGTGTGAAGAGGTACACCCCTGCAGGGTTATCAAACTATTCGAATAGCCGTTGTTCGCGGTACGAACTACTTGGTTACTCTTACAGTTCATAGATAAGTTGATGGATACTACTAAAAGCCTCAAGATAAGCATGACTGCCGTGGATGGCCCTTCCGTAGGATGACGGAAGAGGATCCTCGGTAGTGTATTGATGTGGTGATTAGTGGACTCGTGTTCGTAACAATAACTTGCAATCCGTTGAGAGTTGTAGTATAGGTTAGCCAAGGTCAAAGCTGGCATTCTGCTATAAGCTCCACTATCCCCCTTGATAATGTTGCATGTATGATAGGTTCTGTGGTAAGACTTGCTGAGTACCTTTGTACTCATGTTTGATTAATAACTGTTGCAGAGGAGAACCCTGCCCCTGCTGATGGGTTCTACATAGACGTTGACGTCCACGAGTAGCTTGACACCCAGACGGTGATCTGGAGCTTGTGAAGGGCCTTGTAGATAGTCAGGCTACACCAAGCCTGTTTTATTTTCTAGTTGTCTGTACTCAGACATGTAGCTTCCGCTTGTGCTTGTATGACTGTATGACTTGAGTGTTGGGTCATGTGACCCCTACCTGTATGAATATGTTATGTATGGCTCCTGGAGCCTTTTAAATAAAGTACTTTGAGTCATAGAGTTCTGTTGTGATGCAATGTTGTATTTGCACATATTGAGCATATTGCGTGTATGATTGAAATGCTTGGTATGTGTGGGATCCGACACCTAGTTGTTTTCCTTTGGTAGCCTATCTTACAGGGAAATGCCTCCTAGTGATTCCAATGAGCCTTGGTAGCTTGCTACTGCTCGGAACACGTAGGCTGGCCGGCATGTGTCCTTCTTCGTTCCTGTGTCTGTCCCTTAGGGGAAATGTCACGCGTTGTTCCTTTAAGTCCATGTAGCTTGCTACGACTTGGGTTCATACGTTGATGACCGACACGTTCGTTGCTGGGTCATGGATGCCTGTCTCTGTAATTTAGTGCCACTTTTGGTTTATAACTAGCCATGTCAGCCCGGGTTCTCTGTCATATGGATGCTAGCGACACTGTCATATACGTGTGCAAAAATGCGCAAACGGTCCCGGGCCAGGTAAGGTGGCACCCGTGGGGTTACCGTGCGTGAGGCCGCAAAGTGATATTACGTGTTACAGCTAGATCGGTGTGACTTAGGATCGGGGTCCTGACAGTGGACCCCACATGGCAGTTTGACTTTGGTCAAGTCAACACTGACTGGTCCCACCTGCCATGCACACAAACCAGCCCTTAGACACTGACCAGTGGGCCCCACTGGTCAGGTTTGACTGGACCAGCCCCTGTTGACTTGCTGATGTCAGCATGACCTAGTACTGACGCAGTAACTATTTTCTGGGATTTTAAATAAATCAGAAATGATTTATTTATTTCAGAAAATAGCCAAAACTTCTAAAAATCATAGAAATTAATCCATAACTCAGATGAAAATAATTTATATATGAAAATTAATCAGAAAAATTCAAGGAATCTGTTTATGGAATTTTCATGCATGTTTGAACAAGTTAAACCTGCTGATCAGGTCAAATCAATTAAATGGCATTTAAATAATCACATATGAAGTTTGAATTTGAACCTTTGGTTCAAACCAACTTCATTTAATTGTGTTGCTAGTTTGCATCAGCTCAATCAACAGCATATTGCCATGTCATGATCATGCATCATATTGTCGCATTGCATTGATTGTGTTCTCTCTTGTTTGTCGGTGCTTGTCCCCTTTCAGTAGACGTGTTCCGACGATGTGATCGATGACACCGATGAAGACTCAATGTTATCTTCAGAAGTGCCAGGCAAGCAAAACCCCATTGAGCATTCCGATACAATCCCACTCTCTCGCTCTTGCTCTCTTTTACTGCATTAGGACAACAACGCTTCAACTGTTACTTGCTACGGTAGTTGAACCCCTTTCCATTGCATGACCCGTCATTGCCACAGTAAATAGTTGAAACCCACTAGTATGAGTAGGAGTTGTTTGAGCCATGTTGTGCCTACTCATTCATGCTTTCTGGTTATGCCTGCTATTGCTTAGAGTTGTGTCAGGTCTGATTCATCGGGGATGAATTGGAATGTGGTGAACATGTCCTACTGTTGAGAGCTAAGTGTGTGAACACGATTTGGTAAAGGTAGCGATGAGAGGCCATGTAGGAGTACATGGTGGGTTGTCTCATTGCAGCCGTCCTCAGGAACTGAGTTCTGTGTTGGTTGGTCCATGAAACAGCTACTACCACACATTGGGATCCTTAATTGACTCTCTCGACTTATTAATCAACATGATCTCTGTCCAGGAGTTGCAACTAGTTTCTGGTGTTTGTAGTTTAGTGGAGGTCGTGCACAGCGCTGACCCTCGGGGTGGGCTGTGACACGGCAGGTACGTGGCACGGTGTACCGATTGCCCGTTTGGCGATGCGGGAACCCTGTACACATCGTTTGGGGCCGTGAGCGACACCCCGGCCGGATCTCCCCACGGATGGAACCCAAATAGGCGATAAACCTGGACGAGAGACTTGTGTGGTTAGTCAGGTCGTGGCCGACACCCTCGCTGGGCCTCCGCTTGAAGGTTGCCGAGTACATGTCGTGTAAACGGCGGTAAGTGGTGAGAGCGTGTGTGAAGAAGTACACCCCTGCAGGGTTAAATATAATCTATTCGAATAGCCGTGTCCGCGGTAATGGACTTCTGGGTTACCTATTACAGTTCATAGACAAATGAAAGTGGATACTCTAAAACACGCAAGATAAGCGTGAGTGCTATGGATGGCCTTCTCGTAGGGAGACGGGAGCGGATCCATAGTGGTGTATTGATTGGTGAATATGTGGACTCGTGTGCGCCACCTCAAAAGAGTTACTTGCAGTTGTAGTTTAGGATAGCCACCGAGTCAAAGCTGGCTTGCTGTAGTCAAACACCACCACCCCCTTTGTTGATACTGATGCATATGTAGCTAGTTCTGATGTAAGTCTTGCTGAGTACCTTTGTACTCACGTTTGCTTAATTATGTTTTTGCAGAGAGACTTCAGTCTTGCTAGTGGTTCCACGTGGACTTCGACGTTTAGCTTGCTACCTCAGCTACGATCTTGTACCCTTGGGAGGGTCTGGTAGATAGTCAGGCTTCTTAGTCTTTTTCATTTGTAGATGTCTGTACTCAGACATGTAATGCTTCCGTTGCCTGTATGCTCTGTATGTTGGGTCGTGTGACCTCTGATTGTAATGAATGCTATGATGGCTCTTCTGGGCCTTTATCTATATGAGATGTTGAGTTATGTTGTGATGCCATGTTGTACAGCACATACTTGCATGTTATGCGTACGTGTAATGTGTATTGCTATGTGTGGGATCCGACACCTAGTTGTTTACCTTTGGTAGCCTATCTTACAGGGAAATGTCTCCTAGTGCTTCCACTGAGCCTTGGTAGCTTGCTACTGCTTCGGAACACTTAGGCTGGCCGGCATGTGTCCTTCTTCGTTCCTGTGTCTGTCCCTTAGGGGAAATGTCACGCGTTGTTCCTTTAAGTCCTTGTAGCTTGCTACGACTTGGGTTCATACGTTGATGACCGACACGTTCGTTGATGGGTCATGTATGCCTGCCTCTGTAATTTAGTGCCACTTTTGGTTTATAACTGGTCATGTCGGCCCGGGTTCTCTGTCATATGGATGCTAGCAACACTATCATATACGTGTGCCAAAATGCGCAAACGGTCCCGGGCCAGGTAAGGTGGCACCCGTGGGGATACCGTGCGTGAGGCCGCAAAGTGATATGATGTGTTACAGGCTAGACCTGTGTGACTTAGGATCGGGGTCCTGACAGCTTTGGTATCAGAGCCTGACTGCCTGTAGGATTAGCAAGCCAAACTGGTCGAAGTCGTGTCTAGAAACTCTTTAGTTATATAAGGGAATTGATTGTGGAAGGGAACGTAAGGCTCTTTTTACTCCTTTACCCCATGACCTTCTGATCTGAGTCATCTTCTCCTTTTCTACGGGGATTAAGAACTAGGATTCTCGTTCTATTTATCAGGATCACGTTATTGTGAATTCAACCCTTATGTTCAGTTTCTTCTACCTCTGTTTGTTCAACTGTTGGTCTCAGAACCTTGACACTATGATGTTAAGTGGACATGATACTCTTTTGCTTGGATATCAAAGTATTTCGAGCATTTTCAGTCGTTATGCTGTCCGAGTCATCCCAGGTTTCTAATAGTCTGATGCATTTGCAAATCCCTTCTTCCTGTCCCGATGCTCCTTTGGGCCAGATTAACCACACTAGTCGTTATGTTGAGGTACTTTGGTACCTCGACAAATGGTTGGACTTATTATTATGACCCTAATGTGTCTTAGAAGATTACCCAGTAATGTAACAATACCTTGTATCCTCAGTGTGATGATTCTGGCCGTCATTCCCGAAAGCATCCCGTGATGCCATTTAGTTAGTAGGCATTATATTCTGGGTTCTTGAATCCAAGATTCATTCTACCTACTTCATGTTGGTAGTATTTGCTCGTTCCTTTAGGATATTAGTAACCTTGTGATAATCCTCGTGGTCCGTGGTATATCCTTCTTCCAAATACCATGAACCATCATGGCAGAAGTTCTTCTGAACCAAAAGATCACAACCCGAGTGCTCTTGAGTAGTACTCCATTCATATGTGACTCTGCCAATTCTACTTTCTGCATGGGTTATCCGGAAGAAATATGTTGAACTCGTTCGACATGTTAATCTATGCATCCACAACTCAGAAGTTATATGTTCCTCTGAGTTGCCCCTTTTAGTTGTTTTATGACCCTCATCTATCAGTTGATAGTCAGGAGTAGTTGTGCACTCGTGTTCAACGATGCCTTTTACTCTTGTGGTCTGTCAAGCCATTCTATTCTGGAATGACTAGGAGAACCAAACTCCAGTACCTTATCCATATCCAGGATTGGGTCAAAGAAGTTGTACTTCGCAGATGAAGAATGCTAATCCAGCTTCTAAACTGGTCTACCCTGGAGTATTACCTTCTTTATGTCAAGAATATCCTGGGAATTGCACATCATCCTATGAACTCTTGATACAGTAATACTTCTCACCATCGTCGTGCATTCCTCGGTCTCCGCGTTGTTATAACCGGAATACCGACAAGTGAATTGTGATGTGTGAAATCAATACTCCTAGCAACTTCGTTGCTTGGTAGTTAATGGACGATAATCTCATTCTTAGCGTGATGGTTACCGAATCATCATCCTAAGATTGATCGTGCTACCTAGTCCACTTTCTTGGTGCACTCCTTGATTGATGAGTTAGGATTTTGATAAGTCCTCGCTCATTTGATCATATCGTCTTGCCTTGAAAAGCAAGATTGTTCTCGAGCTTAGTAACATATCGGTGGTTCGTGATTTTCTGAATATCTTCTCGGAAGTATTACCAGGTTGTCACCTGACCGCTATGTTAAGTTCGTGATCAAGCTGGTTCCTTATAAACCACCACTTCTCCAAGAATATGTGATGTATACCCTGAGCTAGCCGGTTAAGCTAAACGACAACTTGGAGAGTTGGAAGATAAAAGCTTGCCTGACTTAGTTCCTTCCAAGGGATATCTTTTGTGTGTGTGTTGAAGAAAGCTGATATCTTGATCGATTGATCCTCGTGATCAATTGTTGGATCTATTGTCTTACTAAAACTTTGATTTGAGTGTGGGCTATCATCAAATCAAATCAGAACCAACGATGCTCTTAATGTTGTCTTACTCGTGGTTGATCCCTCGAGCATACACCATTACATCTATTGGTCTGACCAATACTATCACTTGTTCACATAATTATGGAATCCCATCTCCATGGAAACCTGGATGAATTGTTGTTGAGCCCATCAGCAACACTGCTATCTTCTCCATGATTTTGTAGGACATTAAGCTAGTGTTGGAAACTTTGTAAGCATTGCCTTCGTGTCCCGTTCATGAGGTATATGTTGGATGAGAGAAGAGATTTTCCCAAATTCATGTGTAGTTGATGTAAGTTGCCACCGTGAGTTTGAGAAAGTTGTTTTGCTTCCTGTGGAGTCATCCCAAGTCAGTCATGCATATGTGCGAAGTATTATGTTGTTTGGAGACTTGCAACCTTCACTCTATATGTATCCCTAGCACACCAAGCCACTGATTGATTTGTTCAAAGAAAAGAAGTTCAAATGCTATTCCCGAAGGGCCCGGACGGACATGCACAAGACTTCGCTATCTCCAATGATGATTCCCAATCTGAACTCGATAGTATTTGTTATAAGACTACTATGTGGTCACGTTTGTCTGGGACAACGTGTTCACAGGTACGTAACAGAACCAGCTCATGTTTTGGAGCTTGCTATCGTAGCTCACTCCCCGAGAATCTCGCAACGCCATCTCGTCGATTTGTGTTGTAAACTTTTATTTTTCCTTCTAGACTCGATGAGTCTGGAATATCCTGACACCAACCAGAACTGAATCTCAGGCAGATATGATGGTTGGTGCATTTCCCAAGAGCTATAATATTGGTCTCTCGATTACCGGTAAAGTGAATGTTGTGGCCAACACACCCAGCCAGAAGACCTATTGTTGTAGTATCTTGATTGAAGAAGTTGGCCACCTCCCCATAGGGATTTCGTAGGATTTATTCTCTAATTGTTCCTTATGGACTTTTTGTGCTTCCGAAGTCCGACCCTTACTTGATGGCCATGTTGATGCTTTTAAGCATTGACCATGGTACCTAGTACACCAAGGAGAACATTCGAAGCGGAGTGCTAAATGTCTCTTGGTCGATCATCCAGATTTTCCCCTTGGCCTCGCTAAGGTGAAATCTGAGAAAGTGTTATCTTCCTTTGCATCTGCATCGTCCATCATTATTCATCATGGTAGTATGTAGTGTTGCCAGGATCCTTGACATGGATATTGGTAAAACCTTGGTGAATATGGGAATGCTCAAGTTCTTGAGAGCACGCACAAACACTAGGTGTTATCACCGGCACTCACCAGGATTGCTCCCAGTGCTCTTGGTTATGCTATAACCCCTCAAGAGTAGATTTACTCTCTACTGTTGGGATTCTTCCCAGTTACCAGAATCATTCCCAGCATTTGCATTTTGTTCCCAGCTTGCATCGCCAATGTGTCAATTCTCCATGGGTTACCATTCTCAATCATTGTTGTTCAGGATTATCCTCAGGAGTGGAATTGCCATGGGCCCCATTCATCTCCGATGATGTCCAAATCATCCGTTGTGTTGTCTTCAACAAGGTAGTCCAAGTCATCTATCCTAGGTGGAGTATGTCATTCTTACGGACCCTGTCAAATGATCGTTTGTGATTGCCTTAGGCTGGTATAGGGAATTTCAATGATCTCTACATCAAAAGTAATTCTTTTGCCACTTAAAGGAATAACTCTACGAGTCACCTTCTCTAAAGGTGCCCCGTCTTGTGGTATCGTTACCATCACCTTAGGTGTGGAATTATTGCCGTCAAGTGAATCTTCATCGTTTGTTTCACTCCATGCCTTTGGATGTGTGTCCCGTGTCTCAGCTCAAGAGATGTTTCGACGTCTCAATCCATGAGTTGATCTTGAATTGCTCGATCTTCGAGAAGATCAAATCCTGTAGAACTCACGTTCTTTTGTTATCGTGTTGGATGAAGCTTTGAAATCAAAGATGCCAAGATCTACAGGATGCAATGAATCAACATTTTTTCGAGGAGGGAACCGGGATCGAGAAGATTGTGTTAGATAGTGTCCCCTCTGATTTCTTATCTCACGTCCTGAATCTCGGGACGAGATTCTTGTTTAGTGGGGGTGAGTTGTCACATCCCCAGTTTCACCTTGCCCTAGGCTAGCATCATGTGTGCATCATGTTTAATCTTGAAAGAAACTTGAAATGGGGATGGCCTAAACCCTAGCAGTAAAGCAATTCAACTAGGGTCAATTAAAATCTTTTCAATGAACCCACAATGCCCCTTGGAAAAGTTCATCATTTTTGGATTGACTAAAAACCCCTGCCAAAAATGTTGCACTTATTTCTAGGACCATTCTGGATCTTTGAATTAAATCATATCTTATTTGCATTTGGGCATTTAAATATTATATATTATTTTAAATGCTCAAATAATCCTAAACTGAAATGTTCCATGTTGGTTATATGCTAAACAGTGGGCATGAGCAGTTTGGTGATTTTTGAAAATGCCTAAGCATTTTTAGAAAAGCCACAAAGTTACAAAAGAATTAGAAAACAGAAGATAAAATAAATAACAGAAACTAAATAGAAAACAGAGAAAAAGGAAGCCCACCTGAGCCACTTACCTGTGCGGCCCAGCACTGTAACGGCCCAGCCCACCTCCCCTCGCGCGTCGTCTTCCTCGCGCCTACTGGCTCGGTGCGTGGCGCGCGCACAGCCGAGCCGCGGCCACCTCCTGCTTCGCGGTGGCAAGGCCCCGACCCCCCCCCCTCTCCTCGCCAGCGCGACGCCCTAGCCGCCCTGGTTCTCTCCTCTCCCTCGCTGGACCTTTCCCTCTTCTCCTTCCCTCTCTCTCGCAGCCACCGAACACCATCGCCGCCGCGCTCGCTGCCACCGCGGCCACCGGCCACCGCACGCCTCGCAAACATGCCCAGAAGAGTCGCCGCAGCCCCGTCTTCCTGTTCCCTCGACGTACCCAAGCTGAGGAGCACCGCGGCGCCTTCAACGTCGTCGTTCCCCTCCTCTGTGTTCGGTGACCGCCGTCGGCGATTCGTCGCCGTCAGGCCGCCCCCGGGCTCGCCGTCTTCTTCAAACGAATCGCCGTGAGCCCCTCTTGCTCTTCCCCCTATCCCCTTACCCATGCGCGTGCCTTAGCTCAAACCACCACCGTGCCCGAGAACCTCCCGCCGCCGGCGATGTCACCGCCGACGCTGCAGCCACCGGGGCTTGAAAACGAGCCCGGCATCGTGCTCCGCACCGTCCCAGGAGTCGAAAAACCCCACCTGCTCGTCCTACGGTGCACCCCAACGCCGTTCCCGAGTACGCCCGAACTCCGCCCACCGCACTTCCCCTCGCCGCCGTCGTTCTGGTCCTCCCCGGCGCGAGCTGATGGCTCCGTTGGATGCGGACGAGGACCAGCATCACCCCAAGCCCCTCCGCCGCTCTTTTGGTCGTCGGAGGGCGTTTTCCGACGCGCTCCGCCGTCTCGGCACTCGCCGGCGGCAGCCGCCGGCCAGTTGACCCACCTGACCAGGGGTTTGATTTCCCCTGAGTCACTGACTCGTGGGGCCGAGCTCTGTTTAATTAGTTTAGGTTTTTAATTAAGTTTTAATTACTGTCATTAACCTAATTAGACACTGACTTGTGGGCCCCCGCGCCTAATTAGGTTAATCTAATTTTCCTGTTTAGCTTAGTACTAATCCGGTGGACCCCACATGGCAGTTTGACTTTGATCAAGTCAACACTGACTGGTCCCACCTGCCATGCACACAAACCAGCCCTTAGACACTGACCAGTGGGCCCCACTGGTCAGGTTTGACTGGACCAGCCCCTGTTGACTTGCTGATGTCAGAAATGATTTATTTATTTCAGAAAATAGCCAAAACTTCTAAAAATCATAGAAATTAATCCATAACTCAGATGAAAATAATTTATATATGAAAATTGATCAGAAAAATTCAAGGAATCTGTTTATGGCATTTTCATGCATGTTTGAACAAGTTAAACCTGCTGATCAGGTCAAATCAATTAAATGGCATTTAAATAATCACATATGAAGTTTGAATTTGAACCTTTGGTTCAAACCAACTTCATTTAATTGTGTTGCTAGTTGCATCAGCTCAATCAACAGCATATTGCCATGTCATGATCATGCATCATATTGTCGCATTGCATTGATTGTGTTCTCTCTTGTTTGTCGGTGCTTGTCCCCTTTCAGTAGACGTGTTCCGACGATGTGATCGATGACACCGATGAAGACTCAATGTTATGTTCAGAAGTGCCAGGCAAGCAAAACCCCGTTGAGCATTCCGATACAATCCCACTCTCTCGCTCTTGCTCTTTATTACTGCATTAGGACAACAACGCTTCAACTGTTACTTGCTACGGTAGTTGAACCCCTTTCCACTGCATGACCCGTCATTGCCACAGTAAATAGTTGAAACCCACTAGTATGAGTAGGAGTTGTTTGAGCCATGTTGTGCCTACTCATTCATGCTTTCTGGTTATGCCTGCTATTGCTTAGAGTTGTGTCAGGTCTGATTCATCGGGGATGAATTGGAATGTGGTGAACATGTCCTACTGTTGAGAGCTAAGTGTGTGAACACGATTTGGTAAAGGTAGCGATGAGAGGCCATGTAGGAGTACATGGTGGGTTGTCTCATTGCAGCCGTCCTCAGGAACTGAGTTCTGTGTTGGTTGGTCCATGAAACAGCTACTACCACACATTGGGATCCTTAATTGACTCTCTCGACTTATTAATCAACATGATCTCTGTCCAGGAGTTGCAACTAGTTTCTGGTGTTTGTAGTTTACTGGAGGTCGTGCGCAGCGCTGACCCTCGGGGTGGGCTGTGACACGGCAGGTACGTGGCACGGTGTACCGATTGCCCGTTTGGCGATGCGGGAACCCTGTACACATCGTTTGGGGCCGTGAGCGACACCCCGGCCGGATCTCCCCACGGATGGAACCCAAATAGGCGATAAACCTGGACGAGAGACTTGTGTGGTTAGTCAGGTCGTGGCCGACACCCTCGCTGGGCCTCCGCTTGAAGGTTGCCGAGTACATGTCGTGTAAACGGCGGTAAGTGGTGAGAGCGTGTGTGAAGAAGTACACCCCTGCAGGGTTAAATATAATCTATTCGAATAGCCGTGTCCGCGGTAATGGACTTCTGGGTTACCTATTACAGTTCATAGACAAATGAAAGTGGATACTCTAAAACACGCAAGATAAGCGTGAGTGCTATGGATGGCCTTCTCGTAGGGAGACGGGAGCGGATCCATAGTGGTGTATTGATTGGTGAATATGTGGACTCGTGTGCGCCACCTCAAAAGAGTTACTTGCAGTTGTAGTTTAGGATAGCCACCGAGTCAAAGCTGGCTTGCTGCAGTCAAACACCACCACCCCCTTTGTTGACACTGATGCATATGTAGCTAGTTCTGATGTAAGTCTTGCTGAGTACCTTTGTACTCACGTTTGCTTAATTATGTTTTTGCAGAGAGACTTCAGTCTCGCTAGTGGTTCCGCGTGGACTTCGACGTTTAGCTTGCTACCTCAGCTACGATCTTGTACCCTTGGGAGGGTCTGGTAGATAGTCAGGCTTCTTAGTCTTTTTCATTTGTAGATGTCTGTACTCAGACATGTAATGCTTCCGTTGCCTGTATGCTCTGTATGTTGAGTCGTGTGACCTCTGATTGTAATGAATGCTATGATGGCTCTTCTGGGCCTTTATCTATATGAGATGTTGAGTTATGTTGTGATGCCATGTTGTACAGCACATACTTGCATGTTATGCGTACGTGTAATGTGTATTGCTATGTGTGGGATCCGACACCTAGTTGTTTACCTTTGGTAGCCTATCTTACAGGGAAATGTCTCCTAGTGCTTCCACTGAGCCTTGGTAGCTTGCTACTGCTTCGGAACACTTAGGCTGGCCGGCATGTGTCCTTCTTCGTTCCTGTGTCTGTCCCTTAGGGGAAATGTCACGCGTTGTTCCTTTAAGTCCTTGTAGCTTGCTACGACTTGGGTTCATACGTTGATGACCGACACGTTCGTTGTTGGGTCATGTATGCCTGTCTCTGTAATTTAGTGCCACTTTTGGTTTATAACTGGTCATGTCGGCCCGGGTTCTCTGTCATATGGATGCTAGCGACACTATCATATACGTGTGCCAAAATGCGCAAACAGTCCCGGGCCAGGTAAGGTGGCACCCGTGGGGATACCGTGCGTGAGGCCGCAAAGTGATATGATGTGTTATAGGCTAGACCTGTGTGACTTAGGATCGGGGTCCTGACAAAATATGTCCACATGTTTAGAGATAGAGGTTTCGATAAAAATAGAATACGGACATGAGGGCATCATGATCATTCTCATAACAGCAACTTATATAAATATAGTCATATGATCTTTATGCTAAAGTAACAATTCGTCCACAATATCAAGTATGCATCATAAACTTCATTGGAAACTAACAAACTTTGATCTCGGTCATTGAAGCAATTGCAATTTATCATAACATCAGAAAGAGTCAATATAAGAGCTTTTCAGCAAGCCTACATACTCAACTATCATATAGTCTTTCACAATTGCTCACACTCACGCAATACTTATGTTTATGGAGTTTTAATCGGACACAGAGAAAGATAGGGGCTTATGGCGTTGCCTCCCAACCTTTTACCTCAAGGGTAATGTCAACAGTAATATATCATGAAAACTTACATCCAAGTGGGTATATATGTCAGGATCTTTCCAACACAATGTGCTTACCAAAGGATAAAACGAAAAAGGAAAGGTGGATTTCACCTTAACACTTATAAGACAAGAATAAAAGATAGGCCCTTCGCAGAGCGAAGCAGAGGTTGTCATGTGTTTTTATGGTTGGATGCACAAAGTCTTAGCATAGAAGAACTTCGCTTTATATTGCCACTTGTGATAAGGACCTTTATTATGCAGTCCGCCGCTTTTATTACTTCCATATCACAAGCTCGTATAAAGCTAATTTCTCCCACACTAATAAATCATACATATTTTAGCGGATTTACAACATGACAACTTACTTGGAAGGATCTTTCTCAATCCATAGGTAGGTATGGTGGACTCTCATGGCAAAACTGGGTTTAAGGATATATGGAAGCACAAGTAGTATCTCTACTTAGTGCAAGGAATTTTGGCTAGCATGAGGGAGAAAGCCAAACTCAACATGTTGGAAGATCCGTGACAATATACTTTATTTCGGATATAAGAAGACATAACCCATTATGTTGTCTTCCTTGTCCAACATCTACTCTTTAGCATGTCATACTTTAATGAATGCTCACAATCATAAAATATGACCAAGATAGTATATTTGTATGTGAAGCCCCTCTTCTTTTATTACTTCCTATTAATTGCAACGATGACCAAAACTATGTTTGTCACCTCCCAACAACTTTTATTTATCATACTCTTGTATGTGAAGTCATTACTTACCATAAGATCGATATGATCTGTTTGATACTCTTTTTGTTTTCTTTCTTTTTATCATGACCCAAGTGAGGAAATCAAGCCCTTGACTCAACACTAATCCTTATTATATAGCTCACGGACTCGATTACAAAGGATTAAGCTCACAAAGCAAAAGCTCACAACTAGATCATGATAACTTTATTCTAATAGATTAAGATACTACCAAAAGGATTGAACTAAGTAAAACAGTAAAGATAGGAGTGATGGTGATACGATACCGGGGTCACTCTCCCAAGCTTGGCAGTTGCCAAGGGGAGTGCCCATACCCATATGATTATGTCTCCTTCTTCGGGGTTGATGATGATGACTTCTTCCTCAGCTTACGCTTAAGGGCAGAGTTTTGCTCCTTCAGATCATTGATCTCTTGCTCAAGGCTTAATATCTTTTTGCATAATGCCTGCTTGTTTTCCTGCAAGAGGTTAAAAGGGATAAATTCGATCTTAGGTTTCTTTACTCTATCGGGGAGGCTCGACTTTTTGAACTCCACATGCATGTCCCCCGGTTGAGGTAGCGGGACTTCATCTTCATCCGAGCTAGTCCAATCCTTCCTCATTGCGTCATGGTCCTCTTCTTCCTCCGTGGTCCATCCATAATGCTCCAAATCACCATAGACCTTAGGGTCAGCAAGGGAATCAGCCACATAGCTTCCCCCCTCCGAATCCTGGGACGACATGTTGCCTTTATTTGTGACAGAACGGCTTGAAACGAAAACAGAGGATTTCTGCATGTTACAGAGGTCAAAACCTTCGGGAGTATATATAATGAATTTTTCCCGCATGAAAGGAGTAACCCACAAGAAAACGGAGTCTAGGCGACACACGGGGTGCCCTCGAGGCAGGGGGCGTGCCCTAGGAAGGGGGGCGCGCCCCCTACCCTCAAGGAGGCCCCGTGTCTCCTCCGGACTGCGGTTTATTTTTCTATTTTTCTAAATATTCCAAAATGGAGAAAAATTGCCTTTAGACCTGTTTTGGAGTCGGTATACTTACCGTATCACGTACCTTTTCCTTTTCGGAGGCTGAATCGTTCTGGAAAGTGTCCCTTATGTATTCATCCGGGGTTATGGTTTCAATAATATTAGTTTCAACATTTATAGGATTACGTGAGATATAATGTTTGATCCTTTGACCATTCACCACCTTCGGATTCGTGCCTTCGAAGTTGTTGATTTTTAAGGCACCGGAACGATAGACCTCCTCGATAACGTAAGGTCCCACCAACTTGGAGAGAAGTTTTCCTGCAAAAAAAATCTTAAACGAGAGTTGTATAGCAAAACATAATCACCTACATGAAACTCACGCTTTTGTATCCTTTTCCCATGCCATCTTTTAACTTTTTCTTTAAATAACTTGGCATTCTCGTAGGCCTGGGTTCTCCATTCATCGAGACAGCTAATATCAAATAGCCTCTTTTCACCGGCAAGTTTGAAATCATAATTGAGCTCTTTGATAGCCCAATATGCCTTATGCTCTAGCTCAAGAGGTAAGTGACAAGCTTTTCCATATACCATCTTATATGGAGACATACCCATAGGATTTTTGTATGCAGTTCTATAGGCCCATAATGCATCATCTAGTTTCTTGGACCAATTCTTTCTAGACCTATTAACTGTCTTTTGGAAGATTAATTTCAACTCCCTATTACTAAGTTCTACTTGACCACTAGTCTGTGGGTGATAAGGTGATGCAATTATATGGTTGACATCATACTTAGCAAGCATCTTACGGAAAGGACCATGAATAAAGTGTGAACCACCATCAGTCATTAGATATCTAGGGACTCCAAACCTCAGAAATATAACTTCTTTAAGCATCTTAATAGAGGTGTTATGATCAGCACTACTAGTTGGAATAGCTTCTACCCACCTAGTAACGTAATCAACAGCAACTAGGATATGTGTGTACCCATTAGAGGAAGGAAAAGGTCCCATATAATCAAAGCCCCAAACATCAAATGGTTCAATAACAAGTGAATAATTCATAGGCATTTCTTGACGTCTACTAATTTTACCAATTCTTTGACATTCATCACATGATAAGACAAACTTACGGGCATCCTTGAAGAGAGTAGGCCAATAAAAACCGGATTGCAATACCTTGTGTGCAGTTATGTCTCCCGCATGGTGTCCTCCGTAAGCTTCGGAGTGGCACTTGTGTTGGATCTGTTCCTGTTCATGCTCAGGCACACAACATCTAATAATACCGTCTACTCCTTCTTTATAAAGATGTGGGTCATCCCAGAAGTAATGCCTCAAATCATAGAAGAACTTTTTCTTTTGCTGGTATGTGAAGCTAGGAGGTATAAACTTAGCAACAATGTAATTAGCATAATCAGCATACCAAGGAGCAGTACGAGAAGTACTTATGACAGCTAGTTGTTCATGAGGAAGGCTATCATCAATAGGTTGTGGGTCATCAAGTATATTCTCTAACCTAGACAAGTTATCTGCTACGGGGTTCTCAGCTCCCTTTCTATCAATAATATGCCAGTCAAATTCTTGCAGCAAGAGAACCCATCTAATAAGTCTAGGTTTAGCATCTTTCTTTTCCATAAGCTATTTGATAGCAGCATGATCAGTGTGAATAGTTACTTTAGAATCAACGATATAGGGTCTAAACTTATCACAAGCAAACACAACTGCTAAAAATTCTTTCTCAGTGGTAGCATAATTTCTTTGGGCACTATCTAGAGTTTTACTAGCATAGTGGATAACATTCAATTTCTTATCACCTCTTTGCCCTAGAACAAGTCCTACAGCATAATCACTAGCATCACACATAATCTCAAAGGGTAAATACCAGTCAGGAGGCTGGACAATAGGTGCAGAGATCAATGCTTTCTTAAGTATTTCAAATGCTTCTAGACAATCATCATCAAAGACAAAAGGGATATCTTTTTGTAAGAGATTAGTCAGAGGCCTGAAGATTTTGGAGAAGTCCTTAATGAACCTCCTATAAAACCCAGCATGACCAAGGAAACTTCGTATATCTTTGATATCCTTAGGGCACGGCATCTTTTCAATAGCATCCACTTTAGCTTTGTCAACTTCAATACCTCTTTCAGAAATTTTATGTCCCAAGACAATGCCTTCATTAACAATAAAGTGGCACATCTCACAATTCAAGACCTGATTAGTGTCTTCACATCATTGCAAAACTCGATCAAGGTTGCTTAAGCAATCATCAAAAGAAGTTCCGTAAACGGAGAAATCATCCATGAATACCTCAACAATCTTTTCACAAAAATTAGAGAATATAGCCATCATGCATCTTTGAAAGGTAGCGGGTGCATTACATAAACCAAAAGGCATACGTCTATAAGCAAAGGTACCGAAAGGACAAGTAAAGGGTCTTTTCTTGATCCCCCTTTGACACAGGTATTTGAGAGAAACTAGAATAACCATCTAGAAAGCATAAATGAGTATGTTTGGATAACCTTTCTAGCATTTGATCAATAAAGGCCAAGGGGTAATGATCTTTCTTAGTAGCTTTATTTAACTTACGGAAATCAATTACCATCCTATAACATGTAACTATTCTTTGCGAGATCAATTCATCTTTATCATTAAGGACAACAGTCATACCTCCTTTCTTAGGAACACAATGGATAGGACTTACCCACTGGCTATCAGCAATGGGATAGATAATACCTGCCTCTAGAAGCTTTAAAATTTCCTTCCTTACCACTTCTTTCATCTTAGGATTTAACCGTCGCTGATGATCAATAACTGGTTTAGCATTTTCTTCCAATTTTATCTTGTGTTGACATATAGTGGGACTAATGCCCTTAAGATCATCCAGAGTATATCCAATAGCAGCTCGGTGCTTCTTCAGAGTTTTCAATAATCTTTCTTCTTCGTGCTCTGAAAGGCTAGCACTAATAATAACAGGATATATCTTCTTTTCATCAACATAAACATACTTAAGATCATCAGGCAAAGGTTTAAGTTCAAACACGGGATCACCCTTGGGTGGAGGAGGATCCCCTAGGATTTCAACAGGCAAGTTATTTTTCAATACGGGTTCCTGTGTAAGAAATATTTCATCTATCTCCCTTCTCTCATTCATAAGCATATCATTTTCATGGTCTAGCAAGTATTGTTCTAAAGGATCATTAGGTGGCACGACAATAGAAGCAAGACCAATAAGTTCATCCTTACTGGGTGGTGCCTTTTCAAGGGGTTGTCTACGGAATTTAGCAAAGTTAAAATCATGAGACGTGTCCCCTAATCCGACAGTGGCAATATCTTTCACACAGTCTATCTTAGCATTAACGGTATTCAAGAAGGGTCTACCAAATATAATGGGACATAAAGCATCTTGTGGGGAACTAAGAACGAGACAATCAGCAGGGTATTTAACCTTCCCACACAAGACTTCAATATCTCTAACAATCCCAACTGGTGAAATAGTATATCTATTAGCAAGCTTAATAGTAACATCAATCCCTTCTCACTCAACAGGTGCAATATCATGCATAATTTCGTTATACAAGTCAAGAGGGATAATACTCGCACTAGCAACTACGTCGCATAAACCATGATAGCAATGATCTCCTATCTTAATAGAGATGATAGGCAGGCCTACTACAGGTTTATGTTTATTCCTAGCATTGGGTTTGGCCATTCTAGCAGACTCTTCTTGGAGATAAATAAAATGTCCATCTAAATCTTCTACCAAGGGATCTTTAACCATAGCAACACTAGGTTGAACTTTAATTTGCTCAGAGGGTGTAGGTGTTCTAGTATTACTCTTACGAACTACAGTTGAAGCTTGAGCATGGTCCTTTATCCTAACAGGGAAAGGTGGTTTCTCGATATAAGCGGTAGGAATAACGGGATCAACATTATAAGTGATAGTCTTTTCTTCAACTTTAATAGGTTCAACTACTTTTACTTCAATAGGGGGATGGTATTTAAACCACTTCTCCTTGGGGAGATCAACATGAGTAGCAAAAGATTCACAGAAAGAAGCTACTATCTCAGAGTCAAGTCCATATTTAGGGGTCATACCTGAGTAGAAAAACTCACGGAAAACATCGGTATCCATAAAAGCTTTAACACAATCAAACTTAGGGGTCATACCTGACTCCTTACCTTCGTCGAGATCCCAATCTTCAGAGTTGCATTTAATTCTTTCCAATATATCCCATTTGAAGTCAATAGTCTTCATCATAAAAGAGCCAGAACAAGAATTATCGAGCATGGTGCGATTATTGAGAGAAAGCCGAGCATAATTTTTTTGGATGATCATCTTTCTTGAAAGCTCATGATTGGGGCATCAATATAACATTGACTTAAGCCTCCCCCAAGCTTGAGCGATGCTTTCTCCTTCGCGAGGCCAGAAATTATAAATATAATTACGATCACGATGAACCTGGTGCAAAGGGCAGAACTTCTGATGAAATTCCAACTTTAGACAATTATAGTTCCATGATCCCATATCATCGCATAGCCTAAACCATGTCAATGCATCTCCCTTCAAAGATAAAGGGAAGACCTTCTTCTTGATAACATCCTCGGGCATACCTGGAAGCTTAAACAATCCACAAACTTCATCCACATAGATTAGGAGTAAGTCGGGGTGAAGTGTTCCATCTCCTGTATAGGGATTTTCAAGCAGTTTCTCTATCATACCCGAAGGAATCTCGAAGCAAACATTTTCAATAGGTGCAGTAGGTTGAGGAGCAACTCTTTGCTCTTCTGCTCGGGGTGAAGATACCTCGAACAAGCCCCTCAAAGGATTTTGAGCCATAGTAACTAGTGACAATAAATTTCAGCACACTATATAAATTTTTCCTTACCAAAGGCGCTTCACTCCCCGGCAACGGCGCTAGAAAAGAGTCTTGATGACCCACAAGTGTAGGGGATCTATCGTTGTCCTTTCGATAAGTAAGAGTGTTGAACCCAACGAGGAGCAGAAGGAAATGATAGGCAGTTTTCAGTAAGGTATTTTCTACAAGCACTTAAATTATAGGTAACAAATAGTTTTGTGATAAGATAATTGGTAGCAAGTAATAAAAGGTAAAAGTAAATAAGGTGCAGCAAGGTGGTCCAATCCTTTTTGTAGCAAAGGACAAGCCTGGACAAACTCTTATGCAAGGTAAAGTGCTCCCGAGGACATATGGGAATTATCGGCAAGCTAGTTTTCATCACGATCATCTGATTCGCGTTCGGTACTTTGATAATTTGGTATGTGGGTGGACCGGTGCTTGGGTGCTGCCCTTACTTGGACAAGCCTCCCTCTTATGATTAACCTCTAATGCAAGCATCCGCAACTACAAGAGAAGTATTAAGGTAAACCTAACTGTCAGGGATATGGTTAGTAGGTATAAACCGGATATTGTAAACCGGCTTAGTTATATTGTACTTGGTTTTAATATTTTAGTAGAGACTACGGCCCATGAGATTTCAAGGCCCATGGATAGAAGTACGGTTTGTAAACCGCCAAGAGATGTAACTTGAGAGATAGGAAAGAAAAGACAGAGACCGAGGCGGACACGATTATGAGCCGGCCTCGGGACTCTGTAAACCGGACCAGGCGTCACCTCTATATAAAGGGACGACCCGGCGACGGTTCAAGGACAGGCAACAAACAATCCGTCGAGACGCAGGCAAAGAGAATCCGCTCCCTGTAAACCGACGCCCAAGCAATACCAAACCAACTAGACGTAGGCTTTTACCTTCTCCGAAGGGGCCGAACTAGTATAAATCCTTTGTGTCCTTTGTGTGCCATGAATCCTTTCAAGCTAACCCGTGCGATGGTTCCATCATCAAGTTCGATAAACCGGACATCTGCCGTGTTATTTCCACGACAGTTGGCGCCCACCGTGGGGCCTGCGCACGATGGTTTCGAGTTCTTGAAAGGCGGCCTCGAAGGGTTAAAGGGTTACGCAGTTGGCCGGATGACCAAGAGTCGTCGCGGCCGGATCTACATCGACGACGCGGGTTGGGGACCAGAGGCCGATTCGATCGAATACGGGTACCGGGTCCCCTTCGGCAGCATCCAAGTCTTCATCGGCAAAATTGGTGAACCGGGACCTGAGCCGGACACCCTCCCCAACATCGTCGAGCCGGCTCAGTGTACGAGATCGGCCCGGATTCAGCCTGCCATGAAGCATGTGTTCGTTGGAGCAATTCACGGAGGCCAAGCCGAGGACGGATCGGAATCTGATGGTGCAACCGTCGTCTACTCAGATGACGAATCTTCATCCGGGGTAACTGAATCTCTGTATCAGTTGCAGGACGGCCGGTCTGAGGGCGAGTCCGATGGAAACAGTATTCCGGACCCCTTTGGCCCGCCAAACCGGGTGGCGGTCTTCATGGCCGGTTCACAACCCCCGGTGAACGGAACAACAGTAGAAGCCGGTGCAGGGGGAAGCGGTTCAAATCCCTCCCTTACGGAAGTTCTATCCACCTTGATCGAGGAGTTCGCAGCTAAAGCGGTGGAGGTCGTAGCCCCGGCAGACAAGGCGCATCATGATGCAGAGCTTCTTCAGTTGAAGGGTCGGATCGATCAGTTAAAGGAGGATTTAAAGGCGGAAGGAGAGATGATGGCCATAAGGCAAGCAGAGTTGGATGAGCAAGCCTTTCATTTGAGGATGGAGCAGGCTTCTGTGGAAGGAGTAAGGGGGCGGAAGTATCGATCCCGCCTACCACCGGGTTACGAATCCGCGAATTTGTTCAGGACACCTGGGGCTGGGGCCAGTAATAATCCGATTGTAAACCGGAGAACACCCCCGGCTCGGGAAGAGCCGGTTCAGCAGCCCGCCGCAGAACGGGAGCGTCGGATTACATCGGCACCTTATGTTCCTGTCCCTCCAGGACACTATTCAAACCCTTTGGATAATATTGCTGCAGCGGCAGCACGGTTGGCCGCTTTACCTGTGGAAGAGACATCTCCGGTGGCGATAGAGGCGCGCAGGGCCCAGAAGCTACTTAATACGGCATTAATACAGCAGCAAGTGTACTCTCATAGCAGGGAAAGGTTACATTCAACACCACGTCCCAACCGAAGTTATTCTAGACATTGGGAGGAGCCAGAAGTGTCTAGCAGTGAGCGCAGGAGACATCAGCACAGGCAGGATAATCCGGCAAGGGCGGAGATGCCAGCCCCGGACCTAAACCGGCCTAGATCGGAGGCCAGAGAGGAAATTCGTCAGTCGACGCCGGTTCACACAGCCACTACAGGGACAGGGGCTACAGCGAGCGGTTTTGGGATACAATGTCTTGTCCCCGCCCTACGGAGCGTTAAGTTGCCCAAGGATTTCAAAGGACCTCGCAAGGTGCCTAACTACACAGCCGATTTACCACCCGAAGCTTGGGTGGAGAGTTACGAGATGGCCATGGAGATGCTTGATGTGGATGAATCGGCTTGTGCCAAATATTTCACTATGATGCTTGAGGGCACGGCCCGGACTTGGCTGAAGGCGCTACCTCCGAATTCTATCGGGTCGTGGGGGGAGCTACGCAGTCAGTTCATCAAAAATTTCAAGGATACATGTAAGCAACCGATGTCGGTGATAGATTTAGCAGCCTGTGTGCAAGGAGAGCAGGAGTCTACAGCAGCTTGGGTACGCAGAGTGGCGGAGATTTTACACTCTTCGAATGGTATCAATCCTAGTACGACAATAGTAACGTTGGAAAACAATTGCCGGTTTGAATCTTTAAAATTAAAGCTCGGACGGCTTAAGCGGGACGTAATGACATGGGGACTTTAATGAGTGCCCTGGTGAAGTACGGAGACTCGGATAATACCAAGTATCCGGAAGCGGAAGGAGATAAAACGGGGAAGGCCAGCAAGTCTGGTAAACCGGCGCCGGTTAATCCGGTTACTCCAAGCTTTTTGGGCAAACGGAAGGCAGAAAATAGTTCTGATTTTGTTGCTAATACACAGGCTCAAGGCGGTGTTCAGGTTAATCCGCAGGGTTCCACTCTCCAAACCGGCGGAGGAAACCCGGGTTGGGAGCAGGATTTGGATCAACCCTGCCTAAAGCACAGCGGAAGAGGGAGGATTGCAAGGCATACTATAAGAGAATGCATACCCCTTATGAAAGCAGGGAACGGCCGTTTTAATCCTCCTAGCCGGCCCCCGAACGGCGGTTCAGGGCCCGGGTTTTATGGTCCGGGTTATCAAGGGAACAACTCCGGATCAGGATATAGGGGCAACAACGGCGGTTATCAATCCCGGCCAGGCGGCCAAAATAGTCAAGGGAACTACAATGATCAGGGAAATCAATCGCATCATCAAGGTGGTTATAATGGTCAGGGAAGTCAATCACATCATCAAGGTGGTCATCATGGTCAGGGAAATCAATCGCATGATCAAGGTGGTTACAACAGTCAGAATAATCAGCAGCAGGGCCAAGGAAGTTACAGTAACCAAGGAAACCAGCAGCAACAGCGTCCGCAGCCACAGCAGCAATCTGGATACCAGAGTAATCCGAAGGAGTTGAGCAGCGGTCAATATCATGTTTTCACCACGAGTTTATGTAAGAGAGACCAGAAGGTTTTAAGGCGGACTGTTAATGCAGTGGAACCGGCGACACCACAATTTCTCCGATGGTCAGAGCAGCCCATTGTATGGAGCAGAGAGGACCACCCGTTACGGGTAGATAATCCGGGACATTTAGCCTTGGTGGTAGCACCTCAGGTGGGAGGATACAAGTTTACTAAAGTCCTCATGGATGGAGGTAGCAGTATCAATATATTATATTACGAGACCTTTCGTCGTATGGGTCTGACAGATAAAAAGTTAAGGACATCAAACACAGTGTTTCACGGGGTGGTCCCAGGTAAGTCAGCTTATCCAGTTGGTAAGATTGACTTAGAAGTTACCTTTGGAGATGAGCATGATTCCAGATCGGAGATGATCACTTTTGAAGTTGTCAAAATAAAAAGTCCGTATCATGCTTTGTTTGGAAGGACGGTTTATGCTAAATTTATGGCTAGGCCATGTTATGTTTATTTGCAGCTTAAGATGCCGGGTCATAAAGGCATGATTACGGTGCATGGCAGTCGTAAGATAGCAGTGGAGTGTGAGGAAGGTGATGCAGCTTATGCAGAAGCGGTATGTGCCACAGAAGAGTTAAAATTTTATAAAGATAATGTTGATCCGGCAGATATGACTCCGCTGAAGAAACCAACTACCGAGCATGATCCGGCTTTGAAGTTCAAGTCAGCGGAAGAGACTAAGCAAGTTGATTTTGTGCCTGGAGACTCGTCTAAGCAATTCACCATCAGTGCTAACCTGGATCCTAAATAGGAAAGCGCGCTCATCGAGTTCATCCGTGAGAACCGGGATATCTTTGCATGGAAACCTTCTGACATGCCAGGTATACCGAGGGAACTCGCTGAGCACAAGTTGAATATTGATCCGAAGTTTAAACCGGTAAAACAGTATCTGCGCCGCTTTAATGAAGAGAGGCGCAAGGCTATAGGAGAAGAAGTGGCCAGACTTTTGGCGGCAGGGTTCATAGTGGAAGTTTTTCATCCGGAATGGTTGGCTAATCCGGTGCTGGTTTTAAAGAAGAATGGGAAGTGGAGGATGTGTGTGGACTACACAGACCTCAGTAAAGCTTGCCCGACTGATCCTTTTGCTCTACCTCGCATTGATCAGATTATTGATGCCACAGCAGGGTGTGAGCGGCTGAGTTTTCTAGATGCGTATTCAGGTTACCACCAGATCAAGATGGCAGTTGAGGATCAAGAGAAGACAGCTTTCATAACCCCTTTTGGTGCTTTTTGCTATGTGTCTATGCCCTTTGGGCTCAAGTGTGCACAAGCAACTTATCAGCGTTGCGTTCAGAATTGTTTGAAAGGGCAGATAGGAAGGAACGTGCATGCTTATGTGGATGACATCGTGGTCAAATCAAAGGAGGAAAGAACAATGATAGAAGACCTCAGAGAAACCTTTGATAATCTTCGGGCTTACAGGATGATGCTTAATCCGGAGAAATGTGCTTTTGGTGTGCCGGCTGGTAAGCTTCTGGGATTCCTGGTCTCGAACAGGGGAATAGAAGCCAACCCGGAGAAGATCAAGGCCATCACATCTTTGACAAAACCGGTTTGCATCAATGATGTTCAGCGCATAGCTGGCCGGATCACGGCGCTGAGCCGGTTTATCAGTCGCTTAGGAGAAAAAGCGATCCCGCTTTATCAAATGTTGAAGAAAACGGACCGGTTTATTTGGAGTGATGAGGCAAATACAGCGTTTGAGAATCTGAAACAGCAACTAGCAAAACCACCGGTTTTAGCTGCTCCCATTAATAAGGAGCCTTTGCTGTTATATGTTGCTGCGAATACACGGGCAGTCAGCGTTGCGATTGTGGTTGAGCGCAAGGAAGCAGGGAAGGAACATCCGGTTCAGCGCCCGGTTTATTATGTGAGTGAAGTACTCATCGAGTCTAAGCAAAGGTACCCTCATTGGCAGAAGTTGGTATATGGGGTGTTCATGGCAAACCGGAAACTGAAGCATTATTTCCAAGGGCATCCAATAACTGTGGTTAGTTCAGCTCCGTTGGGGGACATAATCCAGAATAGGGAAGCTACAGGCAGGGTAGCCAAGTGGGCCATTGAGCTCAGTCCGCATGAGTTGAAGTATGTACCGCGTACTGCTATAAAATCTCAGGCATTGGTCGATTTCATCAATGACTGGACGGAGTTGCAGACTCCTGAGGAGAAGCCGGATCTTACTTATTGGACGATTCACTTCGACGGTTCAAAGCAGTTGGAGGGCTCGGGGGCTGGAGTTGTCTTAACTTCCCCCAGAGGTGATAAATTTTGTTATGTCCTCCGGTTATTATTTCCTTGTACTAATAATGCAGCAGAATATGAAGCGCTACTTCATGGTTTGCGATTGGCAAAAGAGATGAATTTGAGCCGGGTTAAGTGCCTGGGCGATTCAGACCTAGTGGCACAGCAAGTTTCGGGCAAGTGGGATTCAAGGGATCCCCTCATGGCGGCTTATCGACGAGAGGTTGAAGCGGTTGCAGGATATTTCAAGGGATATCAGGTGGAGCATATAGACCGGCGGAGGAACGAAGCAGCCGACGCTTTAAGCCGGCTAGGATCGCAACGTAAACCGGTACCACCAAACACCTTTTTGGATGAATTGCACAGTCCTTCGGTTCAAGTACCTTCAGAGAACGACCTAGCTGTTCCGGATCCAGAGGCACAGTTGGTTGCAGCAACCCATGTTATTCCGGATTGGACGTTACCCTATTTGGCATACTTAAGCCGAGGAGAGTTACTAGAGGACGAAGACGAAGCACGGCAGATAATCCGGCGTTCCAAATCTATGACAATTGCCAACGGAGAGCTGCACCATCGTAGCACTTCTGGAGTATTTCAACGGTGTGTTTCAGCTGAGGAAGGTTGTGAGATTCTAAGAGAGATTCATGAAGGGGATTGTGGTCATCATGCCGGATCAAAATCTTTAGTGGCTAAAGCTTTCCGACATGGCTTTTATTGGTTAACCGCGCATGCAGATGCGGCGGACCTGGTCCGCAAGTGTGACGCTTGTCAGAAGTTCTCAAGACGTGCCCTTGTTCCGGCACAGGAACTCCGGATGATACCAATAACTTGGCCTTTTGCAACTTGGGGGCTTGACATGGTTGGTCCTTTCAAGAGATCCCAAGATCAGAAAACTCATCTACTAGTAGCAGTAGACAAGTTTACGAAGTGGGTTGAAGCGGAGCCTATAAGCAAGTGTGATGCGGCAACAGCGGTCAAATTCATCAAAAAAGTAATATTCCGGTTTGGTTTTCCACACAGCATCATCACAGATAATGGAACCAACTTATCCCAGGGTGAGATGGAAGAATTCTGTCAACGAGAGCATATTCGTTTGGACGTGTCTTCTGTGGCTCACCCCCAATCCAATGGACAGGCAGAAAGGGCAAATCAGGAGATTTTGCGAGGAATCAAACCCCGGCTTATGACACCTTTGCAGAGAACCCCAGGGTGTTGGGTTGAAGAATTACCATCTGTCCTTTGGAGTATTAACACTACACCAAACCGGTCTACAGGTTATACACCTTTCTTCATGGTTTACGGCGCAGAAGCAGTTCTTCCAAGTGACATACGCCATGATTCACCAAGGGTAGCGGCCTATGTGGAAGCTGTTAATGAGGAGTCAAGACAAGACGGTTTGGATCAGTTGGATGAAGAGCGTGATATAGCTGCAGCACGGTCGGCGATTTATCAGCAAGATCTGCGCAGATATCACAGCCGCCGGATTAGAACCAGGACATTCCAGGAGGGTGACTTGGTACTTCGGCTTATCCAAGATCAAACAGATATGCACAAGCTATCCCCGCCATGGGAAGGGCCCTTTGTGGTCAGCAAGAATTTACACAACGGTTCATATTATTTGGTGGACATTCGAGAACACAAGGATTCAAGGACATCAGAAGAGGAGACGAAGAGGCCGTGGAACATCGCTCATTTACGGCCATACTACACTTGAGCCATGTGCTCCAATGTATCCTATGTATATATTATGAATAATGAATAAACCGGCACCCTCGGTAAACCGTGGGCTCAGCCCTTTCTCCACATACACAAATTTTGCGACAAATAACCATATCAGTTTGTTATCAAATATCATATTTCAATGTTGGCCGGTTTTTAGAAACTAATCTTTGCAGGATATGTGAAGGAGCGGTAGAACTCTCGGGAACAAGAGATTATATCCGGTTCAAGAAGAGAAAAACCCCATAAAAAAGAAAAACCCACAGAGTCAGGAGGAACTTTAGAGGCCCCTTGGGACAGTCCGGTTTGCCCACGTCCCATTGATTGGCTATGTTTACGATTCCTTGGGCCCTCTGAACAGTTGATACGCTCACGTTCAGGGATGGCTCGGCCCCTTGGGACAGTCCGGTTTGCCCACGTCCCATTGATTGGCTATGTTTACGATTCCTTGGGCCCTCTGAACAGTTGATACGCTCACGTTCAGGGATGGCTCGGCCCCTTGGGACAGTCCGGTTTGCCCACGTACCATTGATTGGCAATGTTTACGATTATATCGGCCCTCTGAACAGTTGATACGCTCACGTTCAGTGATTGGCTAGGCCCCTTGGGACAGTCAGGTTTGCCCACGTCCCAATGATTGGCTCGGTTTTTATTTGCGGTTCTATCGGCCCTCTGAACAGTCGATACGCTCACGTTCAGTGATTGGCTAGGCTCCTTGGGACAGTAGGTTTGCCCACGTCCCATTGATTGGCTGAACCTTGTTTTGAGCCTGGCAGCTCTTTGGAAAAGCCTCGACTACATGGTCTGATTTACAAGAATTGTGTGTTTCTTGATGTTTTTTGTGTTCCATAACCTTTTAAACCGAGTGGAACAGCTCCAGAAGTTGACCACCTATCTATAATGTTATAAGTCTGGGTCATGAACACCAGCGAGAATTAAACCGGCGTTCATCATAACCCGGATCGACCTTCATGATGAGCCAACAGATTGGCAATACACGATCAGTTATGATGACCGGTGTTTTTAAACCGGCCTGGTTTTGACTATAAGTCACCAGTATGAGACAAAATAATGCCCGGAGTTTATTAACCCGACCCAGTTGTGACCAAGCCTGGTGTTAATTCAAACCCGGATGGAGTATCAGGCGCAAGTTACAATTTTTTGAACCAAGATGAGAAAGATTTATCGACAAGATGAACTGAAGAGTTTCAGGTGTTTATTAGAATTGATGAAGACCGATTAAGGTGACTTTAACATCCTAACCGGTTTAAGGTATATTGGCTACATACATCTCAGGTATCACAGTTATTTTTTAAGATATGCTTATTAGATGTGTCAAGAGAACAAGTTAATCCGTCCAGTGGTAAGCCACTAGGACATGTTTTTTGATATTTTTATGAACAGAACAAGGCATCCGCATCAATCAACAAGTCAACGAACGAATACTTCATGAAGACCAAATGTCGGTTCACAGCGCATTAAGTTTCAGCTAAACCTATTACAAGGCATAAAATGCCAAATAGTTGGAAGCATTGTTTGATGGAATAACAATCATGATTACAACAATAGCATTCAAGATTGTGCTTCTCCTTGCTGAGATGGTTGGCCACCGTCTTGCTCCGGAACGTCTTCATCCTCATGAAGCGGTTGGAAATCTGGTGCACACCAATCAATCTTTGCCAAGGCACGGAAATATACTTCATCGTTGATAAGCTCAGCAGGATCAATATCAGGAGCAAAGGTGTGAGGACGAACCGGCGGAATTAAGTTTACAATATCGTAAACCGGTCGCTCCACCCGCTCGTTCTGCAGGTTATATGATGGATGATATCGCGACAAGTCAGACTCCACCGCAAGCTTGCTGGCGAGGGGACGCATCTCCTTTGTCAGAGCATAAAGATCTTTTTCATTAAACGTTGAACCGTCCTCCTTGGTATCAGGAAATCCGGTTAACACCTCCTCCGGATCAATGTCCGGGACCCAAGCTTTAGCCCTCGTAAGGGCCAGAAGAGCACCTCCTCGAGCAGCCGATTTCTTAACCTCTTCAAGACGAGCCGGTAGAATGGACAAACTATTCAAAGTATCTTTGATAGTTGAAGGAGCCGGTTTACCAAATGAAGTGGCACTGATAATCCTTTGCGTTCCGGAGTACAACTGTTCGACCAAGGTGTAGCAGGCCTTGAGTTTCTTCCGTAAGTCATCCCCAAGATGGGAGACACGGCGTCCTACATACAACAATGAAAGTTAAACCGGTGCAGGTCACAGGTTACAAAGATAAAGACAGGAGTTCAGATTATGCTTACCAAAAATAGCAGAAGTCATCAAGTCAATTTGGCGCTTTAACCCGGTCAATTCTTCAGTAACCGGGTTAAGTGCTCCTTCGGCATCCTGAACACGTTTCGCAAGATCTTTTTTCTGGACTTCAAAAGTAGTCCGCTCCTCGTCAAAGAACCTTTTCAAGTCTTCAGCAGTCCTTAAACTCACTTGAAGTTCTGTCTTAGCCTTTGAAGCGGCTGACTCAGTCTCCGTAAGCCGGCTTCGAAGTTCACTGATCTCCACAGCGTTCCGGTTCAGCTCAGCCTGCAAACAAAAGTTCAAAAGCAAGATTAGAAATTACAAGTCTCAAGCACACAACCAAGTTGTCTACTTGACACTTGGGGGCTAATGGCAGTTGAAGTAATACAGCAAAGACAATTTGAAAGTACAAGTCTCAAGCACACAACCAAGTTGTCTACTTGACACTTGGGGGCTAATGGCAGTTGAAGCAATGCACCACAGACAATTTGGAATTACAAGTATCAACTACATAACCAAGTTATCTACTTGATACTTGGGGGCTAATGTATGGATCAGCAGTTCAAACTACAAAGTTCCGGATTACCTTCAGTAAAGCAGATAAACCGGAACTTGGGGGCTGCTATGAGATAAAGATGCGTCAAAAAAGCAAAGTCAGAAGAGGAAACTTACATCATATTTTTCTCTCATCAGGTTCACCAGGCTGGCTTCATAATCCCGGCTACTGTGGAGCCGGTTTAAATATCCGGAATAGATATCTTGAGCACTCATGCTAGAAAGACTGGATATATCGGTACTCCATTTCCCTTTTTCCAGGGTTATTTTTTCCGCTTTAGCTGTATGTTTTGCTAAAACGGTGGGTTCAGCTGGAGCAACATAAGCAGCACCAGTAACCACAACATCAGGAGAAGTGGGTTCATTGGGAGGAATAACTTCAACTTGAGCCGGATCAGGAGACGCCGGGTTAACTTGAGGAGAATTAACCCGGGCCGGACTTGGTGGGTCTTGGACATTTTCTGCGACAGGAGTTTCAAGAGCAGGTTCTTCAACCGGAGCCGCAGGGGTACCTTCTGGAGGAACAGCTGTAGACGGATCAATCACCGGTTCATCAGCAGAAGGATCAGCAACAGGCTTATTCGCCTTGGCCTTTTTGCTAGGTTTCGGTTTGCTGGAAAACAGGCAAAGTAAGTTAGCATTATAAAGAGAAAGGGGGGTGTCATAAACCGGAAGAGGTGAAGAGAGTTACCCCGGAACGGTCTTCAAAGGAGGAAGCTGTGTAGCGGTCGATTCGCCGGAAGAAGACAGCGGAGTTTCCTGATAGTCAGGATCAGACGGTTTAAGGGGTTTTCGGATAAGTCCGCCCTTGGGATGAAGAGGAGTCGGAGAGAGTATCACCTCAGCACGGCGCTTTCGAACCGGAGTCAAGGAGATCCCAGATGATTCCACCGCCAAGCCACTGTGGCGAGTGGTCCGGCGAAAGGCTTCGTGTTGTTGCTTCTTCAAAGTAAAGTTAGGATCTAACTTAGCATAGGGATGAGAAAATTGATATTTCCTGACGGTCCAACGGATTTTTTGAGGAAGAGGTTCTGAATCGGAAGAAATAAGAGTTACCTCAATCTCAGTCGGGTTATCACCTTCAGGCAGTTCCTGTGAAAAGGTATCATTAGATATGATTACAAGTATATGAAGGCGAGAATTTAAACCGGAGTAAAGCATACCTCGGAATCCGGATCATCATCCTCAGAAGGAGAACCGGCATCGACGGCTGCTTTCCTCTTCTTGTTCGCAGGGGTCTTCCGGCGAGCCTGCTCTACAGTTTTTTCCTGAGGTTTTCTTCTCCAGAAGGGGTCATCAGCCTAATTGAAAACACAAAGAGTAATTGAAAACGGTTCAAAGAAGACGGTTTATAAAGTACAAGCCAAAGAAAAACTTACTTCAGGCAGCTTATTCTTCTTAAAGTACGGGGCCAAGCCAACTTTAGAGCAATCTGTTAAGGCAGGATTGACAATCTTCTTGGCTGACTCCACTACCTCCGATTCAGAAAGCTTATCCTTAGTAAACCTCTGAGGATCATCCGGTTTACCAGAGTATTTGCACATTAGCTTAGGGCGCCGGCTTAAGGGAAGGATGCTCCAGGATAGCCAGCAGCGAAGGAAATCAGTGCCGATCAGACCATTTGCTATAAAAGCTCTCAGCTTGGAGAGCTGTGGTGAGAACCGGGTCCGTTCAGCAGCGCTAAGCCGTTGTGGCAAGGGGTGATTCGCCGGGATACGAGTTTCGCGATAACCCGGCAAAGGATTTTCACCTTCAGGAGAAGTGTCTACACAATAAAACCAGGATTTGTTCCAATCCTTAGGATGAGTATGTAAAGCGGCGTGAGGAAAGATTGCATCCCTCCTCTTCTGAATACTGATCCCACCAAGCTCTTGGTGAGGTCCGCTGGTAAATTCCGTACGCCGGTTTGCATGAAAGAAATCCTGGAATAAATCTACTGAAGGTTCTTCTTGCAGATACACTTCAGAAAATACTTGGAAATCGCAAATGTTGGTAACAGAATTTGGTCCGATATCCTGTGGGTGCAGTTGGAAGGTGGCAAGAACATCCCGGAAAAATCTTGAACCGGGGGGAGAGAAGCCTCTAGAGATGTGGTCCAGAAATACGATGACTTCCCCGGATCTAGGAGTAGGAGGACATTCATTACCCGGAGCACGCCATTTTAACTCAGCCTGAGGACTTAATGTGCCGATTTTCGACAGCTTGATTAAGTCATCCTCAGTCACGACGGAACGGACCCAATCGCAGGAAACATATTGCTTAGCCATTGAACAAAGTGCTGAAGAAGATAAAGTACAGAAACGGATTATGAACGTACAATGATCCGGGATCTATTTATATTACACAATGAAACTGAGAACTAGCTGGCAAGGTAAAACCGGCAATCATAAAACAAGTTATATCATTTCTGGTTTAAATGGCAGTTGAAGAGGAACAGTTCAAGTCATTGCGTCAGTTTATATCATTTCCGGTTTATGGTATGTCAATTTAAACCGGAACATACTTAGCGAATCTACCGAGGAGAAAAACAGGTTTCCAAATGATTGCTAAGGGGGAAAGATCTGAGTATGCTGAGGAAAAGAAACTAATCTAAAAGACTCAAAGAAAAGCTACACAGACTTTATACCAAAAAGATGGATTTACATGTCAGAAAGGAGCAATAAAGATTCGACGCATCTACAGCGGAGTAAAAATGGAGAAGATCGAAAAGCAAAGCTACTACGAGTCACAGGCTCAAAGAACGAACAAGACGAAGCTTGCTGAGAGCTCTAATGGCGGAACGGATAAATCTACAGCATTATGACGGTGAGATCTAAGCTAGTACTAAGCGGAAGATCTGCTGACTAGGGCCTAAAGGTCACAAATCTTCTATGAGAAACGTATCTACGAAGAGGCGAAGCTTCATTGGAAGCCCTAATGGCGGAAGAACAAGGCGAAGTGCCGGTAGATGTAGATCAACAGTAAGAAGGATGAACGTACCTGGGACGGCGAGAATCGGCGGCGGAGATTGATCTGGTCGAGGCTCAGGTTGATGCAGCGGCCGGGCAAGGACTGGAGATCCGGCGGTCGGCGGCGGTGGTTTGAGCTCGGGCAGCAATGGAGGAAGAAGACGCAGGAAGAGGATGAAGTAAGAAGGAGATAATGAATGGGGGGTCACAGTATTTATAGCCAGGAGTCAGATCTGAAACGACAGGTGCGAGAATCGAGGAGACAGAAATCGGATAAAGATCCCGTGATGCCTCGATCTTCGGGATAACCCTTAAAATACGCTACAGTACAGCTCACGGCGTTAAATGCGGAGATGATGTCATTGTCAGACTTTAATGATTTCGGAGGATGATGTCAGAGCCGGTTTACAAAAAGATGAAGACAGAAGAAAATTATATGAGACAAAGAAGACTGATATGAACAAGTTCAAATCATTCTGGGGCCTAATGTCAGGGATATGGTTAGTAGGTATAAACCGGATATTGTAAACCGGCTTAGTTATATTGTACTTGGTTTTAATATTTTAGTAGAGACTACGGCCCATGAGATTTCAAGGCCCATGGATAGAAGTACGGTTTGTAAACCGCCAAGAGATGTAACTTGAGAGATAGGAAAGAAAAGACAGAGACCAAGGCGGACACGATTATGAGCCGGCCTCGGGACTCTGTAAACCGGACCAGGCGTCACCTCTATATAAAGGGACGACCCGGCGACGGTTCAAGGACAGGCAACAAACAATCCGTCGAGACGCAGGCAAAGCGAATCCGCTCCCTGTAAACCGACGCCCAAGCAATACCAAACCAACTAGACGTAGGCTTTTACCTTCTCCGAAGGGGCCGAACTAGTATAAATCCTTTGTGTCCTTTGTGTGCCATGAATCCTTTCAAGCTAACCCGTGCGATGGTTCCATCATCAAGTCCGATAAACCAGACATCTGCCGTGTTATTTCCACGACACTAACCATAGCCTGAAACATATGGATCCAAATCAGCCCCTTACGAAGCAACGCATAAACTAGGGTTTAAGCTTCTGTCACTCTAGCAACCCATCATCTACTTATTACTTCTCAATGCCTTCCTCTAGGCCCAAATAAAGGTGAAGTGTCATGTAGTCTACGTTCACATGACACCACTAGAGGAGAGACAACATACATCTCATCAAAATATCGAATGAAGACCAAATTCACATGACTACTAATAACGAGACTTCTCCCATGTCGTCAGGAACGAAAGTAACTACTCACAAGACATAATATGGTTCATGATCAGAGGGGTATAAATATGCATAATGGATCTGAACATATGATCTTCCACCAAATAAACCTACTAGCATCAACTACACGGAGTAATCAACAATACTAGCAACCCACAGGTACCAATCTGAGGTTTTGATACAAAGATTGGATACAAGAGATGTACTAGGGTTTGAGAGGAGATGGTGCTGATGAAGATGTTGATGAAGATAGCTCTCCCCAAGATGGAAGAGTTGTTGGTTATGACGGCGGTGACGAGTGCCCCCTCCTGGAGGGTAGTATCCCCGGCAAAACAGCTCTGCCAGAGCCCTAAATAGGTTTCCGCCTCGGTTCCGCCTCGAGACGGTGGCGTCTGGTCCCGAAAGCCTCCTTCTGATATATTTTTTCCAGGTCAAAACGCTTCATATAGGAGAAGATGGGCACCTGGGGCCCACCGGCTGGCCCTCGAGGCAGGGGCGCGCCCTGGGAAGGGGGCGCGCCCCCCACCCTCGAGGCCACCCAGTGGCCCCTCTCGTGGATTTCTTATGCCAGGTATTTTTATATTTTTCGAAAAAATGTTCTGTGGAGTTTCGGGGCTTTTGGAGTTGTGCAGAATAGGTTTGCAAACTTTGCTCCTTTTCCAGCCCAGAATTCCAGCTGCCGGCATTCCCCCTTCTTCATGTAAACCTTGCAAAATAAGAGGTAAAAGTTATAAGTATTGTGACAAAACATGTATGAACAGCCCATAATACAATAAATATCAACTTGTAAGCATGATGCAAAATGGACGTAGCAAGCACCAGCACAAGTAAAGAAGTCTTGAAGAACCCCTTTTCCAATAATATTACCACTACCACCCCAGAACTTCTTAATATGTAAAGTGGTAGCTTCATTCGGGGGGTCAACATGAACATTGCCCTCGGCATTGCTACCCTTCTCGATAAAATCGTCCCCCATCTCAGACATGAGGGCAAGCAAGCAGGCAACTCACACAAGCAAACAAGAAGCAAGCGAATGGAAAACACACGGCGGAAGAAGGACAAACAAAATGGCAAAGGTGAAGTGGGGGAGAGGAAAACGAGAGGCAAATAAATGTAATGCGAAGGATAAGGGTTTGTGATAGGTACTTGGTATATGACTTTTACGTAAGCCTCCCCGGCGATGGCGCCAGAAATTCTTCTTGCTACCTCTTGAGCTTCCGTTGTATTCCCTCAAAGAGGAAAGGGAGATGCAACACAGTAGCGTAAGTATTTCCCTTAGTTCTTGAGAACCAAGGTACCAATCCAGTAAGAGACCACACGCCAGTCCCTCACACCTGCACAAACAAATAAGAACTTCGCAACCAACACGCTAAGGGGTTGCCAATCCCTTTACGGTCACTTACGAGAGTGAGATCTGGTAGAGATGATAGTTATATTTTTGGTATTTTTGGTTTAATAAAGCAGCAAATAAAATCAAGAAAAGTAAAGTAGATGTAGATTGATATGTTGAGAATAGACTCAGGGGCCATAGTTTTCTCTAGTGGCTTCTCTCATGATAGCGATATTCTACGGTGGGTAAACAAATTACTGTCGAGCAATTGATAGAAAAGTGAATAATTATGAGACTATCTAGGCATGATCATTGTATATAGGCATCACGTCCAAGACAAGTAGACCGAATCGATTCTGCATCTACGACTATTACTCCACACATCGACCGCTATCCAGCATGCATCTAGTGTATTGAGTTCATACGAACAGAGTAACGCTTTAAGAAAGATGACATGATGTAGATGGATAAACTCAAGCAATATGATGAAAACCCCATCTTTTTATCCTCGATGGCAACAATACAATACGTACCTTGCTGCCCCTACTGTCACTGGGAAAGGACACCGCAAGATTGAACCCAAAGCCAAGCACTTCTCCCATTGCAAGAACTATAGATCTAGTAGGCCAAACCAAACCAATAATTCGAAGAGACTTGCAAGCATATTATGAGCACACATAAAAAGTTCAGAGAAGAACCAAATATCTTTCATAGATAACATTGATCATAAACTCACAATTCATCGGATCTCGACAAACACACCGCAAAAAGAGATTACATCGAATAGATCTCCTCGAAGACCGAGGAGAACTTTGTATTGAGATCCAGAGAGAGAGGAAGCCATATAGATACTAGCTATGGACCCAAAGGTCTATGGTAAACTACTCACAACTCATGGTGAGGGCGATGATGATGATGAAGAAGGCCTCCGTGATGGATCCCCCTCCCGGAACAGGCTCTAAGATGGGATCTCCAGGGCAACAGAAGCTACCGTGGTGGAATTAGGGTTTTCTCTCTGCGTATCAAGTTTCTGGGGTACGTAGGTATATATAGGAAGAAGGAGGGCACCGGGGGTCATGTGGGACAGCCTCGAGGCAGGGGGCGCGCCCCCCACCATCGAGGGCAGGCCTTCCGTCCCCTGACTTGGTCCTGAAGTTTCCCGAGCGTGATTTCCACCAAAAATATCTCTCGCGAAGGTTTCATTCCATTTGGACTCCGTTTGATATTCCTTTTCTGCGAAACCCTGAAATAAGCAAAAAACAGCAATCTGGACTGGACCTTTGGGTTAGTAGGTTAGTCCCAAAATGATATAAAAGTGAATGATAAAGCCCATTAAACATCCAAGACTTCATAAATAATAGCATTGAACAATAAAAAAATTATAGATACGTTGGAGACGTATCAGGCACGTGGCCTTGCTGGCTGTCGTCGCCGGTCGTGAGAGCCCCGCCTTCCCCCTCTATAGGCGTCATGGCTTGCATCGCCAGGCAACCTTCTTTCCCACTTGCGAGTGAAGCATAATCCTTGTGAGAAATGGACCTCAAGTAATGATGAAAACTTGACCAGGTGACAATAGATCATCGACACGAGGCAAGCTTTCCTCTTGAATTAGGCTTTCGCCCCGCTTTATAAATAAAGGAACAAACCAGAGTACATGGTTGCACGATACAGTATGGTGGGGAGACACCCTTACACAGCAGATCAACAGATAAAACATAAGCCTAGAACAATCCTAACACCTCGCCGCGGCTCGGACAGGGACCCCTGAGCTCAAAGACAATGCCCCCGGGAGGGTTATGGCGCGAAGCATCGTCGTTGTCGAGTCTGAGAGCAGACAATGATTTTCACCGTGAGCCCTGGCACAGGTACTGGATCCACGATGTCGTCTTCAAGAAGCAAGCGACACCCACAAGCATCGTCGTCGGCGGCGCTAGAAGCGCAGAGCTTTCACTCAGTCACTCGCCTGCACCACCACGAGGAGACCCGGCCACCACCACAACAAGGGTCAAGCTTGCCCACCCTAGATTTGGGCACTGCCAGAGCAGTCTTGGGCCTCCCGCCACTACATTCCTAGTCGTCCTCACGACCTAAAGATGGAGCCACAACCGCCACCACGAAGCCCGCCAGAAAGCCAACCGTGAGGCCCGCCGCCCCATCATCCATGCCCCTAGGAACCACCTTTTCTCCGCCACGAGCACCCGACCACAGTAGTAAGAGTCAAAGGGACCACCTTTCACTCCAACCCAGCATCAGCCAGCGGGTTTGGGTCGGTACCTCCACAGTAGGAAGCGCCCACGCCTGTATACCCATCCGTTCCCGGTGGACTAGGGGGAGACAATCCGGTGACTACTGACGGCCACCGCGAGCACGCTCGAACGACGCCATATATGTGGTCAATGGTGCCGATCTGTCCGACGGCATGGCGACGCCCGACGAGCAACCTCGAATCGACGCCACCACAACGCAACAAGAGAAAAGAGCACTAATGCATAAGCTTGCACCCGTGCGGGCCAAGACGGCTACACCTGCGCGCCAACGAACGACATCCACCACCGCATACCGGATCCACACCGTCACGACACGTCGGAGAGACAAACCATCAGCACCGACCTCCTGAAGCACGGACCATCATACATCTCCAACGTATCTATTATTTTTGATTGTTCCATGCTATTATTTATGAAGCCTTGGATATTTAATGGGCTTTATCATTCACTTTTATATCATTTTTGGGACTAACCTACTAACCCAAAGGCCCAGTCCAGATTGTTGTTTTTTTTCTATTTCAGGGTTTTGTAGAAAAGGAATATCAAACGGAGTCCAAACGGAATGAAACCTTCGCGAGAGATATTTTTGGAGGAAATCACGCTCGCGAAACGTCAGGACCAAGTCAGGGGACGAAGGGCCAGCCCTCGAGGGTGGGGGGCGCGCCCCCCTGCCTCGAGGCTAGCCCACACGGCCCCTGGTGCCCTCCTTCTTCCTATATATACCTACGTAACCCAGAAACTCCATGCGCAGAGAGAAAACACTAATTCCATCGCCGTAGCTTCTGTTCCCGTGGAGATCCCATCTTGGAGCCTGTTCCGGGAGGGGGATCCATCACGGAGGCCTTCATCATCATCATCATCGCCCTCACCATGAGTTGTGAGTAGTTTACCACAAACCTTCGGGTCCATAGCTAGTATCTAGATGGCTTCTTCTCTGTCTCTGGATCTTAATACAAAGTTCTCCTCGGTCTTCGAGGAGATCTATTCGATGTAATCTCTTTTTGCGGTGTGTTTGTCGAGATCCAATGAATTGTGAGTTTATGATCAAGGTTATCTATGAAAGATATTTGGTTCTTCTCTGAACTTTTTATGTGTGCTCATAATATCCTTGCAAGTCTCTTCGAATTATTTGTTTGGTTTGGCCCACTTGATCTATAGTTCTTGCAATGGGATAAGTGCTTAGCTTTGGGTTCAATCTTGCGTTGTCCTTTCCCAGAGACAGTAGGGGCAGCAAGGCACGTATTGTATTGTTTCCATCGAGGATAAAAAGATGGGGTTTTCATCATATTGCTTAAGTTTATCCCTCTACATCATGTTATCTTTCTCAAAGCGTTACTCTGTTCGTATGAACTCAATACACTAGATGCATGCTGGATAGCGGTCGATGTGTGGAGTAATAGAAGTAGATGCAGAATCGTTTCGGTCTACTTGTCTCGGACGTGATGCCTATATACAATGATCATGCCTAGATAGTCTCATAATTATTCGCTTTTCTATCAATTGCTCGACAGTAATTTGTTTACCCGCCGTAGAATACCGCTATTATGAGAGAAGCCACTAGAGAAAACTATGGCCCCCGGGTCTATCTTTATCATATTACTTTCCCATCAACTAGCCAATTTCTGTCGCCGTTGTTTATTTGCTTTCTTTACTTTCTGTTTCTATACCAAAAATACCAAAAAAACATTATGTTATCATCTCTATCAGATCTCACTCTCGTAAGTGACTGTAAAGGGATTGACAACCCCTTATCGCGTTGGCTGCGAAGTTCTTATTTGTTTGTGCAGGTGCGAGGGACTGGCGCGTGGTCTCCTACTGGATTGATACCTTGGTTCTCAAAAACTGAGGGAAATACTTACGCTATTGTGCTGCATCTCCCTTTCCTCTTCGAGGGAATACAACGCAAGCTCAAGAGGTAGCAAGAAGTATTTATGGCGCCGTTGCCGTGGAGGCTTACGCAAAAGTCATATACGAAGTACCTATCACAAACCCTTATCCTTCGCATTACATTTATTTGCCTCTCGTTTTCCTCTCCCCCACTTCACCTTTGCCGTATTATTTGCCCTTCTTCCGCCGTGTGTTTTTCGTTCGCTTGCCTCTTGTTTGCTTGTGTGTGTTGGATTGCTTTCTTGTCACTATGGCTCAGAACAATACCAAATTGTGTGACTTTTCCAATACCAACAACAATGATTTTATTAGCACTCCGATTGCTCCTATTACCGATGCTGAATCTTGTGAGATCAATGCTGCTTTGTTGAATCTTGTCATGAAAGATCAATTCTCCAGCCTTCCTAGTGAAGATGCCGCTACCCGTCTAAACAACTTTGTTGATTTGTGTGATATGCAAAAGAAAAGGGATACAGATAACGATATTGTTAAATTGAAGTTATTTCCGTTTTTCACTTAGAGATCGTGCTAAAACTTGGTTTTCCTCTTTGCCTAGAAATAGTATTGATTCGTGGAATATGTGCAAAGATGCTTTTATCTCTAAGTATTTCCCTCCTGCTAAGATCATCTCTCTTAGAAACGATATTATGAATTTTAAGCAACTAGATCATGAGCATGTTGCACAAGCTTGGGAGATAATGAAATTAATCATACGTAATTGCCCTACACATGGTTTGAATCTATGGATGATTATTCAGAACTTTTATGCTGGCTTGAATTTTCCTTCTAGAAATCTTTTAGATTCGGCCGCCGGAGGCACTTTCATGGAAACTGCCTTAGGAGAAGCTACCAAACTCCTAGATAATATTATGGTTAATTATTCTCAATGGCACACCGAAAGATCTACTAGTAAAAAGTGCATGCTATCGAAGAAATTAGTGTTTTGAGTGGAAAGATCGATGAACTTATGAAATTGTTTGCTGCTAAGAGTGCTTCTTATGATCCTAATGATATGCCTTTGTCCACATTGATTGAGAATAACAATGAATCTTTGGATGTCAATTTTGTTGGTAGGAATAATTTTGGTAACAATGCTTATAGAGGTAATTTTAATCCTACGCCTTTTTCTAGTAATTCCTCTAATAATTTTGGTAATTCCTACAACAACTCTTATGGAAAGATGCCTTCTCAATTTGAAACTAGTGTTAAGGAGTTTATGATCTCGCAAAATAATTTCAATGCTATGCTTGAAGAGAAATTGCTTAAAGTGGATGAATTGGCTAGAAGTTTGGATAGAATTAATCTTGATGTTGATTCTTTGAAACTTAGATCTATCCCACCTAAGCATGATATCAATGAGTCTCTCAAAGCCATGAGAATTTCCATTGATGAATGCAAAGAAAGAACCGCTAGAATGCATGCTAGAAGAGAAGATTATATTAAATCATGTTCTTCTAGTTATCGTGAAAATAAAGATGAAGATCTGAAAGTTATTGATGTGTCTCCTATTAGATCCTTGTTTGCTAGTATTAATCTTGATGAGAATATGACTGCTTTAAGGTGTCCCAATGATTCGGAGTTTTTAGATCTTGATGCTAAAATTGCTAAAAGTGGGATTGAAGAGATTAAAACTTTGCATAGTGATGAACCCACTACTTTGGATTTCAAGGGATTAAATTATGATAATTGCTCTTTGATTGATTGTATTTCTTTGTTGCAATCCGTGCTAAATTCTCCGCATGCTTATAGTCAAAATAAAGCTTTCACTAAACATATAGTTGATGCTTTGATGCAATCTTATGAAGAAAAACTTGAGTTGGAAGTTTCTATACCTAGAAAGCTTTATGATGAATGGGAACCTACTATAAAGATAAAATAAAATATCATGCATGCTATGCTTTGTGTGATTTGGGTGCAAGTGTCTCCACTATCCCAAAAACTTTGTGTGATTTGCTAGGTTTCCATGAGCTTGATGATTGTTCTTTAAATTTGCATCTTGCGGATTCCACTATTATGAAACCTATGGGAAGAATTAATGATGTTCTTATTTTTGCCAATAGGAATTATGTGCCCGTAGATTTCATTGTTCTTGATATTGATTGCAATCCTTCATGTCCGATTATTCTTGGTAGACCTTTCCTTAGAACGATTGGTGCAATTATTGATATGAAGGAAGGAAATATTAGATTCCAAATTCTGTTAAGAAAGGCATGGAACATTTTCCTAGAAATAAAATCAAATTACCATATTAATCTATCATGAGAGCCACTTATGGATTGCCTTCCAAGGATGGCAATACCTAGATTTATCTTGTATCGTGCCTAGCTAGGGGCGTAAAACGATAGCACTTGTTGCGAGGCAACCAAATTTTATGTTTTTTGCTTTTGTTGCTGTTAGGGAATAAATGTTGCATCTAGCCTCTGATTAGATGTGTTTTCATGTTTTTTTAGTGTTTGTGCCAAGTAGAACCTTTGGTAGGACTTGTGTGAAGTTTATTTGATCTTGCTGTGAAAAAACAGAACCGTTAGCGCTCGCTAAAGTAGTCTTCAGATTTTACTGGAGCGTGCTTTTTAGTTGATTCGTTTTGCTTCTGATTGGTAGACAAATTGCGCAAATTTACCAAGTTAGTTTGATTTTTTTGGAGTTGCATAAGTAGGCGAACCCAGAAGATTACTATAGATTGTTCTGTTTTTGACAGATTCTGTTTTTCGTGTGTTGTTTGCTTATTCCGATGCATCTATGAGTAATTTTGGACGAGATGAATCATAGAAAACTTGTAGTACAGTAGGTTTAACACCAATATAAACAATGAATGAATTCCTTGCTGTACCTTTGAGTGGCGGTTTTCTTACTCTTACTAACGGAGCTCACGAGAATTTTTGTCTAAGTTTTGTGTTGTGAAGTTTTCAAGTTTTGAGTATTGCTTTGATGGACTATGGAACAAGGAGTAGCAAAGGCCCAAGCTTGGGGATTCCCATGGAACCCCAAGTAAATTCAAGATAATCAAAAGCCTAATCTTGGGGATGCCCCGGGAAGGCATCCCCTCTTTCGTCTTCATCCATCGGTAACTATACTTGGAGCTATATTTTTATTCGCAACATGCTATATGTTTTGCTTGGAGCGTCTTGTATAATTTGAGTCTTTGCTTTTTAGTTTGCCACAATCATCCTTGCTGGACACACCTATTTGAGAGAGTTAAATATGGCCTAGAAATTGTTAGAACACTCTATGTGCTTCACTTATATCTTTTGAGTTGAATAGTTTTTGCTCTAGTGCTTCACTTATATCTTTCAGAGCATGGTGGTGGTAATATTTTGTAGAAATTGTTGAACTCTCATGCTTCACTTATATCTATTTGAGAGTCTATTAAAACAGCATGGTAAAGTTTTTAGGCTAAAGAAACTAGTCTTCACATGATAAACATCCAATGTCAATGTAGTAAAAAAATTCACATCAAGTGCTTTGAATAGAAAGAGATGTTGGATGCTTGATAATTGTTTTGAGACATGAGGATAGTGATATTAAAGTCATGCTAGTGGAGTGATTTTGAAATTGAGAAATATTTGTGTTAAGGTTAGTGATTCCCGTAGCATGCACGTATGGTGAATCGTTGTGTGACTAAGTTAAAGCATGAGGTATTTGTAGAGTGTCAACCTTTGTGTGGAGGTCGAGGCGCGCGATGGTTAACTCCTACCAACCTCCCCCCTGGGGATATGCGTTGATTGCTTTGTTTTGATGACTCGTAAAATTTTTCAATAAGTATATGAGTTCTTATGACTAATGTTGAATCCATGGATTATACGCACTCTCACCCTTCCACCATTGCTAGCCTCTCTTGTACCGCGCAACTTTCGCCGGTGCCATAAACCCACTATATATCCTTCCTCAAAACCGCCACCATATTGTTCATCAAAACAGCCACCATACCTACCTATCATGGCATTTCCATAGCCATTCCGAGATATATTGCCATGCAACTTTCCACCGTTCCGTTTATATGACACGCATCATATTGTCATATTGTCATGCATGATCATGTAGTTGACATCGTATTTGTGGCAAGGCCACCATGCATAATTTTTATGCATGTCACTCTTGTTTCATTGCACATACCGGTACACCGCCGGAGGCATTCATATAGAGTCATACTTTGTAGTTGTAGTATCGAGTTATAAAGGTTAAATCTATAAAGCCCCTCCGCAAAAAAATAGAAAAAAAAGAAAGCCAAAGAAAAAAAGGAAGGCCCAACAAAAAAAGAAAGAAAAAAAAGAAAAGAAAAAGGGACAATTGCTACTATCTTTTTCCACACTTGTGCTTCAAAGTAGCACCATGTTCTTCATTGTAGAGAGTCTCATGTTTAGTCACTCTCATATACTAGTGGGAATTTTTGTTATAGAACTTGGCTTGTATATTCCAACGATGGGCTTCCTCAAATGCCCTAGGTCTTCGTGAGCAAGCAAGTTGGATGCAAACCCACTAGTCTTTTGTTGAGCTTTCATTCATATTTAGCTCTAGTGCATCCGTTGCATGGCAATCCCTACTCACTCACATTGATATCTATTGATGGGCATCTCCATAGCCCATTGATACGCCTAGTAGATGTGAGACTATCTCCCTCTTTTTGTCTTCTCCACAACCACCTCTATTCCACCCATAGTGCTATATCCATGGCTCACGCTCATGTATTGCATGAAAGTTGAAAGGTTTGAAAAGATAGAGTATGAAAACAAATGCTTGGATAAAATCGGGGTTGTGCATGATATGAATATTTTGTGTGATAACAAGGGAGCATAGCCAACACTATATGATTTTGTAGGGATAACTTTCTTTAGCCATAGTATTTTGAGAAGACATGATTGCTTTGTTCGTATCGCTTGAAGTATTGTTATTTCTTACGTCAATATAGACTTTTATCTTGAATCCTTCAGATCTGAACATTCATGCCACAATTAAGAGAATTACATTAAAAAACTATATTGGTTAGCATTCCACATCAAAAAATTCTTTCTTTATCATTTACCTACTTGAGGACGAGCAGGAATTAAGCTTGGGGATGCTTGATACGTCTCCAACGTATCTATAATTTTTTATTGTTCCACGCTATTATTTATGAAGTCTTGGATGTTTAATGGGCTTTATCATTCACTTTTATATCATTTTTGGGA
>LR738713.1:756294585-756332478 GCA_902687465.1 Secale cereale | reverse complement strand
TAATCAGTGCGGGGTTCTGGTTAGGGACAAGATCCCGATCAGCATCCATCAATGGTTAAAGCCGGCTGCAAACGACGCTCAGGTGACTTATGTCACAGATATGCAGAAAGAAGATCTTTGGACTGAGCTGAAGTCAAACTTCGTCCTACCGCGAGAGGTTGATCCGGCGAAGCCAGTTAAAGAGGACTTAATCAAGTCTTATGCACTTTCGAAGATGGCAGACCAATTCAGGGCATGGAAGAAAAAACTGAATACGTTTGTCAGAGAGAAAACGACTCCAGAATTCGTGGGCATATATGAGAAGATCAAAGATGACTGGCCCGCATTTGTGGCCCATAAGAAGTCGGAAAAGAGTCAGAAGATGTCGGAGACAAACCGGATAAATGCTGCAAAGAAGATGCATCACCATCGCACGGGGTCGGGCGGCTACCTCGTAGCCCGGCCTAAGTGGGCCAGGGCTGAGAATGATCTGCTTCAGAAAAGGATCGAACCAGAGACAATGCACTGGCCAGAACGTTGCCGGACTTGGTTCTTCGGGGCTGGCGGATCCTTGGACCCTGTAACAGGGTGGTGCATTTGGACGGACAAGCAATTGGAAACACCACTCAGGAAGATGCGGCAGTATATCAAAGCAGCGCATGCAGGGACGTTCATCCCCGACAGAGAGAACGACGAGCTGACAATGGCCCTCGGGAATCCTGAGCACCCTGGACGGACACGAGGCACGCCAGGCTCCCTTCCGTGGCGTGCTGGGTTTCCGGACGCAGGAGGCTACAAATGCCACGACAGGAGGAAGAAAATGGAGATGACCGAAATCCAGGCGCTGCGGGCCAGAGTACAAGCGATAGAGGAACGGGAAGCAGATCGGGAAAGAATTGCCGAAGCTTCCCCCGAAGCTACCCCGCCATCTCAGCGGAGAAGCAGCGTGGCTTCCACCGAGCTGCTTCAGCCAGAGCTTGCCTTGACGGCTAATGCCAGGAATCCTGTGGATGCTATCACGGAGGCACAAAATTGCCACCTTATGGCACAGTGGATGAATCTGAAGGTCAAGGCGGCTGCTGGCTCTGTTTATCCTTCTGGACCAGACGACACTTTTCACTGCCGGCCGATTCCAGAAGGATATGCTAGGGTGATGGTCGACGAAATAACGGAGGGATTTGAGGAGCTCCAGCTTGACCACCCTACCGGTGAAGGGGAGACTCGGCTGGGTTCTTCACTGAAGACTCCATGCCTATGGCGGAAGGACCTAATCAACATTCTGAACTGGACGCCTCCGCCTCCTCCTCCTCCTCCGACGAGTCAGGGCACTCCGCCTCCTCCACCGCCTCCTCCTCCGGCGAGTGACCATCAGGGCACTCCGGCTCCTTCTCCGGCGAGTGACCATCAGGGCACTCCGGCTCCTTCTCCGGCGCGTGGCGGCACACCGCCTCCTTCGCCGCCGGCGCGTGGCGGCACTCCGCCTCCTTCGCCGCCGGCGCGCCCGAGCAGACAGCCAGCTCCTCCTTCGCCTAATCAGCAAGGGCGGAAGAGACCTTCCGCCGCTCCGGCTGCTCCTGCTCCGGCGCCTAAGCAAGTAAAAAAGACAGCCGCTTCGTCTGGTCCGGCGACGTCTACCAGTACAGCCAGAGGCGGGAGGCGATGCAGATTCGGTCCTTCTCTCACGCCTCTAGAGAAGTTGCCGTACGAGAGGTCCGACGAGGAAAACACGAAGATCGCTGAAGGCGAAGTGAAGGACTTTTTTGAAGGGTTGAAAGCACAGAGACATCCACCTCCAGAGGAGAAGATAGATGCGGTGAAAGCAAAGCGCACTCTTGCTGCCCTGAAGCAACCAGCGAAAAGTAAGCCGAAGGGCAACTATGACCGCATTATTCAAAAGACATTTCAAGATGCCAAGCGGTCCGGAAGTACAAAAAGTGATCAGAGGTTAGCAGAAGGGCGAGCTGGGAAACAAATTGCCCAGCTCGGCGAACAAGCGAACCAATCGTGCCCCCCGCTCAAGGTGTCTAGCGACATGGTCGCTAATGATCCGAGGATGGTGCCCGGTTATACCAATCATGCAGATTACGCGTCCGACGATGTACACTATGATTTCATGGACGTGCAGATAGAAAGATACGAGTACAAAAAGCCTCTCGTAAAAAATGAAAGATCTCTATCAACGAATATGCGAAGATTGCATGATTGGTACATGAAAATCTGCAGAGAGTCTGGGGGGAGGAATAACTTGTATTTGAGAGTTAAACCTGAGCATGACCTCGTTGGAATTGACCTGTTGCCTGTTCCATTTGAGGAGTTCTATCAATTTTTTAATCAATTGGCCCTCGATAAAACAACGATCACCTGCTACTGTCTGTAAGTAGTACTACTTCTGTCATTAAGTCTCTCTATATAGCTGATCTTCATTGCATGTATTTATAATTATCATCACTATATTATGCAGATTGAAGATCGTCGAATTGAAGAAAAGACAAGTAGGTGATATTGGGTTTATTAACACATACCTCATAGATGCAACCGAGGTTAAATTGCGTCCCGGCGATACCGAGACCAACTTGCTACGATCGTTGGTGGTAAATGAAAACAAAGATATAATACTCTTTCCTTACAACTTCAAGTGAGTGTTAATGTCTTGTGCATATTTGGTTTCCCTTATATATATCAGTCAAGTTTATAGTGATGTAATGATCTCATGCATTCGTGCGCAGCTTCCACTATATTCTCTTAGAGATTAAGCTTGAGAAGGGAATAGTAACTGTCTTCGACTCTAAACGTAAAGATCCCGAGGAGTATGCGGACATGACTCAAATGCTAGCCAGGTAAGTTAAATCGATCAATATTATCCACCATGCATATATATCAGCAACTTCATTTCTGATATCACCTAATTGTTTCCTTTGTCTGGCAGGGCTTGGAAAACATTCATCAAAAAAGCTCCGGGACTGCCGAAGAAGCTACAATTTAGATACCCGAAAGTAAGTACTATATAGTATGCATGTTCCGCGCGCGCATCTCCTATATCTTGATTCAAGCGCTAGCTAGTTTCATCAATACCAATTTGGCATTCTTGCTTATCAGTTTGATTGAGCTCTATTTCTTGTAAAGTGGTTGTGGCAGGAACCCGGGAATGATTATTGTGGATACTACATTTGCGAGTCCATCCGCCACACGACCTGTGAGCGGGGCTACACTGATGAACAATTTAAAGTGCGTAAGCAATCAATAATATTCACAAATTTATAGCATCATTTCATGTATTGACCCCCTACTTCAAATTAGATGTTTCGGATGCGGGATGAACTCCTAACACCAGATCGTCTGCGAGCAATTCAAGAGGAATTGACGGCATTCTTCCTTGAACACGTGATCGCTGAAGACGGAGAATACTATGTGGACCCTGCATCCATGTGTTAGGAGATTATTTTTGTAAGAGATAATTATTGTATATATGTGCCCGGTAGTGTCGGATCGATAGATATACGAGAACTTGTTGTTCGACCAATCTCTCGGAGAAGGAGAGGTGGTCGATATTATTACTTCTCTCTGTATGCATATATATATATGTTGATTATATATACGAGATCTTCTGTTCCTTCGTTTGCTTAGTATAGCTAGCAGCTAGCTAGCTAGCTAGCGTGACTCTAGTCCATATATATACGTATGTGTAGTATGTAGCGTCGACCAAAAGCACGGACATAAGAGAGAACACTTCTCTCTATTAATTAGCTAGCTAACACAATATATCAAACACCTAAATTAACCCCCAAAACCTAAACCCCCCCCTCCCCTTTCAAAAAAAAAAAACAAAAACCACAGCTACAGAAATGCTGACACGTGCATGCCTTTTGGTCCCGGTTGGTACCACCAACCGGGACTAAAGCCCCTCCTGCCTGGACTCGGTGCACAGGCCACGTGGACACCCTTTTGCCCCGGTTCTGGATTGAACCGGGACTAAAGGGTCAGAGCATTAGTACCGACCCTGTTGCCCCGGTTCCAGAACCGGGGCTAAAAGGCCAAATGAACCGGGGCTAAATCCCCTTTATCTACTAGTGTAAGGGCGGGAATTACATGTTGTCTACTAATTTTTTAGCATGCATGTAAGGCCTTCATGGGTAAGGCGGGTAATGGGCATGGGTAATGCTATCCCATCCCCATCCCCGTCGTGCATGCTAGGTAAGGTATTTGACCCACAAGCTTCCCCGTGGGTACTAAAGCTAGCACATTCCCGTCCCCTAATATATTAATTACCCACGGGGACGCAGGTAACGGTTAACCATTGCCAGCTTGACTTTCAGCGTGTGCCAACCAGCTTGGCTCGAGGACGTCGTCAACAGCTACAATACCAACCCGCAAGCACAACGCCTCCTCGAGCAGCTGGCTATACGGGAAGACCCTAAAGGGCGATTCCAACTCCAAAACGGACTTCTCCGCTTCCGCGGCCGCATCTTGCTCAGGGGGACCACGGCCATGCAACAACACATCATCGCTGCATTCCACGACACCCGATGGGAGGTCATTCCGGGTTTCCAGTGACGTGCCGCCGCATTCACAGACTTTTTCTTGGCCCAAGATGAAATCACATGTCCAGCAATATGTCCGTTGCTGTCAAGTATGCCAACAGGCCAAGCCGGATAGAGCAGCTTCTCCTGGCCTACTAATGCCGCTGCCCATACCAAAAGAGTCGTGGGGCCTAATTACCATGGATTTCGTGGACGGCCTACCTCAATCGGGGTAGCACAATTGCCTGCTCGTGGTCGCCGACAAGAGAACTCGGTTTGCTCATTTCCTACCTCTGTCTCACCCATACACAGCAGCTAAGGTGGCCCTCCTCTATATGCAACAACTGTACAAACTCCATGGGTTTCCAGGAGCAATCGTATCTGACCGTGACCCAGTCTTCACCAGCCACTTCTGGCAAGAGCCCTTCAAATATGCAGGCACAGAGCTGCGGATGAGCACGGCGCACCATCCATGACGGCCAAACCGAGAGGGTAAACCAGTGCATCGAGACATACCTCCGCTGCTTCGTGCAGGCGTGCCCGAAGCGATGGAGATTTTGGGTACCCTTGGCCCAATTCTGGTACAACTCCTCCTACCACTCAGCTATTGGGATGACACCCTTTAAAGCCATGTTTGGCAGAGAACCAAGGCACTGGGGAATCACTGCATCAAAGTCATCATCAGTACCGGTGCTGCAATCTTGGCTCCAAGAACGGGCAGTAGTGCAAGACTTGATACAGCAGCAACTTCACCGTGTGCGCCAGATTATGCAAGATCAGACGAACAAAAAGCGTTCGTTCCGGCAATTCCAAGTCGGCGACCAAGTCTTCCTCAAGCTCCAGCGTCGGTGGCTCCCCGCGCCAACCACAAGCTCAGCTACAAGTTCTATGGACCATTCCAAGTCATCGCCAAGGTCAACGATGTCGCCTACAAGCTCCAACTACCTCCTGAAGCAACGGTGCACTTGGTCTTTCACGTCTCTCAACTTCGACACGCACTGCTTCCGGCACCTCAGCAGCTTCGACACTTCCTTCGAACAAGGGCGACACGGCGATTCCAATCAAGGTGCTGCAGTCAAGATGGCGCAAAAAGAACGACATCATGATCGAGCAGGTCCAAGTGCAATGGTCAGCGGGCACGGCAATCGACATCACCTGGCAGGACAAGCAGGCGCTCCAACCTCGCTTTCCCCAGGCGGAGGCTTCGTGGCAAGCCTCTTCCCAAGGAGGAGGGGATGTTAACGCCCCTGACAACTCGACCCCACCGGCCAAGGAGACACTGGCGCGGCCCAGCCGCGCCCGACGCATATTTGAAATGTACTTTTTACGTGTGAACAGGCAAAACATATTTGGAAGGAACTTGGCATCAAAAAGATGGTAAATGATGCCCTTGGGGTGGATCGTGGTGGGTCCAGTGTACATGAATTTCTCCTGTGTGACCCAAAATAGTAGGAGCAGTAGCTGGGAACTGTCGCTACAGCCTGTTGGTGCCTATGGTTGGAGGGGTGGCAGAAAAGGAATGGCGAGCGTGTGCAGAACCCTTCCAAGTCAGTGGCGGCAAACTACGCCGTGGTGACAAGCTATGTAAGATCTACAGGATGAAACCAACACCTCCGAGGCATAGTGGTCGGAGGAAACCACCCCATGGTATGCTTTTCCTGAATGTTTATGCTGGTTACTCTAATGCGGACAGTTTAGGAATAACAAGGATCATGCGGTGCCATCGTCCGAGACGTTGCAGATGATTTTGCTGCAGCTTCGCTGTCACATCCTCTAGCTACTCTGAATATATCAGAGGTGATGATGGACGACGAGTGCAGGGTTTGTTGGACCCAATCCAGTGGCAGGTTAAGGACGGATCCAGCCCACTTTGGTGTGCGGCCTATATATGTGCCGATGAATGAGTCCAGGACTTAAACCTGGTACATACTGCCTGCTTGTGGTTTATCGAAGAAGAATAGAAACATCTCCATCTCCCTCTCTGTTTCTCTGTCCGCTCTTCTCATTTCTGTGTTCTTGCCCAGTTCACCAAATCCTACCTCAATTCTCCTCTGCTACCTATCAGGGTCCTGGCATTCTAATTGCCTCCTGAATAAGGTTCTTGATGCAAAGCCATGCAACTACTGCAACACCTATTTTCTGCTAATATTCGGACAGAACGAAGCAACACAAGCTTCTAATGCTGATGTATTAAGGACACGTGCAAGCTACCATTGTAGCCGGTCGATACAAAATAGGGCGGCGGACGGCGGTGATGATACAAACAGGAACGGCACGCATGAAGTAATCAACTGATCGACTCAATAAGTAAACTAATAGTCTAATACACAATGTGTAAAATTGGCAGAAGAGCCTCACCATCAGTAGAGGGCCACATGATTGTAGTTATATTGCGTTGCGTGTGGGGCTTATCCTGGATATGCATACATTGGGGTTCTAACAAAACATGACTTGCACAAGAAGAACAGAGAAAGATAACAGTACTCGACTTAATAAAATACACAACGGATAAGTACGGCACGTACATGGGAAGTCTCAATAATGCTTTCTTGTATCTAGCAAGAAAGGAAAATAGCCATTCTACTCACATAAGTAGATTGAACATGACTGATAAGTAGCATTTTTGTTTTGAAGCATACATGTAGAGGTAGCATAACCATTACTACTAAAACTAGGATGACTACATGATGGTAGTACTCTAGGCATTACTTCCACATTGCCATGATGATATCCTTTGCCGCTTTCAGTTCAGCCGGGAGGATTCTAGCTATGAGCTCTTTGAGAACAGACGGGCAGCTGGACTTAAGATGCTCGTAACCATCACTTGCAATCATTGCCTCCAAATTCGATGGAGAAGCAAGGAATTGCAAACAAACTTCTTTCAGACGGCAGAAACCATGCTGTTCGGCAAGAGCCAAATTGGTTGCCACAATGTTGGAATCAATATGACTGCACAATTTCTCCTCGCATATCTGCTTTAGCCTGACAATATTGTACCTGTCAGCCGCCACTAGAAGATGGCCAGCCATGACAACATCAAGCACCGGATGGACTGAGTCAGTGTATATGAAGTGGAGCAAGGCCTTGAACACATCAGCTTCCATGTCACATATTTCAATAGGACTAGCTGCAGAACTCTCCTTCATGGCGCCAAGGAGCTCCGCCTTCAGAACGGATGAGCGAGCAGCGAGGACACACCTGTGGGCTGAGAAACTCTGTGCACCGATTTGAAAGGTCAGGTCTGCTGCATCCTTGTTCTTAAGGAGGTCCCCGAGATGCTGCTGCAGGTCGCTTGGAGGAACCCTTATTTCTTCGTCGTGGATGACTGTGACATCGCACCTGATGGTGAGACAGTCGTCTCTTAGATGCTCCGATGCCTCCAGATCAGCCTTCTTGATGAACTCACGGTAGCCCCAGTTTGTAACTTCCCTTGAGAAGGTGCGTATAGCGCTGGAGGTACGGCTGTATGAAGGCACCGGTTCTCCATTCTCGTCAAGCAGACTGAGCGTGTACTTCGCCTTCACATCTTTGGCATCGGCAGATTGAAGAAGCAGATAAAGAGATATGGAATCGGCACAATCCTCATCGCCACCGCTTGGGTAATATCTTAGGGCCCAGTTGTGGCCTCCAACACTGAAAGGGACAGAAGTCGCACACTCGCCGTTGTTGAGTAGCGCCTTGGCTCTTGAGTATCCGTCCACCTTGAGCACACACGACGTCTCCTCAGTTACAATGACAGCAGAGATGTTGCACCGCTCTGCCATTCTGGAGGTGGGCTTGGTAGTTCAGCGTGGAGTAGGATGGAAGACTAGCGACAGAAGATGTTTCCTGCGTAGTACATCTATATCTAATATATAGAAGCACACTTGGGAAGATAACTCCATCCGTTTCACATCCTGTCAAACAAAAACAGTGGCCCGCAGTCATTTACTACTCGTTTACCTTCACGAGGAGACGCCACACTGCACTACTACAAACGAAGACAGTGCACCCAAACCTTTTCATCTGCCGATGCAATGCATGCAAACATTACTCCACGTCAGTCAATGCGACCCCAAATCGTTAATTTAACCTTTCAGTGCACAAAAAAAAACTTTTCATCTCTAGATGCTTCACATCCCATAAGTTGCACTGCACTTTTTAGTGAGCAAAATAAGCAGCAAAGAACCAATTAGCCAGGTTCATGTTCGCGCGACTGGAAAGTATATGCAGGCGATTATCCGAAACAGAAGGCACTGATATGAAATCGCAAATTTTATGTTTTGTGGGGTGTCATCTATACAATCTGCAGTGTTATGAAGGTGGCACTGTTCAAGATATCTTTCGATATGCCGATAAATCGGCCGATTTATCGCTTACCGATGTCTGCCCGATAAGATAAATCGGCCCATAAATGAGTCGATATGGCGATAAATCGGCCGATATGCCGATAAATTGGCCGATTTACCCCTTATCATGGGTCGACCGATAAGTTCCCGATATATCCCCAACATTGGAAGGTGGTATAGTTCATGTTGGAACCGTCACTGCCTCGCCGCAGCTCTCCTCTCCCTCTCACTCTGCTCACTCTGGTTTGCCGTGGCTCGATCGGCGAAAGGAGGAAGAAGAGGTTCAAAGAAGTTCACAAAAAATGGTGGACACAAGTGTTTTGCTGGCGCACGAACGCCCCTTGTTTACCTCGAGCACAAACTCGACAGTAACGTCCATTACAATGTCACCACGCGGCTTTATAGCCCCGAGTTGGTGCCCAGGGCACGCACCCACGCCTCCACTCGCCCTCGATCATCTCCACGTTATGCATGCTCTGGCCACGCCCGCTACGCATCAGCGCGCGCCCGCGTCTCGCGGTGAGCATCAGCCGAACGAGCCCGATCGCCCCGCGTGGTTCGCCAACAGCCCCGATACACTACCCTCGTGCACGGACTGTTGGGGAACGTAGTATTTCAAAAAAAAAATCCTACGATCACGCAAAATCTATCTACTAGAAGCATAGCAACGAGAGGGGAGAGTGTGTCCACGTACCCTCGTAGACTGGGAGCGGAAGCGTCTAGTGACGCGGTTGATGTAGTCGAACTTCTTCGCGGTCCAACCGATCAAGCACCAAACGGACGGAGCCTACGCGTTCACGCACACGTTCAGCTTGACGATGTCCCACGATCTCTTGATCCAGTAGAACCCCGCGGAAGAGTTTCGTCAGCACGACGATGTGGTGACGGAGATGAGGAAGTTACCGTCGCAGGGCTTCTCCTAAGCGTTGCAACGATATGACCGAGGTGTGTTTCTGTGGAGGGGGGCACCGCACACGATTGGGAGAGATCAACTGATCAACTTGTGTGTCTATGGGGTGCCTCTACCCCTATATATAAAGGAGGGGAGGAGGGGGAAGGCTGGCCCTCTCTATGGCGCGCCCTAGGGGAGTCCTACTCCCACCGGGAGTAGGATTCCCCCTTTCCTAGTAGAACTAGGAGCCCTTCCAAGTAGTAGGAGTAGGAGAGAAGGAAAGGGAAAAGAGAAGAGAAGGAAGGAGGGGGTGCAGCCCCTCCTCCTAGTCCAATTCGGACTAAGCCTTGGGGGGCGCAGCCTCCTCTCTCTCTTTCCCCTAAAGCCCAATAAGGCCCATATACTCCCCGGTGAATTCCCGTAACTCTTCGATACTCTGAAAAATACTCGAATCACTCGGAACCTTTCCGATGTCCGAATATAGTCGTACAATATATCGATCTTTACGTCTCGACCATTTCGAGACTCCTCGTCATGTCCCAATCTCATCCGGCACTCCGAACTACCTTCGGTACATCAAAACACAGAAACTCATAATACTAATCGTCATCAAACGTTAAGCGTGCGGACCCTACGGGTTCGAGAACTATGTAGACATGACCGAGACTCATCTCCGGTCAAATAACCAATAGCAGAACCTAGATGCTCATATTGGCTCCTACATATTCTAGGAAGATCTTTATTGGTCAAACCGCATAACAACATACGTTGTTCCCTTTGTCATCGGTATGTTACTTGCCCGAGATTCGATCGTCGGTATCACCATACCAAGTTAATCTCGTTACCGGCAAGTCTCTTTACTCGTTTCTTAATACATCATCTCGTGACTAACTCATTAGTCATTTGCTTGCAAGGCTTATTATGATGTGTATTACCGAGAGGGCCCAGAGATACCTCTCCGACACTCGGAGTGACAAATCTTATTCTTGATCTATGCCAACACCACGAACACCTTCGGAGACACCTGTAGAGCATCTTTATAATCACCCAGTTACGTTGTGACGTTTGATAGCACACAAGGTGTTCCTCCGGTATTCGGAAGTTGCATAATCTCATAGTCATAGGAACATGTATAAGTCATGAAGAAAGCAATAGCAGTAAAACTAAACAATCATAGTGCTAAGCTAACGGATGGGTCTTGTCCATCACATCATTCTCCTAATGATGTGATCCCGTTGATCAAATGACAACTCATGTATATGGCTAGGAAACATAACCATCTTTGATCAATGAGCTAGTCTAGTAGAGGCATACTAGGGACACTCTATTTTGTCTATGTATTCACACATGTACTAAGTTTCCGGTTAATACAATTCTAGCATGAATAATAAACATTTATCATGATATAAGGAAATAAATAATAACTTTATTATTGCCTCTAGGGCATATTTCCTTCAGTCTCCCACTTGCAGTAGAGTCAATAATCTAGATCACATCACCATGTGATTAACACCAATAGTTCACATCACCATGTGACTTATCACTTTATAGTTCACATCGCCATGTGACCAATACCCAAAAAGGTTTACTAGAGTCAGTAATGTAGTTCACACCGTGATGTGATTAACACCCAAAGAGTACTAAGGTGTGATCATATTTTGCTTGTGAGAGAGGTTTAGTTAATGGGTCTGCTACATTCAGATCCGTATGTATTTTGCAAATTTCTATGTCTACAATGCTCTGCACTGAGCTACTCTAGCTAAATGCTCCTACTTTCAATATGTATCCAGATCGAGACTCGGAATCATCCAGATCGGTGTCAAAGCTTGCATCGGTGTAACTCTTTACGACGAACTCTTTATCACCTCCATAATCGAGAAACATTTCCTTAGTCATCCGGTAATTAAGGATAATTTTGACCGCTGTCCAGTGATCTACTCCTGCATCACCTCCATAAAACTCATGGAAAGGTACACAATAGGTTTGGTACACAACATGTCATACTTTATAGAACCTATGGCTAAGGCATAGGGAATGACTTTCATTCATTCTCTATCTTCTGCCGAGGTCGGGCTTTGAGTCTTACTCAACTTCATACCTTACAACTCAGGCAAGAACTCCTTCTCTGACTGATCCATTTTGAACTACTTCAAAAACTTGTCAAGGTATGTACTCATTGAAAAAACTTATCAAGCGTCTCGATCTATCTCTATAGATCTTGATGCTCAATATGTAAGCAGCTTCACCGCGGTCTTTCTTTGAAAAAACTCCTTTGAAACACTCCTTTATGCTTTCCAGAAAATTCTACATCATTTCCGATCGACAATATGTCATTCACATATACTTATCAGAAAAGGATGTAGTGCTCCCACTCACTTTCTTGTAAATATAGGCTTCTCCAAAAGTCTGTATAAAACCATATGCTTTGATCACCTTATCAAAGCGTATATTCCAACTCCGAGATGCTTGCACCAGTCCATAGATGGATCGCTGGAGCTTGCACACTTTGTTAGCACCTTTAGGATTGACAAGACCTTCTACTTGCATCATATAAAACTTTTCTTTAAGATATCCATTCAGGAATGCAGTTTTGACATCCATTTACCAGATTTCATAATCATAAAATGCGGCAATTGCTAACATGATTCGGACAGACTTAAGCATCGCTACGGGTGAGAAAGTCTCATCGTAGTCAACTCCTTGAACTTGTCGAAAACCTTTCGCAACAAGTCGATCTTTGTAAATAGTAACATTACAGTCAGCGTCGGTCCTCCTCTTGAAGACCATTTATTTCTTGATGTCTCGCCGATCATCAGGCAAGTCAACCAAAGTCCACACTTTCTTCTCATACATAGATCCCATCTCAGATTTCATGGCCTCAAGCCATTTTGAGGAATCCGGGCTCATCATCGCTTCCTCATAGTTCGTAGGTTCATCATGGTCTAGTAACATGACTTCCATAACCGGGTTGCCGTACCACTCTGATGCGGAACATACTCTGGTTGATCTACGAAGTTCAGTAGTAACTTGATCCGTAGTTTCATGATCATCATCATTAGCTTCCTCACTAATTGGTGTAGGAATCACTAATGTCTACTACACGCTTCTATTCCTGTAGACAGTGTTGGGCCTCCAAGAGTAGAGGTTTGTAGGACAGCAGCAAATTCCCCTTAAGTGAGTAACCCAAGGTTTATCGAACTCAGGGAAGTGGAGGTTGAACATACCCCTTTCAAGCAACCCTGCAATCAAGATACAAGAAGTCTCTTGTGTCCCCAACACACCTAATACACTTGTCAGATGTATAGGTGCACTAGTTCGGCGAAGAGATGGTAAAATATGGATGATAGGAGTGGCAAAGCAAAGTAATATAAATCTGTAATAAAAAGTGCAGCAAGCAAACAAGTAGTAAACGTGAGCACAAATGGCATTGCAATGGTGGAAACAAGGCCTAGGCTTCATACTTTCACTAGTGGCAACTCCCAACAACATTAACATAATCGAATCACATGATATTTCCCATAATGGAGACGCACTCGGAGGTCATTCCTTTGTGGTCAAGAGAGGACGAGAATTATGTGGGGCTACAAAAGCACACCTCTAAGTTGGTAGTTCTCAATCTATGGATTTCCCAATGTCACCGCGGCCATCCAAAGAGAGTACCACAATCACCACAACATATATCAAGGATAGTCAAAGACAAGCACCAAGAGACTCTCAATCTTCAATCAACATACAAAAGAGGAAATCACTCATGAAAATATTCTTCTAATCCATGTCCAATAGACCGCTGTCACCTTGGTCTCGGGGATTATACTAGATAAAGACAAGTGAGTAAATCAATCCAATACATAGAGGAAGGGGAAATATCATGGGATCACCCTAGATTAACATAGCCTATGATCACAACGAAGATCACATCATGGGAGAGAGAATTGACCACATAGCTACTGGTAGAAACCTCAGCCCCGAGGAGGAACTACTCCCGCATCATGGAGGGAGAAGCAACGTCGGTGGAGATGAATCCGGGGGCACTTCCCCGTCCCGGCAGGATGCCGGCACAGGAATTCTGGTCCCCCGAAACTTGGTGGCGATGGCGGCGGAGATCGGAATTGCTTCTGGAGAAAAGAGTTCCAGAATCAGGGTTTCCGCGACGGGAGATAAATATATGCGAAGGGGGGTCACCAAAAGCGGAGAGGGGGGCCCAGGCGCCCCCCCAGGCGGCCAGAGGTGGGGCCGCCTGGGCTGGCCGCCTGGGCTGCCCCTGGCTCCCCTCTGGCCCCACTTCTGGCGCGTGGAAGCTTCTAGAGCGCTGATTTTTTATATATTTTTCCGGGAATTGTTCTGGCAATTTAAGTAATGGGAAAACCTGAAATACAAAAACAGCAGAAAACAGAAACTGGCACTGGGGTGCACTGACTTAATAGGTTAGTCCAAATATGATCAAAAGTGTATGAAAGTGTATCAAAAGCATAGCAATATCACCCAAAACATGCATGGAGCAAGCACACATCATAGATACGTTTGGGACGTATCAACATCCCCAAGCTTAATTCCTGCTCGTCCTCGAGTAGGTAAATGATAACAAGCATAATTTCTGTGGTGACATGCTACCAAAGAGTGTTTCACAATCACATGACAAATGCTTATTGAGATAATGAATCTTTAGTAATTAAGTTACCTCATGAGAATATCACAAAGAACTGAAAGTTTACAATATGATACTGAAACACCCAATAGATTTGTAGTGAGCATGGTGTGCAAACATGACAAAGTGATACCTCGCTTGCCCCCTTTAGTGAAGCAAAACATAAATGCAGGAGCACCTCCGAAGTTTAAGTGACGACTAGATATAATCATTTCAGAATAAGCGCTATCACAATCATGCAGAAGACAATGGTACTTTGGGACAATGCACATTACACTCAGAATGACAATCATGCTCTCAATAGTTGGTGCTTTGAAGAAAGAAGGTGGAGACTCTCGAACCGTGGATTTTGATGGCAAGGTTGAAAACCCGTGGTTGGAAGCAAAGACTAAACATGTACCAGAGCTCTTGGTTTTGAAAACAGAGGTAAAATGATTTTTGGGAGGTGCATATTTCGTCAACGAATGTTAGTAGATAACCCAATCACTTCTCGAACTGGACAAGTTTCGAGGAACGGCTCCCGCACGGGGACGATCACATCCCCTTAATCTCCTTTGTTTATCACTGCCAAAAGTTTTCTGATTTCTCATGAACAAAGCGTGAAGGAGGGTTTGTTTGTTGTATTATTTTTTATGAGCCGGGCGCACTCATGCCAGTTCCTCCTCGTATTAGGGGTTTGCAGATTAGACATGCAATCCCGGGGTAAAACTTGTCCAACTTAAAAAGATCATGAATTAACTACTACTTCCTCATGAGCTAAAACTGAGGCACAAAAGAGAAATGCTTTTGAATAATTTTGAGATGGTACAAGAAAGTCTTCGTTAGGAATGGCAAGTAAATACCATATATAGGAAGGTATGGTGGACTCATATGGCATAACTGGTTTCAAGGATTTTGGATGCACAAGCAGTCAGTCCGCTTAGTACAGGTGAAGGCTAGCAAAAGACTGGGAGCGACCAACTAGGAGAGCAATGACGGCCATAATCATGCAGAGCGACAAAGCAACATTGAATCGGGCATGGAAGTTATATCACTACTCAGAAATTAAAGATCATCTAGGCTTGATAGACTTTCTTTACAATCTTAAATATGCGTGAGCATATGCCAAGTCAATCAAAGTAAATTCTTGGAGGAAGATATCACTAAACCATACCACATCATAGGCAAACAAATCATGTTGGTACTTCAATAACACATTAAGAACCCCCCAGCTATTTGAGACTAACCATAAGAAAACATGAACTACTAAGCACCATTATGCACATAGCATTTTTATCATAGACATATCAACCAGTGCCACAGTAGCCGACTCTCTTAACAAGATAAGCATGATAACTCAAGAGAGTTCCAGAAGCAACAACCTAAACAAAAGCCCTTAAAAAGATAAGCATGAAAACTAAGAGCTAAGCATGACAGCAGCTATGAAAAGATAAAGAACACACACAAGAAGATACGCATGCAAGCCTATGTTGTGTTCTACAGTGGGTGGAGCGTGTTTCTCTCCCAAACAATGAAGGCTAGGATACAACTTGTTATGAACAGCAAGCAAAGCTAAAGAAAACTAAAAAGGAAACTAAGAGCAAGACGCTCCAAGCATAGCACATAACACATGAAATGATTAAAATATAGTGGAACGAAAGACGAACTGATAATTGTTGATGGAGAAGCTTAGACGCTTGAGTCTTCTTGAATATTTCTTGAATATTTCTTGCGGGTGCACAAGGGCATCCCCAAGCTTGAGCGTTTGACCCTCCTGAATCTTCTTTTATCATCTCCCCTCGCACACTTGAAAACTCCCTTCATACATAACTCATCATAATCTGATTAGCGAGGTTAGTACCCACAATAAATTATTTTTCCCTACTGGAAATAAGGATAATCTTGAAGAACTACTGTTTCTCAAGATTGCCAAAAGGTTTTTGCAAAGAAAAAGCAAGCTCAAGGTTTGCAAAATGAAGAAAAGGCAAAACAGGACAGAATCTGAGAAAAACAGACTAGCAGGTAGTTGATAACCCTCAACCGTAAGGGATCGAGATAGTCTTCGCGGGTAAGAATAACCCAATTTATTGATTCGAAACACGGGGAGCCAAAGAGTATTTATAAGCTTTGACAGTTGAGTTTTCAATTCAACCGCACCTGAAATATACTTACTTGCAACAAAAGATAAGTGGTAACAGTGATATGATAGTGATGATAGTGATAGTAAAAGTAAACAGCAAAAGTAAATAGCAAAAGTAGATAGCAAAAGTAGCAACTAGTAACCAGCAGGATTTAAAACACTGTAGGCTAGGGAGATGGATGGTTCGGCGCTGCATGGATGAGATATATCATGATTCTAACTTGGGGCTACAGGTGGAGGTTAGCAAAAGACTGGGAAGCGACCAACTAGAGAGCAATAACGGCCATAATCATGCAGAGAGACAAAGCAACATTGAATCGGGCATGGAAGTGATATAATTATTCTAAAACTCAAAGATCATCAAGGCAGAGCAGACTTTTTAGTCTTAAACATGTGTAAACATGTGCCAAGTCAATCCAAAATTTCTCCAAAGGGAAATACCACCTTAGTATACCTAACTATGAACAATGCAATGCATGTAAATAATTTCAATAACACATTATATACTCTAGCTATTCGAGACTAGCCACAAGGAAAGCATGAACCACTGGAAGAGCATTGTAAACATAGCACTATGTCGCTACAAGCTGGTCTCTAGATCATAAGTACAGGCATATGTACAAAAGTAAAAACAAGAAGAGTTCATACCGGTCTTCCTTGTTGCTTCCCTTCAGTCGACCTTCGTCATTACTGCCTCGTCACTTGCACGATCGAACGTAGGAAATATAATTAAATGCCATCACGGACTCGAGCTGAACTCTAAAAACAAAGCAAACTAAAGAGAAAAAGGAAATCTTTTTGGATTATTTCAAAGGTTGAACGAAAGCAAAAGAAAGAGAAAATCTTTTTGTTGTTTTTGCAAAGAGATAAATAAAGAAGAACGGGCAAAAACTTCGAAAAGATCAAAGCGAATAAAACGGATAATACAATGGAAAAGTGAGAGGGGCACATACTCCCCCAAGCTTAGGCTTTTGGCCTAAGTTGGTAGCAGCTACTGCCCCCAGGAGCCTCTTGCTCCGGGGGAACAGTGGTGAGTCCAAGGGTCATAGAAGGATGCTGGCGCGTACACCGAACTCCTCGGAGTCTCCCACGAGGAAGGGTCCGTACGCCAAGCAGAGGAAGATCCTTCACCAAACTCGGTGGCGGTTTCCTCCTGAAAAGGTGGTAACTCACCGTGCTCCTCCTCGTCGGGCACAACCCCCTCCATGGGGTTATGAAACTGATGCTGGGCCATGAACTCATCGAACTTGGTAACATCAAAGGACCATCCGTTCCTGCGAGAAAAATCAAACAACAGAGGTGCAGGTAGACGGATCTCGCGTTCCGCGGTAGTTCCGAAACGCAAGATATAAACAAGATTATCAAGCTCAGAAGTCATGGTAACAAACTTATGCCTTTTCATAGCAGCAAGATCAAAACTTAAATAAGTAAAAGGATTATCATCAGGGTGTGGGGTGCCTCCAAGATGTTCTAAGATAAGTGTGGCATAAACGCCACCATATAAGTCTCCCTTGTTACCGTTCATAGCAAGGCGTCGAGCAATTAAGGCACCCAGATTATAATCAGACCTCCCTGAGAGGGTGGCTGCCAGGATAGCAATATCCGCCGCAGAAGTGTTGCTCGTGTTGTCACGAGCTAACACCCCTCTAGCAACATAATATGCAAAATACCTGAGGTGAGGGAATAAGATGCTGGAGATCTTTGACCGATGAATATCCCTCGTACCCATGCTGCAGAGGGAGTTGAAAACGGTTTTCAGCTCGGAGGGCTGAGAGGTCATCCTAGCCGTCCTCCCAACGTTTGGCACACCTATTATTTCACAAAACTTTCCCAAGGGCATGGTGATAAGATCATTGTAAATTTTAAACTCAATAGCACCTGAATCAGGATTATATCTAAAACTGTTAATGAAACTAGAGGTGAGTTTTTGATACTGAGTAACACGGCACGTGACGAGCCGTGTCAGACCTGCATTAGCACAAAGATTATAAAACTCATCCTTGATTCCCGCAGCTTCAAGGAATTCATCACATGGAAATGTCATAGCACGTGCTGGACTTGTGTCTTCCAACAACTCTAGGGGCACATGATCTTCATTGTAGCTCACCCTAGCAGTCGAGGGTGAAGCTGCGGCTTTAGTAACTTGATCGGAGTGTGTGGGCCTCCTCTTCTCAAGCCACCTCTTTGCCCTTCCTAACAAACCCATTTCTGAAATTTTTGGCAAATTACAAAAACAAGGATTAAAACAAAGTGGGTTAAGGCAAACTACTCAACTCACTTACCTAAGGCATAGACTTGCATCAAAACTTGGAAAATAACTTTCTACACATGCATGCAAGCTCATCTATACAGCACCAAGAACTACTAAATACTCACAAATGAAGCCACCAATCAGAAATCTAATTGGAGGGGTGGAGGAGTCACATACCAGGGAGTATTTGTTCAAAATCTCAGCTCAAATGATAGGCCGCAGAGAGAGATCGAAGAATCGCCTCCAAGAGCAGCAAGAACGCAAGAACAAGTGGAGAACTCATGTTTTTGGAGAGAAAGAGAGAGGGAGGAAGAAGACTTACCTGGAGGGGGGCCTTGTGGGCCCCAGGCGCCTTGTGGGGGCGGCCAGGGGGCAGGCCGCGCCAGCTGGCCGCCTGGGCCACTGGTGGGTCCCCCTGGCTGGCCCCAGGTTCCTCTGGGTCACTCCCGGCATGGAAATTTTTATTCTCATTTTTCTGGAATTTTTCTGAAAACTTCACTGTTGAAATTTTTTCGAAGTTCAAAAAGCTGCAAGACTTTCTGAAAACTTAAAGCAGTGATTAGTATTGTGAAGCTTCAAAACATAAACACTTGGTATAGCAAAGAGAACAAAAACTAAAACAAATGAAAACATAACAAGCTCAACTTTTTATCTATATAAAACATGTTTACTAGTAAGGTTGATCAAGTCTTACCAACAAACAGGCGATATATAGAGCAAAAAGTCTCACCTCTTACGAAGTAATCACTGAACCTTTACTTTGATGGACATTGTCCCCACCATAATAGTTTTGTATTTGTGGTGCACATGTAGTGGACAGTCCCATTCTCCAATCTTCACGGTCTCGATATTTTCTATAGAGTTGAGGCCATGTCTCCTGTCGGTCTTCTTTGGGAAATACACCGTGTGTTCTTTATCATTCACATTGAAGGTAACCTTCCCTTTATTGCAATCAATAATAGCACCTGCGGTGTTAAGAAAAGTTCTACCAAGAATAATGGACATGCTCCCATCCTCGGGCATGTCAAGCACAACAAAATCAGTAAGAATCAAACAATTAGCAACTTCTACTGGAACATCCTCACAAATACCTATCGGAACGGCGGTTGACTTGTCAGCCATCTGAAGAGAGATATCTGTAGGAATTAGTTTCTCTAAACAAAGCCTCTTGTAAAGAGAGAGAGGCATAACACTCACTCCTGCTCCAAGATCACATAAAGCAGTTTTGACATAATTATTCTTTATGGAGCAAGGAATGGTGGGTATACCTGGATCACCGAGCTTCTCAGGAATCTTGCCACTGAAAGAGTAGTTAGCAAGCATAGTAGATATTGCTTCATTAGGAACTTTTCTTTTATTAGTGACAATATCTTTCATATATTTTGAATAAGGAGGTAACTTAATAGCATCAGTCAAAGGGATTTGAAGAAAAAGAGGTTTAATCCACTCACAAAACTTATTGTAATGCTCTTCTTCTTTAGATTTGAGAGACTTACCTGGAAAGGGCATGGGTTTTTGTACCCATGGTTCTCTTTCCTTCCCATGTCTTCTTGCGACGAAGTCTTCTCTAGTGTACCTCTTAAGTTTGTCAGGTGCTTCTTCTTCTCGAACTTCAGGCGGATCATTCTTCTCATTATCCTTACCTTCAGGTTCAGCACCGTCTTCAGTCTCAGCATCGGAGATAGATACACTGTTGGGATCAACAGCTGGCTCTTCATTTGTAATAGGATCATTGGAATTGTCAGCCTCCTTATGTTTCTTCTTCTTCTTTGGAGAACCAACAATTTCTTCTTCCTGCATTTGAGAATCTTGCTCGATTCTCCTCGGATGCCCCTCTGGATAGAGAGGATCTTGAGTGCTAGTTCCTCCTCGGGTCTTAATCCCGAAGGCCTGCAAATCATCTTGTTTGGCATTGTTAGCAAGCAAATCTTTTTGCACATTAGAAATTTGTTCAAGCTGAGTTTGAACCATATGAAAATGCTTCATAAGACATTGAACATCATTAACTGTTCTACCTAGGACATCAAGCACACTTTTGATAGCAAGGGAATTATCATGCAATTGACTTTGTATCCTCTCATTAAAATGATTTTGTTTCATAATAAAATTATCAAACTCATCTAAACATTGATCAGGAGGCTTACCATGAGGGATGTCACTTGCGTTGAAATCTAAAAGAGAGTGTACCTCTACCATAGGAGGGTGAGTGGTAGGCTCACACAGCTTCTCAATAGGGGGTAGATTCTTCACGTATTCAGCTTTAATACGCTTCTCTTTAATAGACTTCTTTGCTTCTCGCATATCTTCGGGGCTTAGAACAAACATGCCCCTCTTCTTTGGTGGTGGAGGTGGTTCAGGGACGGACCAATCTTCATGGTTTTTGGCAATCCTGCCCATCAAATCCTCTGCATCGTCCGGTGTTCTTTTCCTGAAAACACAACCAGCACAACTGTCCAAATAGGACCTGGATTCATCAGTTAGACCAGCATAAAATATATTGATTAATTCGTTCTTAGGGACTTCATGTCCTGGTCTAGCCCGAATCAGACCGCAGTACCTCCCCCAAGCTTTAGGGAGGTGCTCATCCTGCAACTGTTTAAAGTTATAAATTCTTTGTAAAGCAGCATGTTGCATGTGAGCAGGAAAGTACTTATCAACAAAACCGTAAGCTAAGTCTTGAGGACTCTTAATGGAACCGCATGGGAGTGAATCATACCATGTTTTAGCACCTTCCTTCAAGGAGAAAGGAAGAAGCTTGGTCACATAAAAGTATCGTATCTTCTCATCCGTGGTAAACAAGCCACCCAACTCACCGAGTTTAGTCAGGTGTGCAATAGCATCATCATTTTCTCTGCCATAAAAGGGGTCAGCTTCAACCATAGTTATAAGTGAAAGATCAACAGAGAAATTATAATCAGGATCATCAATGCATATAGGAGATGTAGCAAATTCAGGATCAGGAACGATTTTGTTCTTCAGAGAGTGTTATTCAAACAGCTTCTTAATAACTTCAGGGTCAGAGCCGGCAAACTCTGTCAGTTCCCTGCATAAATCTTCATCAAGCATATAGTAATTATCATCAAGGAGTCTCTCCTTGAGTTTACTCAAATCAGGATAATCGTAAGTTTCACCAATAGGGTAGCGAGTAACAGGAATTTCAATTCCAGACTTTTTTGCAGCAGCAGCGATCTATTTCTCAAGAGCATAACCAAGTGAACTAATATCATCAAGAGTAGTAGAAGCATCATCAAGAGTATCGGCCATAGTAACAGATTCAGTAGGAGCATCATGTGGTGGCGGTGAGGCAAACTTACTCATAACAGAAGGTGAATCAAGTGTAGCACTAGTGTTCAGAACAGTACCTCTTCTTGTAGTGGATAGTAAGATCGGAACCTTGGGGTCTCCTTTCTTACCCATAGCGGATGAAGTGCAGCAGGTAGGATACTTCAAGTAGACTTGTAAATATTGCTATGCTCCCCGGCAACGGCACCAGAAAACGGTACTTGATAACCCTCAACCGTAAGGGACCGAGATAGTCTTCGCGGGTAAGAATAACCCAATTTATTGATTCGACACACGGGGAGCCAAAGAGTATTTATAAGCTTTGACAGTTGAGTTGTCAATTCAACTGCACCTGAAATATACTTACTTGCAACAAAAGATAAGTGGTAACAGTGATATGATAGTGATGATAGTGATAGTAAAAGTAAACAGCAAAAGTAAATAGCAAAAGTAGATAGCAAAAGTAGCAACTAGTAACCAGCAGGATTTAAAACACTGTAGGCTAGGGAGATGGATGGTTGGGCGCTACATGGATGAGATATATCATGATTCTAACTTGGGGCAAGGCACACGGAAAAGTAATGATCATCTAGGAAAATATCAAACATTAGGCATGTATCCCGTAGGTAGTTGTACGTGCTTGCAATAAGAACTTGCACAACATCTTTTGTCCTACCATCCCGCTACGAACGGGGCCAAAAGGAACTTATGGAGATTAAGGTGCTCCTGTCAAAGAGCACCGGAACAAAGCAATAAACTCAATGGATACATGTAATCCTCAAACTACGGACCATCCCCTTTGGTGTCCCAAGCTGTCACTTTTGGGATCGCCGGTTCCGAACCGTAATAGGTGCAAACAACTCATAGATAGGATCAAGAACACAAATATATTCATGCAAACACATATGGTTCAGATCTGAAATCATGGCACTCGGGCCCTAAGTGACAAGCATTAAGAATAACAAGTTGAAGCAAAGATGATAAACACCATAGTAGATGATAGGCAACATGCCCCCAACGATCTGATAAACTATTACATGATCTAACTCATCCAATCCCTACCATCCCCTTCGCCTACAGCAGGGGATTACTCACACATGGAAGGAGAAGTCATGGAGGGAGGATGGAGTGGTGATGATGATGACGATGGCGATGATCTCCCCTCTCCGGAGGCCAAATCAGCCTCCAGATTAGCCCTCCCGACGAAGAACAGAGGGTGGCGGCGGATCCGCGACGAAAACTGAGAAAAGAACTTCTGATCTGGGATTTCTCCGTCACGAGCTAAAATACGGGTCAAAGTAGGGCACCAGGGGAGGTGGGGCCCACCCAGGTGGCCTCCCAGCGTGGCCAGGGGGTGGGCCGCGCCACCAGGGCGCCTGGAGCCCCCTGGCCCCCCTCTGGCCCCTCTTCTGGTACCAGGTTCCTTCGGGTGCGTGGATTTTCTGTGATTTTTCGTGTAATTTTCTGAGATACCTAAAAATCCGTTTTCCTGCACACAATAAAACCATACAGGCAGCTCTGCTGAAAACAGCGTCAGTCCGGGTTAGTTTAGTTCAAATCATGCAAGAATGAGGTCAAAACAATATCAAAAGTGTTTGGAAAAGTAGATACGTTTGAGACGTATCAGTAGTAAATAAATTTTTCGGGGCACTTCTGGAACTCAAATCAAAAAACTCAGAACAGACGCTCGAAAGCCAATTGTATAGAGCACGCTGTCAAACAAATTCAGATCAAAAAGATGATCTGGTGATTTTATACGAATTTTTCTGTCCAAGGACAGAATCTGTTTTCTGGACAGCACGTCACAACTTTTGAACTTTCTTGCAATCGGAGGCTAAACTTGGCACAAAGCTGAAAAATAAAGATACAATGATGTTGCTACAGTAGTAAAAAACATCAAGACCACTAAAAACTGAAAGAACAAACTGAAAGCAAAGATAACAAGGGTTGTCTCCCTAGAGCTCTTTCTTTATAGCCATAAAGATAGGCTTAAGACTTTAATTATGCTCTCGTAGGAATAAGAGTTGAAGAACAAAAGAGAGCATCAAGAAGCAAATACCAAACACATTTAAGGCTAACTTGCTTCCTATGCATAGGAATATTGCAATAGAATAATTCATTGAAGCACAAAGCAATAAGCATAGGAAGACAAAACAAGTGCAGCTTCAAAACCTTCAACATAAAGAGAGGGAACTGGATATTATTAAGATATTTAGAACCATGTCCCCCTCTCTCATTATAAATTTCAGTGGCATCATGGATGAACTCAACAATATAACTATCACATAAGGCATTATTTCCATGATCCAAAAGCATAAAAGTATCATTACTCTTCATATAAGCAAAATCTTTCTTATTAGGAATAGTGAGAGTAAAGCAATCATAACCATCATGGTAATCATCATATTTAGGAGGCATATCATAATCATAATAAATTTTATCCTCAATAGTAGGTGGAATAAAAAGCTCACATTTATCATTGTAATCATCATATATAGGAAGCAAAGTATCATCAAAGTAAATTTTCTCTTCAAAAGTTGGGGGACTAGAAATATCATGTTCATCAAACGTGTCATCCCCAAGCTTAGAGCTTTCCATGTCATTAGCAATATTGATATTCAAAGAAAGCATACTAATAACATCACCACCATCATGATTGTTATGCAAATAATAAATTCCATAGGTTTTTTAATTTTCTCTTCAAACACATCATGTCCCAAAGCAAGGTAGAGCTTATAAAGCTCTCTCATATTTTTGTTGTTTTCCATTAAGCAAAACTAGTGAAATAAAAACAAGAAACAAAAAGATTTAATTGCAAGATCTAGAGAAGGTACCTTCACTTACCTCACTTCCCCAGCAACGGCACCAGAAATAGCTTGATGTCTACTACACGCTTCTATTCCTGTAGACAGTGTTGGGCCTCCAAGAGCAGAGGTTTGTAGGACAGCAGCAAATTTCCCTTAAGTGAGTAACCCAAGGTTTATCGAACTCAGGGAAGTGGAGGTTGAACGTACCCCTTTCAAGCAACCCTGCAATCAAGATACAAGAAGTCTCTTGTGTCCCCAACACACCTAATACACTTGTCAGATGTATAGGTGCACTAGTTCGGCAAAGAGATGGTAAAATATGGATGATAGGAGTGGCAAAGCAAAGTAATATAAATCTGTAATAAAAAGTGCAGCAAGCAAACAAGTGGTAAACGTGAGCACAAATGGTATTGCAATGGTGGAAACAAGGCCTAGGCTTCATACTTTCACTAGTGGCAACTCCCAACAACATTAACATAATCGAATCACATGATATTTCCCATAATGGAGACACACTCGGAGGTCATTCCTTTGTGGTCAAGAGAGGACGAGAATTATGTAGGGCTACAAAAGCACACCTCTAAGTTCGTAGTTCTCAATCTATGGATTTCCTAATGTCACCGCGGCCATCCAAAGAGAGTACCACAATCACCACAACATATCTCAAGGATAGTCAAAGACAAGCACCAAGAGACTCTCAATCTTCAATCAACACACAAAAGAGGAAATCACTAATGAAAATATTCTTCTAATCCATGTCCAATAGACCGCTGTCACCTTGGTCTCGGGGATTATACTAGATAAAGACAAGTGAGTACATCAATCCAATACATAGAGGAAGGGGAAATATCATGGGATCACCCTAGATTAACATAGCCTATGATCACAACGAAGATCATATCATGGGAGAGAGAATTGACCACATAGCTACTGGTAGAAACCTCAGCCCCGAGGAGGAACTACTCCCGCATCATGGAGGGAGGAAGCAACGTCGGTGGAGATGAATCCGGGGGCAGTTCCCCGTCCCGGCAGGATGCCGGCACAGGAATTCTGGTCCCCCAAAACTTGGTGGCGATGGCGGCGGAGATCAGAATTGCTTCTGGAGAAAAGGGTTCCGGAATCAGGGTTTCCGCGACGGGAGATAAATATATGCGAAGGGGGGTCACCAGAAGCGGAGAGGGGGGCCCAGGCGCCCCCCCCAGGCGGCCAGAGGTGGGGCCGCCTGGGCTGCCCCTGGCTCCCCTCTGGCCCCACTTCTGGCGCGTGGAAGCTTCTAGAGCGCTGATTTTTTATATATTTTTCCGGGAATTTTTCTGGCAATTTAAGTAATGGGAAAACCTGAAATACAAAAACAGAAGAAAACAGAAACTGGCACTGGGGTGCACTGAGTTAATAGGTTAGTCCAAATATGATCAAAAGTGTATGAAAGTGTATCAAAAGCATAGCAATATCACCCAAAACATGCATGGAGCAAGCAGAAATTATAGATACGTTTGGGACGTATCAATCACCGGAACCTGTTTCTGTGATGTACTACTTTCCAATTCAGGAGAAGGTACAGTTACCTCATCAAGTTCTACTTTCCCCCCACTCACTTCTTTCGAGAAAAACTCCTTCGCTAGAAAGGATCCATTCTTAGCAGCGAATATCTTGCCTTCGAATATGTGCTAGAAGGTGTACTCAACAGTCTCCTTTGGGTATCCTATGAAGACACATTTCTCCGACTTGGGTTCGAGCTTATGAGGTTGAAGTTTTTTCACATACGCATTGCAGCCAAACCACAATTCATAAGGTGTCGTCTCAACAGATTTAGATGTTGCCCTATTTAACGTGAATGCAGCTGTCTCTGATGCATAACCCCAAACGATAGTGGTAAATCGGTAAGAGACATCATAGACCGCACCATATCTAATAAAGTATGGTTACGACGTTCAGACACACCATTACGTTGTGGTGTTCCGGGTGGCGTGAGTTGTGAAACTATTCCACATTGTTTCAAATGAAGACCAAACTCGTAACTCAAATATTCACCTCCACGATCAGATCGTAGAAACTTAATTTTGTTGTTACAATTATTCTCTACTTCACTCTGAAATTCTTTGAACTTCTCAAATGTTTCAGACTTCTGCTTCATCAAGTAGATATACCCATATCTACTCAAATCATCTGTAAAGGTCAGAAAATAACGATACCCGCCACGAGCTTCAACTCTAATCGGTCCACATACATCAGTATGTATGATTTCCAACAAATCTGTTGCTCGCTCCATTGTTCCGAAGAACGGAGTTTTAGTCATCTTGCCCATGAGGCATGGTTCGCAAGCACCAAGTGATTCATAATCAAGTGATTCCAAAAGTCCATCATTATGGAGTTTCTTCATGTGCTTTACACCAATATGACCTAAACGGCAGTGCCACAAATAAGTTGCACTATCATTATTAACATTGCATCTTTTAGCTTCAATATTATGAATATGTGTATTACTACGATTGAGATCCAACAAACTATTTTCATTGGGTGTATGACCATCGAAGTCTTTATTCATGTAAACAGAATAACAATTATTCTATGACTTTAAATGAATAACCGTATTGCAACAAACATGATCAAATCATATTCATGCTCAACGCAAATGCCAAATAACATTTATTCAGGTTCTAAGCTAATCCCAAAAGTATAGGGAGTGTGCGATGATGATCATATCAATCTTGGAACCACTTCCAACACACATGGTCACTTCACCTTTAACTAGTCTCTGTTCATTCTGCAACTCTCGTTTCGAGTTACTAATTTTAGCAACCGAACTGGTATCAAATACCCAGGGGTTGCTATGAACACTAGTAAAATACACATCAATAATATGTATATCAAATATACCTTTGTTTGCCATCCTTATCCGCCAAGTATCAAGGGCAGTTCCACTTCCAGTGACCATTTCCTTTGCAGTAAAAGCACTTAGTTTCAGGCTTGAGTTTAGCTTTGGGTTTCTTCACGGGAGTGACAACTTGCTTGTCATTCTTCTTGATGTTCCCCTTCTATCCCTTTGCCCTTTACTTGAGACAAGTGGTCTTTGTTAACCATCAACACTTGATGCTCTTTCTTGATTTTTACCTTCGTAGATTTCAGCATCGCGAAGAGCTCGGGTATTACTTTCGTCATCCCTTGCATATTATAGTTCATCATGAAGTTCTACTAACTTGGTGATAGTGACTAGAGAACTTTGTCAATTACTATATTATCCGGAAGATTAACTCCCACTTGATTCAAGTAATTGTAGTACCCAGACAATCTGAGCACATGCTCACTGGTTGAGCCATTCTCCTCCATCATGTAGGCAAAGTACTGTCAGAGGTCTTATACCTCTCGACACGGGCATGAGTATGAAATACTAATTTCAACTCTTGGAAAATCTCATATGCTCTGTGGCGTTCAAAACATTTTTGAAGTCCCGGTTATAAGCCGTAAAGCATGGCACACTAAACTATCAAGTAGTCATCATATCGAGCTTGTCAAATGTTCATAACGTCTACATCTGCTCCTGCAATAGATATGTCACCTAGCGGTGCATCAAGGACATAATACTTCTGTGCAGCAATGAGGGAAATCCTCAGATCACGGAACAAGTCCGCATCATTGCTACTAACATCTTTCAACTTAGTTTTCTCTAGGAACATATCAAAAAACATAGGGGAGCTATAACGCGAGCTATTGATCTACAACATAATTTGCAAATACTATCAGGACTAAGTTCATGATATATTGAAGTTCAATCTAATCATATTACTTAAGAACTCCCACTTGGATAGACATCCCTCTGGTCATCTAAATGATCACGTGATTCAAAACAACTAAACCATGTCCGATCATCACGTGAGATGGAGTAGTTTTCAATGGTGAACATCTTATGTTGATCATATCTACTATATGATTCACGCTCGACCTTTCGGTGTCCAATGTTCCGAGGCCATGTCTGTACATGCTAGGCTCGTCAAATTTAACCCGAGTATTCCGCGTGTGCAAAACTGGCTTGCACCCGTTGTATGTGAACGTAGAGCTTATCACACTCGATCATCACGTGGTGCCTCGGCACGACGAACTTTAGCAATGGTGCATACTCAGGGTGAACACTTGTACCTTGAAATTTTGTAAGAGATCATCTTATAATGCTACCATCGTACTAAGCAAGATAAGAAGCATAATAAGATAAACATCACATGCAATCAAAATATGTGACATGATATGGCCATCATCATCTTGTGCTTTTGATCTCCATCTCCAAGGCACCGTCATGATCACCATTATCACCGGCGCGACACCTTGATCTCCATCGTAGCATCGTTGTCGTCTCGCCAACTATTGCTTCCACGACTATCGCTACCGCTTAGTGATAAAGTAAAACAATTACATGGCGATTGTATTTCATACAATAAAGCGACAACCATATGGCTCCTCCCAGTTGCCGATAACTTTACAAAACATCACCACAACAAAAACCTCCCTACAACAACGAATATCTAGCAACGATGATGGCATATGTGTTGTTCGACTGAACCTCCCACCCTCCCACTACGAGCCAACCTCACACGATGATAACCCTATGCACCTACTCCGCACAAATAGCACGCAGCCAAGCAGAGTTGTAAAAAAGTGCAGATCTTTCTCTCCGCGGATTCCTCTCTTTCACCGGCCGTAATCCCCCAACCTCTATGCTCAGATCCTCCGGCGCAGCTACATTCTCCGTGCCCCCTCCATGCGCCCCTGCATCAACGCATTCATCATGGGTCACCAGCACGACTCCCGACCCTCATCTAATCCGATGGCCAGATGGGCCGGCGTCTCCGCATGCGTGGCTGTTGGCTTGGGGTCGACGGTGCTGCTCACTCCGCCCAGGCTACCCGGACCTCGGGTAAGGTACTCATCCCCTCTGCTCTCTTATCCTTCCTGCCGCTGACCACCTACATGACCACCGTGCCTCATGCGTGAGCCCGAGGGCGGGACACACACCATGCACATCGCCTCCGTGCTTCTTCCCCTGGTGTCCTAGTGCTACCTCCTACCGTTGGACACGACCGCCCGACCCTCTGCTGCGGTCGGAGGCCAACGCCGTTCCCCCAAGTGTCGCCTCGGCATCCCTCTCCCAACCACGATGGGGATCTTGACTGTGCCTCTAGCTCTGTGAAGGACCATCACGATTGTGCGTTTCTTTCCTAATTAAAATCTTGGTACATATTCTCCGCCAATTCATGTGCAAGTAGTGTGTATTCCTATTCGGGCAAATATCTCACATGCGACATGTTTGAGTTAAATTGTCTCTCATGTGACGTCGTTGGTTCAAATGTCTCTCATGGGACATCTACGTTGGAAAAAATAGCTCCCATGCGACGCCTCGTTTACGCGGCTAGTTGGCTGTTAGTTGGGCTAAGGTTTGGTTGGGACATTGGGGATTATGTGCTCTGACTGGTGGGGTCCACCTATGGCCACGTAGTCAAGAGTCACCATCCACGACTCAACCGGTGACTGTGTGACCGTGCTCGACTCGACCTTGCTGGACTAGGCGTGCGGCGCCGCCGTAAGCATCTTCTCCGGCAGAGGCATCTTTTCTTTTGCACGGTGGTGGAGCGCATTTCTCGGCAGCGGCAGAGCTATTGCGAGTGAGTACTTTCGAAACCCTAATGCTACTCCCCAGAATTTTGGGGGGTCTGTGGCCTCATGCTACCCCTCTGTTTCTGGCGAGTTAGAATCTCGATTGGATCCGAGGGCTGTTTCTTCTCCGCGGCCCGGTGGTGGAGCGCCTTTCTCGGCAGCGGCTATTGCGAGTGAGTATTTTCCAAACTCTAGTCTCATTCCCCGGAATTTTGGATAAATCTGTGACCTCAGGCTGCCCCTATTTCTTGGCGTTTTAGAATCTCGATTGGATAGGAGCGCGGGGGCTGAATGAGATGGAGCGAGGAGACAGTGCTTCAAATCTGTAATGCGGACCTCTTTTCCCTTTTAGCTGTTATCGAACTCGATTTTGTAGTTACTGTCGCTTACACTGCCGCCGCTGCCTGCCATTGACAAAATAGGGGAGGTTCAGGTTCTGCCACCACATTTGCAATTATAGTGGAATTTTTTCCCTGTAAAGCCAAGCTCAGTGATGGTAGTGTCCAAGACATTGATAGAGATACCACCGTGAGGTTGGATGTCGAACTTGCAGATGTTGATCCCTAGGAATTGGAGAGCATGAAGGACAAGGTCGTGGGCAATTTGGTGGAGAGAATTGGGGAGAGTATTGTTTGGGGTCCAAAACAAGAGGTATCTCTGCAAGGTTTCGATAACTATAATGGTGAATATGCGAGAATTGAAGATGGAGAATCCATGGTTGCTGAAATTGATCAGCAAGAAGGGTGGGCAAGCAAACAAGTAACATTTTATGCAGAGCTAATTGATTTTCAAACTCATTCCAGAGTTGGTTATGTGCCATCAAAGATGGCTGCACAGGTGGAAGATGATGAGTGGGTTTCATAAAAGAAGATGTTGGCATTGTTGACTGAACCGACTGTAGTAGCTGAAGATACAGGGATTGATGCAGATGGAGAGGAGGGAACCCATGGTGCTAGGAAGATTGTTGTTGACTGGAATGTAGTAGAGTTGAATGAAAAAACAGAGTTGGTCATTACACCAATTCTGACATTGATATGGCTGAAATGTTTGGCATTCAAGTTGATGACAAAGATAAGGAGAAGGATGACAGTTCTTTGCCTGCTGATGGTAACACAGGCCCTAGAAATGCAAATGAGGATGGAGAAGAGCTGATGAGAGAGGCTACAGATGATGTGGATGATGCAGATGATAATGAGCTGGTTTGTTTGTATGACAAAGAGAACCCAGTTACCGAGGTGGGAAAGTTGTTGCCAAGCATGAAGGAGTTTAGGATGTCTTTCAGGACCTATGCAGTGAAAAAAGAGTTTGATGCCAAGACTATGTGGACTGATCGAAAGAAAATTTATGGTCGGTGCAAAGGTTATGATGGTGGTGGCAATCCTTGCAAATGGTACTTGTCTGCCAGACTACAACCTGATGGAAGTACAGTAAGGGTAAATCAAATACCACACCAGCATACATGTATGACCACTTCACAGAGAGTTTCAAAGATGACATCACAGCTTTGGGTTACAGAGAAGATTACTCCTATTTTAGCCAAGACTCCAAACACTACTGCAAAGAGGCTTAAAGTTGACTTGGAGAAGCTGTACCCCATCCAGCTGCAATATACCACAGTGTGGAAAGCAAAACAAAGGGCCATGAAATCATTGTATGGTGACGGGGCAAATACATTTAGGATGTTGTATAGTTTTAAAGCATAGGTGGAGAAGAGGTCACCTAGAAGTGTGGTGGAGATAGATACAGAGGTAACAAAGGAGGGCAAGGTTTTATTCAACAAGTTTTTTATGTGTTTGAAGCCTTGCATAGATGGATTCAAAGCAGGTTGTCGTCCATATTTGAGCATAGACTCATCTTTTTTGACTGGAAAGTGGAATGGTCAGTTGGCTGCATGCAATGCTCTAGATGGACACAACTGGATGTTCCCAATTGCAATCGGAATGTTTCAATCAGAGACAGAGGCATCATGGATACGGTTCATGATGCAACTGAAAAGATGCATAGGGCCAGTTTCTCCTTTGGCCATCCACACAGATGCATGTAAAGGGTTGGAAAATGCAGTAAAAAATGTTTTCCCCCATGCTGAGCAGAGGGAGTGCTTTGGATATATGTGGATGAATCTGATAAAAAAATTTAGAGGATATGAATTTGGGAGCATGTGGCCAGCAGCAAGATCCTACACCAGACAGACACATTCCTATCACCTTGGTAAGATATTGGCATCATGTAGTGCTAATGAATTTGCTTCATGGTTGAACACCCACCATTCTCTGTTGTGGTACAGATCAGGTTTTAATACTGCCATAAAATGTGATCATGTCAATAACAACTTGGCAGAATGTTTTAACAACAAAGTGAAGGATTTGAAAGACTTGACTGTGCATGACATGGTGGACCAAATAAGGATCATGATCATGCGTTTATGGGAGTTCAGAGGAAAAATTGCTAATATTTTGGAAGGGGACAAGCTTCCAGCAGTGGTACAACAGGTGGTCAACAGGAGTAGAAATCTTTCACATCTATCTGTTGAGAAATCTTCCTTCTGGGGTGCTGAAGTTAGAGATACAAAGAGTGGTAAGAGGCATGTGGAAAATACTGAGTTGCATGAGTGCACTTGCCAAGAGTGGCAACACACTGGAAAACCATGTGAGCATTCCATACTTTTTTTGGCATCTAAACCCAGGTTAAATATGCACCCATATTTGCATGAGTATTTTTCAGTACAAAAATTCAAAGCTGCATATGCAAGTCCAATTCCTGCACTGACTGACCAATCTCAGTGGCCTGAGGTGGAAATAGAATTTACCTTGTGTCCCCGTGTCACTAGAAGAAAGGCTGGGAGGCCAAAACAGAGCAGATTCAAAGCTTGGTTTGGGAAAGGTGGTTGTAGTAAGAAGGGGAAAAAGGAAAAGGAAAATAATGATAAGCCCAAAAGGGCTTAAAAAGGTAGCAAAAATAGGTGCAAGTTGTGTGAGGTACTTGGGCACAGAATTGGTTCATCCAAATGCATCTACACTCCTCAGAGGCCAAAGTATGTTTATGTTACTGGTTTTGCTAGTTTTTGATTTTGGTACTTGTTCTAGTATCTAACCAAGTGAAATGCTTTATTTTTTTAGGAGGAAGCGTGCAGAAAAAGCCCCACCTCTTGTTGTTGAACAATGCTGGCCAGTGAAAAAAGCAAGACTCAATGGCTTTAGAAGGAAGAGCACTAAGTAGATAATGTTTGGTGACAAAGATATGGAGCAAACTGAAACTGTTACTGCTGAACATGAGCTAAGTGTTTCTGTTTTGGACGATGTGATGCATACTGAATCTGTTTTGCAGGCGCTAGGGCAATCTGAAACTATTGCAGATGAAGGAACTATTGTGCTGCCATGCGAATCTGCTTTGACAGTTGTGTTGCCATGTTTGGAGGTTGTGCTGCCAAGTGTTGAGTTGCAAACTAAAGTAGTTGAACAATATGTGCCATCTACTCAATCTGCAGAAGTGCAAACTGAAGAAGTGGGACATGGTCAGGTGCAAAAGTTGAGGGGGCCTAGTGGAGTTGCCAAGGGGCCAAAAAGCAAGACCATCAGCATCAACAAACTATGCGCCGTGGAACCAAACGGTGGAAAAAGGAGAATAAATCAAGTGGTAGAAAGAAGAAAAAAAATAGAGTCAAAATCATTCAAATTTGATGTGAAAAGTTAAGTTTGTTGTCATTTGATGTGAAAACTTATGTTCTTTCATGTGAAAACTTATGTTCTTTCATGTGAAAACTTATGTGTTATGATGTTGATTTGACTTGAAATTCAAATTCAAATAAATTTGAACCTATCTCCAATATGTTTGGAGTTCATTTGTTTGTTCTGTGATGTTGCATTGTTTTATGTACTACTATGCACTTTAGTTCATAAATCCAACCCTTTTTGCAAAGTCCAACTCATAGTCACTGAAAATGTTGTCCAAACAGGCTCCAAAGTAAGGGAAAACGACCCCATTTCTAAGCAAGTTTTTTTCGACCTTCTCAAAATCACCCAAAAAGATTTTCTTAGCTTACATTATACCTATATAGGATCAATACGAAGTCTCACCATTTTTGAATAAGTATTCATATTATTAATTTATTTTTGAAATAATACCCTTTAATACAAAGTCAGCAATAAAAAAAGTTTAAAAATTTTAAATGCAAAAATAACTTCAGATCCTGCTTAGTCACTCCAAAATGAAGCTAAGGTGGGTTTTTTGATTTTTTGCATTTTCAAAACCTCAAACCCTCTTCTCACTCCTTTGAACTCTATGCAACCTCAGTCGAGATAGTCCAATTTGTGAAGGTTTTTTCATGCATTTATCATTTTATATCATAACTATGTAACATAACAAGACTATATGCGCATGTTTTTCATTTTTTAGATTTTTTTGAATTAGTTATACACATTTGAATGTTCGGTCAAACCTTTCAAAACCCCGTTGACTGCCTCCAAAACCCATGTAACCCTAATGCCAAACGTCCACCGTCCATCTAACCCAAACGCCAAACTGTGGCCGTCGGATAGGCCTTCTAGAAGGATTCCGCGGGGGCGATCCGTGGGAGCCCTGATTCTCCAATCTGATTGGCCACCTTGTTTTTTTACTATGATGAACAAATAACATTGAGCGGGGGAGCATCTCAGTGACCGTTGGTCCAAGCGGATCGAGCCCGGCAGAGCCTGGCGTGCGTGCGCACAGCCGTCATGCTCTGTTGGCATGCATGCGAGAGGGATGGGCTGCATGCGAGAGGGTCACTGACATGTGGGCCATCCCTGTCCCATGCATGCCATGCAACGCGTCGCAGCCTAGCTATTCTATGCTTGTGAACGTTGGGAGACAGCCTAGCCATTTGCATGCGGGCTGGCATGCACACATCGACGCAGTAAAGCAGCGGCAGGAGCGCAGCGTATAGGTACGTCGCATCTAAGCTATTTTAACAATTGCATGTTTGAACGTGCCCATTTGAACCTGAGACACGGGACGGACGCGTCGGTGGTGCAGCTCCTTTTCAGTGTCACGCGCGGATGAATGGGCGTGTTTCCCACGCGGCGTGCCTCTTTGGATGCTCTGCCCGCCGTTTTTTAATTAATGCCCGCAATTACTTATGCCAGCACGAACGGAGAAGAGAAAACGATCGAGCCTCCTCCGCGGCTATAAAAGGGCACTATTTCCTCATACTTCTCACACTCATCTCTCAAGCCTCCTCCGCTTCTTCTTTTTGAGCCAAATCCACCACTCGAGCCACCATGCAGTTCTATGGCCCTACCTACCGTCGCCCTCGCACCGTGCCGGAGTGGGAGTACCCGGCCGGAGTCATCGTCGAGAATAGCCTGAGGGTGTGGGCCATCTCAAGGTGGAGGGGCCCTAGAGAGTTGACTCGCTTCTTCCTCCAAGTCGGCTACCGCCACCTCCCTTCGGGCACTCCGGCCATGTTCCACCTCCACGAGCAGTACGATGGCGACGCCAACGGCATGGCCATCGGCCTCTACGTCACCTCCACCAACCCCTACGACGCTCACAACCTCCTCGGCCAGGTGTTATGGTGTGGATGCGACTTTATCGTGTTCACAACCTAAAACATCTTCACCAACTTCCACCACATCTTCCCCCACCCCAACGGCATGCACACCCTCCCCTACGAGATGCCGAAGAACGACGAGTGAGGGGCACCGGCTAAGGAGGGGCCAAGGAGTTGTTCGAGGGGTGCCCGTTGTTCGAGTGCGACTCTTTCTACCTAGCTTGTATTGTGTTGGTTGGGGCGTGTGTGCCTGTGTCTTCTAGCTATATGTCTAGTTTTAATTATTTTCCTTTCATGTTTTATGCACTATATGTTGTAAGGGGATGCCCCTCTATATGTTCTCTAAGGGGATGCTACTAGGGTACGATGCCCATCTATCGTGCTATCTATTAATGTTTCTTCGGGCCTAAAGTTTCTCCATTGCATTTTATTTATGTGGCCATGTGAACTAAAATTTTTACTAAAACATGATCCAATCATAAAAGTTGTTGTTAGCACGTGTCTAGTTAATTATCTTCCTTTTATGTTTTATGCACTCAGGAGATGCTACTAGGGGCACACTAGATGTCTTCTTTTTTTTTAGAGGGGCACAACCTTTTTCGGTTGAAACATACGAGTAAAAACTTTGAAAACACCATAGCACAAACCAAAAAAATTAAAAAATGGTGCTTGGTTGAAATAAACTAGAACCAAACAATTGCAACTTTTTCGGTTCACAAAGACTGCAAGTTAGACTGCTAACTAGAACCAACCTTTTGTTTTAGCCGAAACAACACGGGACCCTACCATTGGACATGATAGCTTGTTCATAAAAACAGCTCAAATAATTATCAGATGAGTTATCTCAAAAAAGGTGACTGCAGGAAGCTTAAAATTTGTGAAATAACCTAAGCCGAAAAGATATATCAATGTCAATGACTGTGTGCACTTTTTTTTTGCACTAGCTACACTTGTTTTATCGATGGACCTGGATTTCGGCCCTGCCTAACTTCTATATGGGCCTGGCCTTTTCGGGCAACTGTCGACGAACCTTTTTTTTTCCTTTTCCCTCTACCACTGAAACAGAAACTGATGACGAACTGAAGAACTAAAAAAAGGGGCTGAAACAGAGTGGAGAAGACATGCCGAATTCGTACAATGCAACACTTTTATTCAAACATCCATATCATTACGATTACAAATGATGCCCAATCTATTCACTTACGACTAATTATCATCACATAAACAAATGCGAGAGCAATTACACAAACATAAAAAAGTCCGGCCATCAGCCCCATCAAATTGCCCTGCTTCTGCAATTCGATGAGTTTCTTCATCTGCTTGTTCAGCTTCTTCAGCTCTGCCGTCACTCCTGCATCCCCCACAGTAGCACCAATGGAATGGGCGCCCCCAATGGAATTGCCAGATCCAGGGGCCCCAGATCCATACGGGCCCGATCCAAACTTCTCCGCCTCCAACGGTAAATCGAGCTCCCGTGATGCACCCTCCAGTTGAATCCGCTCTATGTACTCATCTAGCCACTCAAAATGGATGCATTGCTTCAATTTCTGAAATCAGAAAGATGAACCCTAAATCCCAAATCCGATGAAAAATATGAAATTGGGAGACAAAAACCAAAATTGGCATATTGAGAAGTAAAATCTCATCTTTCCCTGCTCTGGTTTGCTCTCGCATTTAACGAATTCCCACCGAAGGTTGCCGTTCTTGTCGGTCGTTGTGACTAGCCGCTTCAGGGGTGTGGTACGTGGGCATGCAGGGCACCTTGTCATGGGCACTGTGCCATAGCGCGGCGGGAGGCTGAAGCGGAGCTTGACATTGCTAGGTCGCGGCCCGGAACGGCGTTGCTGCGCGTCGTCGCCGGAGAAGAAGAACAACAACGCGGGGGGGGGGGGGGGGGGGGGGG
>LR738713.1:756228075-756294575 GCA_902687465.1 Secale cereale | reverse complement strand
TTTTGAAATATTTCTGTGGGCTCTGGTTGTATCTTGGGTCATTTCATTATTTGTTTGATAACATTAGAAATTATTTTCATAATAAAATTTTGCCTTAGAATTTTCTTTTAATAGCTTTTTGCAGGGTTTTAAAATGTTTCTGTTGCACTACTTCTATTATAAATAATTCTCTAAAAATTCCACCATAATTCTGAGAGGTCATGTGATGCCTATGTGTCACTTTGGTGCAAAAACCCAACTTGGTGTTTTGAAAATTTTGAGTGAACCATCCTCATTTCTATTTCTGTCCATCTTCTAAGTCTCAACTACAACCCCTCTTTTTCTTGCTTCAAAAATTCTGTGCTTTGGCCATCTTCTAGTTCCTCCTACCAAAACCTTAACTCCAGAAGATCAGATCCATTAGCATCTTTTAGACTCACCAAAGACCCCTCTGAATATTCAGTCCAGAACTGAATTTCAATAAAACTTGCACTAGCAAGTATGTCTTTTTCCCAACATAATTTCACCACCATCTCTACCCCCTAAAGAGACCTCATCCTGCCAAATCCCAGCCCCAACAAAATTCCCTAGCAAGCTCTAGCATTTTGTCGAACACCTTGAGGGCATGACCAAATTTTGGCAAGGTTTTTATCTTACACTACACACCTGCCCTCCTGGCCATTTTAACTTGTCCATCGTCATCACCATAAACCCTAGCACCATTCTGTTAATTGTCAACTTGTTTGAGTCCCTGTAGATGCCATTGGCATTCCGTCGAACACACCAGGGGCATGTCCAGAGCGTAGCCAGAGCGCCCGTACTGCAGCCGTGGCATCGAGCTGCTGTCGCCACTCCACCACCTCCCCTGCTCGCCCGAGTTCCCCTCTGGATCATCTCGACCACCATTAACTGCACCGACATCCTTCCTTGGCCGTTTGCGCCGGCCACCACCGTCCACTGCCGTCGTTGACGCCGCCCGACGAGTCCCACCTCGCCACGTAGCATCGACCCCCACCGCCATGGACGCGTGGCTCGCTCCCGAGCCAAAACGGACGCCCCGCCTTCACTGCGAGCATCCACGTCCTCACCGAACCCCGCCGCCCTCACCAACCTCGCCACCGGCCTCACCACCACCGCGTCTGCCATTTATGGACGCCGCGTCTGTCCGCCCGTGGACGGCGCCGTCCAAGGCTACCTGGCGCTTCCCGGGGCAGCCAACTCGCCTGGGGAGTAACTGCGGCCAGGCCACGTCCCCGCCAACCCGCACCGACCATCCAACGACCTCGCCGGCGCAGTAAAAGCCATCGCCACCTCGGCTTGTCTCTGGAAGTCGCGGGCACAGCCGCTTCCGCCTATAAAAAGCCCCCTGAGGCCGCTGCACTGACGACGGCCACTCTCCAGCAAACCCCCAAGCCTCCCCAAGAAAGCCAGACAACCGGAGGAGGCATTCTTCTTCATCTCCGGCAACTTCTGCCGCCGCCACTCCTCGGATGATTCCGACGCCACCAAAGCTTCCCCCTCCCCGTTTTCTTCACCACTCGACTCCTGGACAAACCACCGATCCATCCCCCTCGCCTTTTCCACCAGAGCAAGCTCAGGGGCAAAAGCCCTCTTCCACCCGAAGCTTCCCTCCGCCATGGTCAAGACCCTGCTCAACCTCGAGCTCTCTGGCGACCCTATCTCCATCCCACGGACGCGGCCCATACTCAGGAACACGCCGGTGTAATCGGGGTCGCGAATGGAGGTCCCTGCCGCCGGGGATCACCGCCGGAGCCCCGCCCCTGTCTCTGTCGAGACGTACGCGGGAGAAAGAAGATGAACCCGACAGGTGGGACCCGCTCGTCAGCGGCACAAGCCGCGGGCCCCCGCTGTGTAAGTGGAGGCGGTTTCCACTTGGAGCCGTTTCCGCGCGAAGGAGGCGTATTCCGTGGAATACGCCATCGTCGTCATCGCCTCCTTCCCGCAGCCAGATGACCGGGCTCGGCCCAGTGGTGCCGTGGAGCTAAACAGCGCTCAGGGCGCTCCTCTGACCTTTTCCTTTCCTTTTCCAGCAACTCTTCGAATAATTCCTCAGCCACCTTTTCAAATCCTATTTCGATCATTCAAATTTCTGTAGGCTTCTAAAATCTTGCTCTGTTTATTTAAATTAAGTGAACATTTTACTGGGCATAGTTTCTGTTTAAAGGATTTAAATATTGCTTTTAAACATGTTTTCCATCTTAGTAATTCCAGAACTAATTCATATGAACTCTAAATCAATTAATTCTTTTTCTGGTATTCCTTAAACATCCTCTGGTTTATTTTAGTTTTTGTTTCAAAAACATTTGAAATACTTCTTATTGCTGTTTTTGAATTATGTGGTGATTTAGATATTTTTTTTGAAAATAGGAATTGGAGGGGAGATGTTTCCTTGCAAAGTAACCAGCACCTTTTTCTAAGGCAAGCATTTTGAACACTTGATATGATAAATGTTTGCATGCTAGAATATTTAGGGCATGTTTTGTTACTTTTAATAGACTTGGCATTTGGATAGAAATATTGCATGCATGCATGGTCATAATTATACTTTCTCTTGCATGCATCCCCTTCAAATTTGCAACATGCATAAATTATGAAAATCCAGGAATGTGCTCCTGTTTTGGACGTGCTGGTGGGCACGGGCCATTTTGACACGGTGGTGTCATGAGACATATGTGGAAGCAGACAAGGGTTGTGGCCCTGTCCTGTTGATACGGTTGAAAGAATAATTTTGTTGTGCTGACCATTGCTAGAATCATTAGCCTCCTGAGTTGACCGTAGATCGAGTCTTGTTCCAGTAACCCCATACTTGAATCGTGCTGCCACTTGTCTCTACCACGGGTAGGGTATGGTTTAGTAAGTTGTCAACCCCTTTCCGTGCACACACCGTACAGAGAGGCCATGGTGGTAGATACCGGGTGCATCCGGTAGGCATGCCACATGGTCCGGGGGCATGGGTGTTTCCGGTTGTAGCCGAGAGGGAATGTACCCTTGTAATCCGCGCGTTTGAATAGTGATCCCATGCTATTGGAGGTTGTAGCCTTCCCACTTAGAGTTTTACTTAACTGTTGTTTTGGGTGACTCCTGGCAGCGGAAAAGTTAAGCTGGTGTGTGCTGGTTAGGTGTGTTTTCAACCCAAAGACCATAATGGGAATTAGTCAGTGTCACTATACTGACTAAGGAAATCCTATACTTGTGGGTAAAGAGTACACCCTCTGCAGAGTTTAGAAACCTATTCGAATAGCCGTGTCCGCGGTTAAGGATTACAGTCTGGGTTGGTCAAGTGTCGGTCTTATTGTCGGTCTCCGGAGGAAATAATTTAATTTTGAGCATGGTGTATTATGCAGATTATTTCTTACTGCTATTGGTGATGTTAGGAATATTATGGATGATATGATTATATTTGTGAACTAACCCCCTGCTCTTATTTTACTTTCCAGAGTGTCTCAGGGGCTGGCTAGACTACCCCGGACACTCGCCGTTATTTTCAAGTCCTTTCTGTGGCGTCCCTCGAGTGTCAGGCGGTTTATCACGCCACTACTCTTGTGGACACCCGACTGGCATTTCTTTTCAAGTCCTTTCGTGGCGTCGCCTGAGTTCTCGGATGGTATCGTCCGATTTCTCTTTTAGACACCCGACTGGCATTTCTTTTCAAGACCGACCGTGGTGTCACTTGACACCCGATTGGCATTTCTGTTATATTTTATTGGTGCTAATATTTATCTTCTGCACTAAATATTATTCATCATGCCATGTTTTAATTCCTATCAGCATGCATTTAATATAAGTATATCATAAGCATGTGCATATAGTTTAATTCACCATGACCATATTATTGTTTTGCTGCATTTGTTATATCTTGTGTCCATGATGTTTGCGAGTACATTCAAACGTACTCACAGGCTTGTCCCTGGCTATTTACTTGGCCAGGTTAGGAGTTCTTCAAGGAGTACCACAGTGACGTCCTTGCGAAGCCTAGGAGTGCAGCCACACAGGATAGGATTTATCCGGGTCAGCTGTTCCTGTTGGAATGGAGCCCCATCGTTGTTGGAGATCCACAAACCAATTTCGTCATCTACCACCGGAGTCATTGTTGCATCAGTAGACCTTTAAGGTCTTGTATCAAATTCTTGTAAATGCTCGGTAACCTGTAACAAGGATGTGTCCACCAGTAACAGCAATCCTGGGCTGGTGATGACACTAGGGGTTAATTTCTGGAATATTACGTTCCCGAAATCCGGCCCCGACAGTCCCGCTCACCTGACCAATGCTGAGCTGGATAAGTTAGTGGGTCCCGCTCACCTGATTCGAGTTTTAAACATGTGTCTTCGGATTAAGCAGCAGTGTCGCACGAGAGCTATTTTTTCCAACGAAGATGTCGCATGAGAGCCATTTGAACCAACGACGTCGCATGAGAGACAATTCAACTCAAACATGTCGCATGGGAGCTATTTGCCCATTCCTATTCTGGTTAATATGCAACTAATATGTGCAGTGTGCTCAATGGATGTTGATAAGTATTTGTCAGATATGAAGAGTGGGAAGTACCGCAATGAACTACACAATTTTAGAAATAATAGTTCATATAATCAAATGGAGGATTGTTCATCTTCAGGAGGAAGTAATGAACTCTATTTCAAAAGTTAACTTCTTATTAAGGAAATGTAGGTGTCACAATCCTGACCCCCCTGTTGATTTAGCTTGACCATGTGCTTTTGATCGGGCGAACCACAAGCTAACAATAATCTGCTGTGTGCCTGCAGAAAATCCTATAAGAAATATTCTTCCAACAACTGTTTATATGATCAACTCGTCAGAAATAGGTACACAACAAACAATATCATATGGGACCTTGGTATTATATTTCTGATCAACTCCTCTGAAATACTTACAAAGCAAGCGACACAATGTTTATCTAAAATGGGGATATGTTTTTACCTAATGGGAACCATGACAGTTCAGTAATTTAGTTATTCAGGAAAAACAAAAGGACGTAGTGCTTATACAGTTAGAAGAACTCCATTTTCTCTTCAGTGTGAATTTTCAATTAAATTAAGAGTATGCGTGCATGTGCAACTCAGCTATACTGCCAATCACAAACTGAAAGGCTCACACCTATGAGGAAATGAGATCGCCTATGGGCTCAACATACTTAGTGCGTCAATAGGAGCAAGGATCATATTGTACATATCTGCTAGTGAGTTGTCGATAAAAGGACTAACAAACATTCTCAATTATCATATGAATAAATAAACTGATAGAAGTTTTCATGTGTTCTTGTAGTTCAATTGCATTTATATTCTGCTTTCATGGAAGTTAACAACGGGTTCTGTCATATTCAGGGGTTCTGCCTGAAGCAGTACGTAGCTTTCCTGAATCCTTCTCGCTGGACTCGTTCAGAATCCAGTACAATTTCTTCTCCCCGTCACTTTGGTGTCCTGTTATAGAACCAATTATACACCAATCTGGTACATCCACTGTCCACTTATCTTTTTATTTTTATTTGAGAAAATTCCACTTATCTTTTCTGCCTACATATATTGGTAGTGTTCGTGTTTAATTCCTGTGCAAGTCCTAGCCATTTCTAATTTATAACCACACTCAGACAGGAATACAACTAGAGCTACTCTTGACCCCTCTACATATATGTATTGCAGGAGCGTTTGTACAGTTGGCATTTTATTTGTTTAGTTAATAAAAATATAAAAACTATGTGTATGAGATGTCCAGCAGTGGAGAAATGTGTATGACCTATGTATAACTCTAGATATCCCTTCGATTTTCAGTACAAAACATCATGATGTACTCGAGTGAATGGTGAATATTTTAAAAGTGGTTTATGGAGAAAAATAACTATTATGCAGGTACGCTATATTCCTTATACATAGACTATGCTTAGCTTTCATTGTGCAACTTGTACACGTATATATCTTCATAGATAATTCCATTCAGCATGCATGATTTTTTTTTTTTTGAGAATGGCACCAAAACAACCTATATACTGTACATTGCTATTGGTGTGATATCATATTTTTTTGATTCTTATATTAGGCGCTCAAGGCTTCCTATTCATCAAATCATGCGTCTACAATAACCAGAGGTAAAATCATTTTAGTCATCACCCCTTCATAGACCATGTTTGATTGTATTCTCATCGCATTATTGATTTTCAGTGATGCCAAAAAAACAATGAATGTTGGATAGCATCTCCGAACTTTGGGAAATATATCTTCAGTTGATATGGCCACTCAAAGATGTCAAATGTATTGGTCATGCAGCTAGGTTAGTTATCTCATGGCCTTCAACCTTTGTATGTGACTTCTCCTTTTTATTGCTTTGTTCTGCTGATTTTTTTATTTCTCTCATGATACATTCCTTACGTCACTTTTCTGTTGTTGTACATTGAAGATAAATGGATGGTGCACGGCTGAGTTGGTTGCAAGGTGGAGAATGGGGCTGCTACCAGATAGTTTCAAGTTAATGTTATAGAATGTCATTTTCATGCTCAATGTACAGAAGTCATGTATATCTCAATGTACAGAAATCGTGTATATGTATTCTTTGGATTGCATTCCATCTCATGCAACCGACTCGATTTAATATATGAGATCTTTCTATTTTATTGATTGTTGCTTGTGTGCACTATCGATGTTGATCTAGTAACTATTATTGGTAGTATATAAAATACTAGTAAATTTTCAAGCTAAATCAGTTTGTGTAGGTTATGACCAATGCATATGAAGTATTGTTAGGGCATCTCCAGCCGCGCCCCCAGGAAGGCCTCCCCAGGCGATTTTTTCGTGCCGGCGCCGAAAAAACGGCCCAGTCGTGCCCCCAGGAGCCCGATTTTCGCCGGCCTGGGCCGAAAACAGCGTCGGCGGACCCAGGCCGAACCCTGCGCGCTGGGGGGCGCACGGGGGCGCCGGGGCAAACTGTTTTGGCGTGAAAAAGCCGCGGGCCAGCCGCGTCAGCGACACGGCGACTCGTCTTCCCCCAACTGCCTCGGTTCCCGCGGGGAATCAATGGCAAGGCTGCCGCCGGTCAGCCTTGCCATTGATTCCTCACGGGCGGCGCGTCATGGGACGGCGCGCCGACGCCTCCCCTCCCTCGCACGCGTACACACGGGCGCGGAGCGGCTATAAAGCCGGCGGTCTCACTCGCCTGAGCCCACACCAGACTCGCCCCTCGCCGCCGCCCAGCCCCTCTCTCTCTGTCTCCGTCTTCCTCTCCCGAGCACCGCCACCAGCCCCTCTCTCGCCCTCTCAACCTCCGCCGAGCCCGTCGCCATGGCAGAGCGCTTCCCCGGAGACGAGGCAGCGGCCAAAGGCTTCGGCCGCCGTTCGCTCCACGAACAGGAGTCCTGGCTCCTGTTCCAGGCGAACATCCCGGCGCCGCCGGACATGCGCGCCGGGCCGACGGGGTGGCGGCTCAGCGATGGGGGAGTGCCCGTTCCCCCGTTGCTCGACGCCTTGGCGAAGTCCAAGTACTTCGCCGAGGAGGTCAAGGTCGTGCGCGCCTCCCTGACCGACGCCGAGCGCTCCCACCCCCAGTACGCCGCTGACAACCACGCGGCTTGGGCGGTGTACTTCCAGCGCCGCCAGCACCAGCGCCTGGCGTCCACCAACGGCGCGCCGGTGGTCGGCGGCGTGAAGAACAGCGAGGGGCGCTACCTGTGGTGGGGCGTCCCCGGCCGCACGCTGGAGGGCGTGCTGACGTACCTCGACGGCAGCAACAACCCGCCATTGACGTACCCTCGCAACACCGACGCAAATGGGCGCCAAGGAGGTTCGGCTCCTCCTCGTCTTCCTCCTCTCGCTCTTCTTCTCACTCCTCCGGCACTCCGGCGCTTCTCGGCGTCAAGGTCGAGCCCGCGGCGGAGACGCCACTCGATCGGCGCACTCGCAGCGCCGGCATCGTCATCAACGAGGGCGGCCGGCGCGCCTTCTCGTCGGCTCCTCCGCGCTTCGTCAAGCCAAAGACGGAGCCGGGGCTGGCACCGGTGAAGACGGAGCCGGGGCTGGCGCCGGTGAAGACGGAGTTCGACGACGACGTCGCGGCCCTGGAATGGGCGCGCCAGGACTCCATTGCGATGAAGAAGGCGCGCCGGGAGAAGGAGAAGGAGCGCCAGCGCGCCGCCCTGCGCCGCTTCGAGGAGCGCCGACGCGGCCGCGATGAAGGTGGGGTCATCGTCATATGCGACAGCGACGGCGACGATGACGACGCGCCGCCACCAGTCCGCCATGGCGACGCCGGGCAGGGGTCCAGCAGGGGCGCCCGCGTCAAGGAGGAGAAGGCCGATGACGACGATGGCGGCGACGACTTCAGCCCTTTTTAGATTAGGTTAATGTAATGAAAATCCGCGAATTTCACCGAAATTTGTCATGTTTGGCCGAAATTGAACGTGTTTTCAGCATAACTTCGCCGAACGGTGCTATTTTGTTTTCTTAATACGCGCCTGGGGGCGGCTCTGGGGCGACGGCTGGGGACCAACTCGCCCCCAGGCCTAATTTTTGCGCCGGCTCACCCCCAGGCGGCGCTTTTAGGCGCCCCCTGGGGGCCAACGGCTGGAGATGCTCTTAGGCTGCAACTATATACGTTGCTAACTTGCATCGCTTCCTCATGTTGATTACCAACGCAATTATATCCGTTGTAGTAGACCCTAGCAATGCCACCAACGACAACACATATTAATGCGTTGGTGTAGATGTGAGCAACGGTTATATGGACATCCGACAACGCATTGATCCATTGCTAAAGGGGTGTTCCTCTTGTAGTGCATGATCATCTCATACAATAATGTATCACTCATCATGTCTTGACCATATCACATCACAACATGCCCTGCAAAAACAAGTTAGACGTCCTCTACTTTGTTGTTGCAAGTTTTACGTGGCTGCTACGGGCTTAGCAAGAACCGTTCTTACCTACGCATACAAAAACCACAACGATTTTTCGTCAAATATGTGTTGTTCTAACCTTCACAAGGACTGGGCATAGCCACACTCGATTCACCTAAAGTTAGACAAACTGACACCCGCAAGCCACCTGTATGCGAAGCACGTCGGTAGAACCAGTCTCGCGTAAGCGTACGCGTAATGTCGGTCCGGGCCAGTTCATCCAACAATACCATCGAATCAAAGTATGACATGCTTGTAAGCAGTATGACTAGTATCGTCCACAACTCACTTGTGATCTACTTGTGCATATCATATACGTATAGACCTGGCTCATGATGCCACTGTTGGGGAACATAGTATTTCAAAAAAATACCTACGATCATGCAAGATCTATCTACTAGAAGCATAGCAACGAGAGGGGAGAGTGTGTCCACGTACCCTCGTAGACTGGGAGCGGAAGCGTCTAGTGACGCGGTTGATGTAGTCGAACTTCTTCATGATCCAACCGATCAAGCACCGAACATACGGAGCCTTCGCGTTCAGCACACGTTCAGCTTGATGACGTCCCACGAGCTCTTGATCCAGTAGAACCTCGCGGGAGAGTTTCGTCAGCACAACGGCGTGCTGACGGAGATGAGGAAGTTACCGTCGCAGAGCTTCGCCTAAGCGCTGCAACGATATGACCGATGTGTGTTTCTGTGGAGGGGGGCACCACACACGGTTGGGAGAGATCAACTGATCAACTTGTGTGTCTATGGGGTGCCTCAACCCCTGTATATAAAGGAGTGGAGGAAGGGGAAGGCCGTCCCTCTCTATGGCGCGCCCTAGGGGAGTCCTACTCCCACCGGGAGTAGGATTCCCCCTTTCCTAGTAGAACTAGGAGCCCTTCCAAGTAGTAGGAGTAGGAGAGAAGGAAAGGGAAAAGAGAAGAGAAGGAAAGAGGGGGTGCAGCCCCTCCCCCTAGTCCAATTCGGACTAAGCCTTGGGGGGGGGCGCAGCCTCCTCTCTCTCTTTCCCCTAAAGCCCAATAAGGCCCATATACTCCCAGACGAATTCCTGTAACTCTCCCGTTCTCCGAAAAATACCCGAATCACTCGCAACCTTTCCGATGTCTGAATATAGTCATCCAATATATCGATCTTTAAGTCTCGACCATTTCGAGACTCCTCGTCATGTTCCAATCTCATCTGGGACTCCGAACTACGTTCGGTACATCAAAACACATAAACTCATAATACCGATCGTCATCAAACGTTAAGCGTGCGGACCCTACGGGTTCGAGAACTATGTAGACATTACCGAGACTGATCTCCGATAAATAACCAATAGCGGAACCTGGATGCTCATATTAGCTCCTACATATTCTAGGAAGATCTTTATTGGTCAAACCGCATAACAACATACGTTGTTCCCTTTGTCATCGGTATGTTACTTGCCCGAGATTCGATCGTCGGTATCACCATACCAAGTTAATCTCGTTACCGGCAAGTCTCTTTACTCGTTCTGTAATACATCATCTTGTGGCTAACTCATTAGTCATTTGCTTGCAAGGCTTATTATGATGTGTATTACCGAGAGGGCCCATAGATACATCTCCGACACTAGGAGTGACAAATTCTATTCTTGATCGATGCCAACACCACGAACATCCTCGGGGACACCTGTAGAGCATCTTTATAATCACCCAGTTATGTTGTGACGTTTGATAGGACAAAAGGTGTTCCTCCGGTAGTCAGGAGTTGCATAATCTCATAGTCATAGGAACATGTATAAGTCATGAAGAAAGCAATAGCAGTAAAACTAAACGATCATAGTGCTAAGCTAATGGATGGGTCTTGTCCATCACATCATTCTCCTAATGATGTGACCCCGTTGATCAAATGACAACTCATGTCTATGGCTAGGAAACATAACCATCTTTGATCAATGAGCTAGTCTAGTAGAGGCATACTAGGGACACTCTGTTTTGTCTATGTATTCACACATGTACTAAGTTTCCGGTTAATACAATTCTAGCATATATAATAAACATTTATCATGATATAAGGAAATAAACAATAACTTTATTATTGCCTCTAGGGCATATATCCTTCACGGACACGCCCGTGTACCCAACGCACGCACGCACGCACGCCCTAACCCTCGAACCCGACGCGCCCGGCGAGCCCAGTGCGCGGCCATACCCGCACTTGACGTGCCCGGCTCGTCGCCGTGGCTTATTAGTCCATCATTTACGCCCTAAACCGCGGCTCAGAGTAGCCCGGCGTCCTCTACGTCCCCGGCTCCTTCCGTAGCAGGGGGCACTCCCGCTTGAAATTCCCCCTGACGCCACACTTGTAGCATTTCACAGGATGGTTGTCCCCGCCGGTTGATGCTGTGCTCGCCGTGCCGTCGTCATCGTCCCGCGCACCTCCCTGACGCCGTTTGTAAGGGCATATTTCTCCCTAAGTAGTTTTGGTGATTGATGACAATGCATTTGCGGACTAATCGTGTGCTCTAAGCTCTTTCAGATATATCTCACCTAGGCACAAGACGATTATGTGCCCCTCGGAACCTATGGAAGACGGTGTTTCCTTTTGCTTCTTTTTCGGTGGATTTGAGTCATAGGAAAGCCGTACTATTAAGAGGGGGTCCGCTTCGGAAAGGTTTGGGTGGAATCAACACGTACACGTCTACTCATTCGCACCACCTTTCCTTTGCTTCTCTGGAGCTCCGGCTGTTTTCCTCGTCAGTACAAAACCATGGCTATCTACTACTACAACTGTCTAGCATGCGGTAGTACCGCTCAGAGAGAGCGGTAGTACCGCACAGCCACACGGTAGTACCGCCTCAGTACCGCGGTAGTACTGCACAGAGCGGTAGTACCGTAGCATGAGCACGGTAGTACCGTGTGGCTGGCCCAGCGTCGTAACTAGTACGGTAGTAGGTGCGAAAGTAATTTTTTACTTCCGCATCCTACGCGGTAGTACCGCTTTGGTCAAGCGGTAGTACCGTGTCGTGTTTTTGCTACGACCGTATTTCTGCGGATGTATTTTATTTAGTCCGCACTTGTCCTCTGCCTGTCTAGCTCTGCCTTGCGGTAGTACCGCAGGGATGTACGGTAGTACCGCTCAGGCAGTACTACCGCCCGCTGCTTCAACGCAACAAAGTTAGTCTTGGCTAGTACCGCACCAGCGGTAGTACCGCAACCAGAGCGGTAGTACCGCTAGGCCGAGCGGTAGTACCGTAACTTACGTGCGGTAGTACCGCGCTCTGCGGGCAGAAATGTGGGATAACGGTTGAATTTGTTCTCCCACTATATATAGGGAGTCTTCTTCTCCAAGAAGACTCACCTCTTCCTCCCCAAAGCTCCATTGTTTCTCAAAGCTCCATTTCCGCCGGATCTCTCTCCCTAGCCAATCAAACTTGTTGATTTCCTCGGGATTGCTTGAGAAGGCATCGATCTACACTTCCACCAAGAGATATTTGATTCCCCCACTAATCCATTGCGGATCTTGTTACTCTTGGGTTTTTGAGCACCCTAGACGGTTGAGGTCACCTCCGAGCCATATTCCATTGTGGTGAAGCTTCGTGGTGTCATTGGGAGCCTACAATTCGGTTGTAGAGATAGCCCCAACCTTGTTTGTAAAGGTTCGGTTGCCGCCTTCAAGGGCACCACTAGTGGATTCACGGCACCTTGCTTTGTGTGAGGGCGTGAGGAGAATACGGTGGCCCTAGTGGCTTTTTGGGGAGCATTGTGCCTCCACACCGCTCCAACGGAGATGTACTTCCCCTCAAAGGGAAGGAACTTGGGTAACACATCCTTGTCTTCACCGGCTCCACTTGTGGTTATTTCTTTCATTTACTTGTGCAAGCTTTCCTTGTTTATCTTGTATAGCTTGCTTGTGAGGTTGTTATCTTTGCTTCCTATAAGTTGTCATCATATAGTAGCATATCTAGACAACTTACTTTGTTGCTTAATTTAAATTGGTTAAGAAAAGCTAAAAATTGTTAGTTGCCTATTCACCCCCCTCTAGTCAACCATATCGATCCTTTCAATTGGTATCAGAGCCTCGTCTCTTTTTAAGGACTTTACCGTCCAAAGAGTATGGTTGACAACGTAGTCGAGATGGAGAAACATTCCGGTGGAACTCCGTCCTTTCCTACGTCCGATGGGGGAGCCTCGGTCTCTCGTGAGGAGTTCAATGTGGCTATGGACACATTGACAGAATCACTAACGACCGAGGTCAAAGGCATGTTTGAAGAATTACTAGAGGGACTCAAATTATCCACCACACCGTTGGAAGTGGTTCGTCCAACTACCAACGTGTCGGAGGCTATTCCCGACAAGGGAGAAGCTAGTAGTGAGCAAGTCCCGGTTACTAAGAATGGGAGTGGGATTTTTGCCCACTTCGCTCCTCCTATCCACTATGGAGGACCCGTTGCTACTCCGCATTTAAATTTCGTTGGTCCTCCTCCAAAGTTTATAAAAAATTCTGATTTTGCTACTTGGATGTTTCGCTTTAAACGTCATTTAAATCATTGCTCTACTAATCTTTGGAGAATCATTGAGCAAGGTTTTTATCCACGTGATCCCGACAACTTAACTCCGAGAGAAGCTGCGGATCATCAATTCAACGAGTCCGTTCTTTGCATACTTCAAGATGTTATCCCTCCCGAAGACATTGCACATATTCGACCCTTCATCGTGGCCAAGGAAGCTTGGGAGCATGTTGGCTCCATGTACAAGGGGAGTGCAAGCATTCAACGCTCTAACTATGAAGTTGTGCAAGATGAAGCCGATGAGTTTGCTATGATCGAAGATGAAGATCCTCGTGAACTTTATCGGAGATTAACCACTCTTGCGGTTTCTCTTCGAGATCATGGGAGCAAGGACACGGATGACAATTGGATCAAGCACAAGTTTCTCAAGGCCATGATGCCTTACCACAAGGCCATGTCCTCCGTCATTCGCCAAAGACCAGACTTCCACACTTTGTCATCAAATGAAGAGTTGGATGAGTTCGTTGCCATGAGGATCTTGGACAAGACCGCCGACAATGCGGTTTTAAGAGCTCAACGATCAAAGAAGCCTAACCTTGCCTTGAAGACCAAGCTTGTGGAAGAAGAGGAGGAGGAGGATGACGATGAGTGTTGCCCCGAGGAAACCAAATATGCCTATCATGAGCACATGGCTCTTGCTTCGCGGAAATTTTGGGGCAACAAGAAGAACTCAAGGCCCAACTTCAACAAGAACAACTCAAGTGGCAACAAGGGCAAGCAACGAGTGAGGACATGCTTCAACTGTGGAAATGTAAGCCACTTTGTTGTAGATTGCCCATATGGGAAAAGAGAAGACTTTGGAGGCAAGCTTATCCGGAAGGACAAGGCCAAGTCTTATCCCAACAAGAACAACTTCAACAAGAAGACCCCTCCTAAAGGGTTGGTGGCCCAAGAAGAATATGTTGAGGATGATGATAATGATGAAGATGATTAGATGGTCACCATGGCCACAATTGCTATTGCTACTACTCCACGCTCATCTCTCTTCGCCTCATCAAATGAGAACATCACCGCCAAGTGTCTCATGGCTAAGGCCACCAACAAGGTAACTCCAAACATCAACACTACCATCATCTCTAATCCTTCATTGACGGATTGTATTGATGAGAGTAAGGGAGCAAAGGAGGAAGAGAATGAATTTGAGTTGTTTATGAGCAAACTCAAGGGCAAACCCAAGTAGCACTTTGTTGCTCTCTTTGAACAACTCGGTGAGGCCAATGACATGATCGAGGCTCACGAGGAGAACATTGCTAAAATGGAAGGACATAGTCGAGACTATGCCGATGAGATATCGGACCTCTCTAATGCTCTAGAGGAAGAGCGTGGTCTTCGTTTGGCTCTTGAGGAGTCACACAACGATGATCATGCTAAATTAAAGAAAGATCTCGATCATGCTTTAGTTGTCCCTCGTATGCTTAATTCCGAGAAGGCAAAACTTGGGGTTGACCATGCTAGACTCAAGGAGGAGTTTGTTACACTTGACAAGGCTCACAAGGCCTAGAAAGGTATGCATGCTTCTCTCAAGGAGTCTCATGATCAACTCCAAGTTTCGCTAACCAAGGAAATGGCTATCTTTCCTCGCATGGTGTTGATTGATAATGCAAATGCTACTAACCCATTTGCGAGCATGTGCATCTTGTTGAAGAAAATGCCAAGTTGAAGAAGCAACTTGAGAAAGGCCTTGTGACATACATACAAGGTGAGAAGAACCTCAACGATCTTTTGAGTAATCAAAAGGAGGTTGTGGCAAAGGAAGGAATTGGGTTTGCTCCCAAGCCCAAGAAGAAGAAGAATGATAAGACCAAGCTGCCTCCCCCTCTCCAACAAACCTTTGTGAAAGAGGGAGAGGGTGCGTCTAAGAAGAAGAACAATGTGAAGGGTGGTGGAGTGAAGAAAAACCGCACCATACCATCAAACATGGCGGAGACTTTAATCCTTCTTATGTTTTATGTCGTGCTAGTGATGGTCATGTCTTTGCTAAATTTGTTGGTTCTTCTTATGAGTACATTGAATGGTCTATTTGGGTTCCTAAGACCCTTTTTACTAACCTCAAAGGACCCATTACCAAATGGGTACCTAAATCCAAGCATTGATCTCTTGTAGGAGTTTGCTTCCGGTGGGGGATCATGATTGCTCAATAGTGGAGCCACAAATCATATGACCGGAAGCAAAGACTTGGTGGTGGACGTGCATCTAGGTTCATCCATGGCCACCAACATCGAATGGGGTGATGCTTCATCTTCTAAGGTATTGGGGCTTGGCAAGGTTGTTGTTTCTCATGATCTCACGATCGAGAAAGTCATGCTTGTTGAGTCCCTTGCATATAACTTACTTTCTGTTCGCTAAGTTGCAATCATGGGCTTTGCTACATTCTTTGATATTGATACCATGTCCCTCTTGTGGAGCAAGACTCTTAAAGTAGACTATGTTGGACATGTCGAGAACGGTCTCTATGTGGTTAACTTGTCGGAGCAACCCACTAAGACCACGACATGCCTAATGGCTAAAGTTGACGTGGGATGGCTTTGGCATCGCCGGTTAGCCCATGTCAATATGAGATCTTTGCAAAGTCTTCTCAAGGGGGACGATGTCCGTGGACTAACAAATGTTAGCTTTGCCAAAGATCGTGCTTGCAGTGCTTGTATTGAAGGAAAGTTACATGAGAAGGCTCATCCTCCCACGACTATCATCTACTCAAAAAGGCCCTTAGAGCTCCTTCACATGGATCTCTTTGGGCCTCCATCCTTTGATAGTCTTGGGGGCAGAACATATTGCTTGGTGATTGTGGATGATTATTCAAGATACACATGGGTATACTTCTTCAAGAAGAAGAGTGAGACCCAACAAACCGTCATCAACTTTGCAAATGAAGCTCAACGACAACATGAAGCAAAGATTTTGATGATCCGAAGTGACAATGGCACCGACTTCAAGAACTACACCTTGGATGAGTTTCTTAGTGATGAGGGGATCAAACATTAATATGCAGCACCTTATACCCCTCGACAAAATGGTGTAGCGGAGAGAAAGAACCAGGCTTTGATGGACGCGGAAAGGACCATGATGGCGGAATTCAAATCTCCATACAACTTTTGGGCCGAAGCCATCAACACCGCGTGTCATGCATCCAATCGGCTCTATCTCCGCAAAGGCTTGAACAAGACTCCATATGAGATTCTTACCGGTAACAAGCCTAATCTCAAGTACTTCGGGGTGTTCGGGTGTAAGTGTTTCATCCTCAAGAAAGGTGCTCGTTTGTCTAAATTTGAGTCTAGAGCTCATGAGGGCATATTTGTTGGTTATGCTACAAACTCTCATGCTTACCGTGTCCTCAATAAGTCCAATGGACACACTGAGGTGACGAGTAACGTAGAGTTTGATGAGAATAACGGCTCCCAAGTGGAGCAAAGTGGTACTTGTGATGTAGGTGATGAAATTCCTCCTCAAGCCATAAGAAGAATGGGTGTTGGATATATCCTACCCATTGAGGAACCCCTTGTGGCCGAAGGAGAAGGACAATGTTCCACACAAGTGGAACCATCGTCAACCCAAGACCCACACGCTTCCAAAGAACAAAGTGAAGGCCCTCAACCGGACGAACAAGGCCAAGTGCAAGATCAATCACAAGATGGGGGGGAGCCACCAAATGATGCACAAGGCCAAGTTCTCTCCTCTGAGCGATATCAAGATCAAGAGGAAGCTCAAGATCAAGATCAATCTCTTGATGTCGCTCAAGACGATCAACTCAGTGCTCCTCAATTATCACTTGAAGAGCAATTGGAGCGTCGTGCTGCAAAAATTGCCTCCAGGCTTGCTTCTAGAGAACATCCCATGGAGAATGTTCTTGGAAGCATCAAAAGGGGGTAAGCACTTGATACGTCCCAAACGTATCCATAATTTTTGCTTGTGCCATGCTTGTTTTGCATCATTGTCTCATGTTTTTATCAAAGTTTTTTATCTTTTTAAGCATTTATTGGACTAACTTACTAATGGTTGCAAAAGTGCACAATGTTCTTGTTTTACACTTTATTGTGTAGGAATTACTTGGAAATTGACAAAAACGCAAAAGGAGTCGTATTGGAGTAGGACTCTGACTTTCCTGAAATCTGTCTGAGAACGTTTTTAGAAGATGCTCACGTTCCGGCACGAAGACAACGTCAAACGGAAAAAGCCTAGTGGCGAAAGTTGTGGGGAATTTCGAGAGGATGCTTCTGGATATAAAATTCGTCCAAATCGGAGTCCGGACGGCCGAGAAAAGCCCGTTTTACTGAAGCCCAAAATCTGATGACGGGAATCCGAGAGTCTATATAAAGAGAGGAAACCTAGGTCACCAAGGGTCACGAATTTTCCTCCTCCCAGGCCGCCGTCTTGGAGGGGAGGACTAGCACCATTGCAGCACCATCTACAAGGAAGAAGGGGGGCCAAGGAGCCGCTGCCCCCTAGGGCCGCCGCCGCCCCGGAGGGCTGCCGCCGCCGCCACGGCTGCCGCCGGCCGCCTCCTCCTCTCCGGGCTGCACCTCTCCATCAACACCACCATCAATCTCTTGCTCACCATGGCCATGTGTGAGTAGTGTTCTCCGGGGCTGAGGGCTTGTACGTGTAGCTATGTGGTTATCTCTCTCTCCCATGATGTGATCTTCGTTGTGATCATATGCTATGTTAATCTAGGGTGATCCCATGATATTTTCCCTTCCTCTATGTATTGAATTGATGTACTCACTTGTCTTTATCTAGTATAATCCCCGAGACCAAGGTGACAGCGGTCTATTGGACATGGATTAAAAGAATATTTTCATGAGTGATTTCCTCTTTTGTGTGTTGATTGAAGATTGAGAGTCTCTTGGTGCTTGTCTTTGACTATCCTGGAGATATGTTGTGGTGATTGTGGTACTCTCTTTGGATGGCCGCGGTGACATTGGGAAATCCATAGATTGAGAACTACAAACTTTGAGGTGTGCTTTTGTAGCCCTACATAATTCTCGTCCTCTCTTGACCACAAAGGAATGACCTCCGAGTGCGTCTCCATTGCATGTTTTATGGAAAATATCATGTGATTAGACTATGTCAATGTTGTTGGGAGTTGCCACTAGTGAAAGTATGAAGCCTAGGCCTTGTTTCCACCATTGCAATACCATTTGTGCTCACGTTTACCACATGTTTGCTTGCTGCCATTTTTATTTCAGATTTACAAATACATCTTTTGCCATCCATATCACTTGCCATTTAACATCTCTTCGCCGAACTAGTGCACCTATACATCTGACAATTGTATTCAGGGGCGGAGCCAGGATTTGAGTATAGGGGGGGCCAAGTTCAACGACAGAGCTACGGTTTTGACATAGAGGCCAAGCTAAGTTCGTTTTTTTTTAGATAAAAACAACTTTTGCTTTTACATAATAATTTGCCACTTCGACACAATATAAAATGACTAAAAATATAACTACCATAATATTATAAAAATTTACTGTATCACTTAGGCACTGTAGAGCAGGGTTTATTTGTATTAGTTTTAAAAAATCCGACTCTACGATGTCAATAAAAGAAAAAAGAAAAATAGTTTCATCGGAAGAGAACTTAGCTGGTAAACCTTATTTCCATGTGGATTATCATGCAATGTCAAAGCAAAGTCATCTTCCATTAAGACAATGCTTCAAATCTGATCATGAGTAGGCCGGGGCGTAGGAAGAAGTGGTGCAGTGCTAACTGCTTGAATTAATCACGGTAGAGTCTAACACGCTAGGGCCTACGAGACGTAGTAGAGGCCTGTACTCTGTAGGTATCTCATGGGCCTATTCTTTTTCCTGTTTTTATACTTGAGACAGAGAAGGCCCAGTACGTGGCTTCTCATGGACCTTTCATTTTCTCCAAATTGCTTGAGATTAGAAGGGGCCTAGTACGTGCAAGTAGATACAATTGACACCTTTACCGCTAACTAATGTGGAGTTTCCTCGATTGTTAGGGGGGGGGCAGGCCCCTGCTCGCCCCCCCTTGTCTCCGCCACTGATTGTATTAGGTGTGTTGGGGACACAAGAGACTTCTTGTATCTTGATTGCAGGGTTGCTTGAGAGGGGTACGTTCAACCTCCACTTCCCTGAGTTTGATAAACCTTGGGTTACTCACTTAAGGGAAATTTGCTGCTGTCCTACAAATCTCTGCTCTTGGAGGCCCAACACTGTCTACAGGAATAGAAGCGTGTAGTAGACATCAAGCTATTTCTGGCGCCGTTGCCGGGGAAGTGAGGTAAGTGAAGGTACCTTCTCTAGATCTTGCAATTAAATCTTTTTGTTTCTTGTTTTTATTTTCACTAGTTTTGCTTAATGGAAAACAACAAAAATATGAGAGAGCTTTATAAGCTCTACCTTGAACTTGGACATGATGTGTTCGAAGAGAAAATTAAAAAACCTTTGGAACTTTATTATTTGCATAACAATCATGATGGTGGTGATGTTATTAGTATGTTTTTTTTAATATCAATATTGCTAATGACATGGAAAGCTCTAAGCTTGGGGATGACACGTTTGATGAACATGATATTTTTAGTCCCCCAACTTTTGAGGAGAAAATTTACTTTGATGATACTATGCCTCCTAAATACGATGATTACCATGATGGTTATGATAGTCTTACTCTCACTATTCCTAATAAAAAAGATTTTTCTTATATGAAGAGTAATGACACTTTTATGCTTTTGGATCATGGAAATAATGCCTTATGTGATAGTTATATTGTCGAGTTCATCCATGATGCCACTGAAATTTATAATGAGAGAGGGAGACATGGTTCTAAATATCTTAATAATAATAAGTTTCCTCTCTTTATGGTGAATATTTTGAAGTTATGCTTGTTTTGCCTTCCTATGCTAGTTGCTTTGTGCTTCAATGAATTATTCTATTGCAATATTCCTATGCATAGGAAGCATGTTAGGCTTAAATGTGTTTGTTATTTGCTTCTTGATGCTCTCTTTTGTTCTTCAACTCTTATTCCTACGAGAGCATCATTAAAGCCTTAAGCCTATCTTTATGGCTATAAAGAAAGAGCTCTAGGGAGACAACCCTTGTTATCTTTGCTTTCAGTTTGTTCTTTCAGTTTTTAGTGGTCTTGATGTTTGTTACTACTGTAGCAACATCATTGTATCTTTATTTTTCAGATTTGTGCCAAGTTTAGCCTCCGATTGCAAGAAAGTTCAAAAGTTGTGACGTGCTGTCCAGAAAACAGATTCTGTCCTTGGACAGAAAAATTCGAATAAAATCACCAGATCATCTTTTTGATCTGAATTTTTCTGATAACGTGCTCTATACAATTGGCTTTCGAGCGTCTGTTCTGAGTTTTTTGATTTGAGTTGCAGAAGTCCCCCGAAACAATTATTTACTACCCGTTGGTCTGTTTTTCATAGATTCTGTCCCGTTTTGCCTTTTCTTCGTTTCGCAAACCTTGAGCTTGCTTTTTCTAAAAACCTTTTGGCAATCTTGAGAAACAGTAGCTCTTCAAGATTATCCTTATTTCCAGTAGGGAAAAATTATTTTATTGTGGGTACTAACCTCGCTAATCAGATTATGATGAGTTATGTATGAAGGGATTTTTCAAGTGTGCGAGGGAAGATGATAAAAGAAGATTCAGGAGGGTCAAACGCTCAAGCTTGGGGATGCCCCCGTGCACCCCCAAGAAATATTCAAGAAGACTCAAGCGTCTAAGCTTGGGGATGCCCCCATGCATCCCCTTCTCCATCAACAATTATCAGTTCGTCTTTCGTTCCACTATAATTATCACTTCATGTGTTATGTGCTATGCTTGGAGCGTCTTGCTCTTTTCTTTTTAGTTTTATTTTGTTTTCTTTGCTGGTTTTAAATAAGTTGCATCTGATCATTCTTGTTTGGGAGAGAGACACGCTCCGCTTTTTCATGAAACACTCATGTTCTTCACTTATATCTTTTTGAGTGTTTTAGCTACCTTGTTATATGCTTCTAGCTCTTGTTTTTCTTTCATATCATGTTCTGAGCTATTAGTTCTTTTATAGAAAGTACTCTCTTGCTTCACTTATATATTTTTGGAGAGTTGATTGGTTTAATTGCTAAATAATATGTTGGTAAAGTAAATGCCAAGTGTGGTTGTGGTGCAAAGAATAAAAAGCTTGCATAGTCTTGAAGATCATTGAGTAATTTGATCCCTATCAATTGTTTTGAGAAATTAAGTAGTCATGTCTAAACATGGAGATCATTTAATAAAGTCTTATTAGTGAAGAAATACCTTTGAAGTTTGCAATTGTTTAGTTTTTCACCATTGGTAGTTTTAAAGTTCTTGCTCTCTTTTTAGAAGTAAGATGGTTGACAAGGAAGACAGTGTAGAAGTCTTATAATTATGCTAAAAGGATGTTATAATTCTCTTGTACCGGTTAACATGTGCTTGCTAAAAACTTGCTAAACCAAAAACTCTGTACTGAGCGGGAATGCTGCTCGTGCATCCAAATTCCATAGCCAAAATTCTGCCATATGTGTCCACCATACCTACCTATGCATGGTATTTAATAGCCATTCCAAGTAAATTGCTCATGTGCTACCTTTAAAACCTTCAAAATTTATCCTTATTTGTGTCTCAGTTTTAACTCATGAGGAAGTGGTAGATAGTTCATTATTACTTGTGTTGGGCAGAACGACCCCTGACGTGCATGAATAATGTGCATGTCCTTAATTTTGCAAAAAGAGCTGGCAAAAGGGTATGCCCAGCCCACTTTACATGTCATCAATATCAATATCAAAAACCTCCTTCACACATCGTACCTGAGAAATCAGACAAACTTTGGCTAGTGATAAACAAAGGAGAAAGGCGAGTGTTATCATTCCTCTATGGGAGCCGCTCTTAAGTTCTGTTTGGCATGAGTAGTAGTGCATTGTTTATTATCATTCGTTGACATAAGTATACATCTCTCAAAATTGCTTTTATATCTCTATGTTTTCAAAAATAAAAAGCTCTAGCACATGAGTAATCCCTGCTTCCCTCTGCGAAGGGCCTATATTTTACTTTTAAATGTTGAGTCAGTTTTCCTATATTCTAATCTTCTTCCTCCACCATAAGCAAGCATCTAGTGTTAACCCTGGGTTCAAGTTGATTATGTTCAAAATTTCTGCTTACTTATATATAATCCTTGTGCATTGAACTTATCCATGAGATAAAATGTTGAAAAGTGGAAAGCATTGATGAAACTTTATCTTCCTTTTGTGTTAACTAGCATGCTTTTGATGAGAGAACTCCTTTGGGGCTAACAGTTGTGCTTAACTTTATAGTTTCATGTCTTCAATTGTACTATTCATGAAAAGAATTTACTTAGATGATCACTTGGTTATTCATTGTTTACTTGCTTTCAACTATAGACAATTGTTTTGGTTCACTTTATTTCAGTTCATGTGCTTTACTATATTACTTGATCAAGATTGTGTTAGTAGCATGTCACCTTAAAAATTATCTATGTTATCATTCTACCTACTCGAGGACGAGTTGGAATTAAGCTTGGGGATGTTGATACATCCCAAACGTATCCATAATTTTTGCTTGTGCCATGCTTGTTTTGCATCATTGTCTCATGTTTTTATCAAAGTTTTTTATCTTTTTAAGCATTTATTGGACTAACTTACTAATGGTTTCAAAAGTGCACAATGTTCTTGTTTTACACTTTATTGTGTAGGAATTACTTGGAAATTGACAAAAACGCAAAAGGAGTCGTATTGGAGTAGGACTCTGACTTTCCTGAAATCTGTCTGAGAACGTTTTTAGAAGATGGTCACGTTCCGGCCCGAAGACGACGTCAAACGGAAAAAGCCTAGTTGCGAAAGTTGTTGGGAATTTCGAGAGGATGCTTCTGGATATAAAATTCGTCCAAATCGGAGTCCGGACGGCCGAGAAAAGCCCGTTTTACTGAAGCCCAAAATCTGATGACGGGAATCTGAGAGTCTATATAAAGAGAGGAAACCTAGGTCACCAAGGGCCACGAATTTTCCTCCTCCCAGGCTGCCGTCTTTGAGGGGAGGACCAGCACCATTGCAGCACCATCTACAAGGAAGAAGGGGGGCCAAGGAGCCGCTGCCCCCTAGGGCCGCCGCCGCCCCGAGGGCCGCCGCCGCCACGGCTGCCGCCGGCCGCCTCCTCCTCTCCGGGCCGCACCTCTCCATCAACACCACCATCAATCTCTTGCTCACCATGGCCATGTGTGAGTAGTCTTCTCCGGGGCTGAGGGCTTGTACGTGTAGCTATGTGGTTATCTCTCTCTCCCATGATGTGATCTTCGTTGTGATCATAGGCTATGTTAATCTAGGGTGATCCCATGATATTTCTCCTTCCTCTATGTATTTAATTGATGTACTCACTTGTCTTTATCTAGTATAATCCCCGAGACCAAGGTGACAGCGGTCTATTGGACATGGATTAGAAAAATATTTTCATGAGTGATTTCCTCTTTTGTGTGTTGATTGAAGATTGAGAGTCTCTTGTTGCTTGTCTTTGACTATCCTGGAGATATGTTGTGGTGATTGTGGTACTCTCTTTGGATGGCCGCGGTGACATTGGGAAATCCATAGATTGAGAACTACAAACTTTGAGGTGTGCTTTTGTAGCCCTACATAATTCTCGTCCTCTCTTGACCACAAAGGAATGACCTCCGAGTGCGTCTCCATTACATGTTTTATGGGAAATATCATGTGATTAGACTATGTCAATGTTGTTGGGAGTTGCCACTAGTGAAAGTATGAAGCCTAGGCCTTGTTTCCACCATTGCAATACCATTTGTGCTCACGTTTACCACATGTTTGCTTGCTGCCATTTTTATTTCAGATTTACAAATACATCTTTTGCCATCCATATCACTTGCCATTTAACATCTCTTCGCCGAACTAGTGCACCTATACATCTGACAAGTGTATTAGGTGTGTTGGGGACACAAGAGACTTCTTGTATCTTGATTGCAGGGTTGCTTGAGAGGGGTACGTTCAACCTCCACTTCCCTGAGTTTGATAAACCTTGGGTTACTCACTTAAGGGAAATTTGTTGCTGTCCTACAAACCTCTGCTCTTGGAGGCCCAACACTATCTACAGGAATAGAAGCGTGTAGTAGACATCAAGCTATTTCTGGCGCCGTTGCCGGGGAAGTGAGGTAAGTGAAGGTACCTTCTCTAGATCTTGCAATTAAATCTTTTTTTTCTTGTTTTTATTTTCACTAGTTTTGCTTAATGGAAAACAACAAAAATATGAGAGAGCTTTATAAGCTCTACCTTGAACTTGGACATGATGTGTTCGAAGAGAAAATTAAAAAACCTTTGGAACTTTATTATTTGCATAACAATCATGATGGTGGTGATGTTATTAGTATGTTTTTTTTAATATCAATATTGCTAATGACATGGAAAGCTCTAAGCTTGGGGATGACACGTTTGATGAACATGATATTTTTAGTCCCCCAACTTTTGAGGACAAAATTTACTTTGATGATACTATGCCTCCTAAATACGATGATTACCATGATGGTTATGATAGTCTTACTCTCACTATTCCTAATAAAAAAGATTTTTCTTATATGAAGAGTAATGACACTTTTATGCTTTTGGATCATGGAAATAATGCCTTATGTGATAGTTATATTGTCGAGTTCATCCATGATGCCACTGAAATTTATAATGAGAGAGGGAGACATGGTTCTAAATATCTTAATAATAATAAGTTTCCTCTCTTTATGGTGAATATTTTGAAGTTATGCTTGTTTTGCCTTCCTATGCTAGTTGCTTTGTGCTTCAATGAATTATTCTATTGCAATATTCCTATGCTTGATTGCAGGGTTGCTTGAGAGGGGTACGTTCAACCTCCACTTCCCTGAGTTCGATAAACCTTGGGTTACTCACTTTAGGGAAATTTGCTGCTGTCCGACAAACCTCTGCTCTTGGAGGCCCAACACTGTCTACAGGAATAGAAGCGTGTAGTAGACATCAGCACTCATAGACAATTAGCAAACTATTGTGCTCATCAAGCTTTTGTCTCCTGTGTTGAACCTTAAAAGGTCTATGAGGCGCTCGAAGACCCTGATTGGCTTAATGCCATGCATGAAGAACTCCACAACTTCGAGCGCAACAAAGTGTGGCGTCTGGTGCCGAGGACAAAGGAGAACCATAATGTCATTGGAACCAAGTGGATCATTAAGAACAAGCAGGATGCTCATGGCATCGTCATTCGCAACAAGGCGCGTTTGCTGGCTCAAAGCTACTCCCAAGTCGAGGGTATCGACTACGGTGAAACCTTTGCCCCCGTTGCTCGCCTTGAATCTATCCGTTTGTTGCCTGCTTATGCTTCTCATCATAATTTTAAGTTGCAACAAATGGATGTGAAAAGTGCATTTCTTAATGGTCCTATTAATGAGTTGGTTTATGTCAAACAACCCCCGGGGTTTGAGGATCCTAAGTTCCCCAATCACGTGTATCAACTCGATAAGGCACTCTATGGCCTTAAACAAGCCCCAGGTGCGTGGTATGAGCATCTTACCGAGTTGTTACAAGATCGTGGGTTTGAAATTGGGAAAATCGACCCCACTCTTTTTACTAAGAAGGTCAAAGGGGAGTTGTTTGTCTGCCAACTATATGTTCATGATATTATCTTTGGTTCACCTAACAAAGCTTTCAATGATGAGTTCGCCGCACTCATGACCACACATTTTGAGATGTCCATGATGGGAGAGTTGAAGTACTTCCTTGGGTTTGAGATTAAGCAAAGAAGAGAAGGAATCTTTATCAAACAAGCCAAGTACACTCAAGACATGCTCAAGAGGTTTAATCTAAGTGATGTCAAACCGGCTACTACTCCAATGCCAACCAAGTGCCAACTTGACATTGATCCCAATGGTAAAGCTGTGGATCAAAAGGTATATCGTTCTATGATTGGATCCTTGCTTTACCTTTGTGCATCTAGACCGGATATTATGTTGAGTGTGGGAATCTGTGCACGGTTTCAAGCCTCACCTAAGGAAAGTCACTTTGTGGCAGTCAAGCAAATCTTTCGATATTTGGCTCATACCCCAAACTTTGGCTTATGGTACCCAAGAGGAGCAAACTTCAACCTTGTAGGTTTCTCTTATTCGGACTGGGCGGAAGACAAAGTGGATAGGAAGTCCACTTCCGGAGGGTGCCAATTCCTTGGTTGCTCACTGGTAAGTTGGTCTTCCAAAAAGCAAAGTTGTGAGTCTCTCTCGTCCACCGAAGCGGAGTATGTGGCAGCTGGCAGTTGTTGTGCTCAACTTCTATGGATGAGGCAAACTTTAAAGGATTACGGTGTCACTTGTGAGAAAGTGCCTCTTTGGTGTGACAATGAAAGTGCCATCAAGATTTCTCTCAACCCAGTGCAACACTTCAAGACGAAGCATATAGAGATTCGGTATCACTTCATCCGGGATCATATTCGGCAAGGAGAAATCGAGCTTCACTATGTCAACACTCATGATAACCTTGCAGATATCTTCACAAAGCCATTGGATGAAGCAAGATTTCGCGAATTAAGGCATGAGCGAAATATCATAGATTTGAGCAATGTGGCTTGAGACCTTGCAAACACACCTCCCACTCAATATAGTCATCTTGCCTAGATGTAGGCATGGACATAGGGGGAGTATTGTTCTCTCAGTGAACTATTCCTCCCCCCATTATGCATAAATTGATCAAGTCTGTATCATTTGCCATGTTAAATGGTATAAATGCTTCAAGACGAGTGTTGGTCATGGGCCCAAGGATAGTTCTTTGCGGTGCCATACCAAATAACTCAAACATAGGTGGCTTCAGCCACCGACCTCCTCTTTGGAGGAGTGTCATGTGTGTTGTTTCTGTTGTGTGCTGTCTCTTTTTCCATGTGCCTTGCGTGTGCGCTTTTTTCTTTGCTCAAGCCTCTTGTCGAAACTCGCATCTCCTTGGGGAGCGGTACTACCGTGAGTAGTCACGGTACTACCGCAAGAGAGTATACGGTACTACCGCAACCAGCACGGCAGTAATTTTTTACTGCCGCTGGTAGAGCGGTACTACCGCTCCGAGTGCGGTACTTCCGCCCGGGCGGTACTACCGCGATGACCGCGGTACTATCGCACTTGTTCGAACGGCTGGGGGTTATAAGCGGGCAGGGGGAGTTCTAACTCCCCCATACCCATTCATCTCGTCTCCCCCACGCCGTTTCTCTCTTTCTCCCTCAAGAACGCCGCCGGAGGACCTCGCCGGATCTCCTCCCTCGGCCGCTCTCCTCGCATTCCGACCGGTGGGATCGTTCCCCACCTTGACCTCTTACTACCCCAAATCCCCTCTTCTTTTTTCCCGGTTGTTGTTTTTAGGTTTTGGTGAGATGCTTGTTGTTCTTGTGTTCTTCTTGTCATTATCCATGGAAGATTAGGATGTAGGAGAGTTGTTATGCAATAGAAATGCTAGTAAGTATGCTGCTACTAAGTTGCTATGATCAGCCGTAGTACCGTTCGCCGTTCTACGCGTTTTAGTCTAGATCCGTTTTTCAGATCTGACCCGAGCGGTACTACCGCTGGCTGACCGCGGTACTACCGCTTTTTCGCGTAACGGTACTACCACTTTGTCGCGTAACGGTACTACCGCCCTACGGAGCGGTACTACCGTGATGAATGCAGATGTAAATTTTTAGTACCGCGTTCTGAGCAGTACTACCGCAACTCTTCCAAGCGGTACTACCGCCCCCCAAGCGGCACTAAAATTTTATATCCGCTTTCGTCAAGCAGTACTACCGCTTGTTTCATATCTTCTTCATAGCACATACATATTATCCTTTCTACATGTTTCGTATGCCTTTTTGTGGCTTTTGCATTGATTCTCTTTGTGTTTCCTTCGTGTTCTTGTGCTTGTGTCTTAGGTGGTGGCTGCGGTTCCAATGTTCGTCGCACCAATCCCAGCCATGACACCTTGTCCAAGCGTCTGCGCACCCAAAGTGATGTGCCTGAGGGCTCCAATGCCCCCCAACGTAGATTCAAGACCGCCGCCAACAAGAACAAGGAACCAACTATGACCATGGAGGAGATGCCAGCTCATGAGTTCATGGCAAGGAGGAAGATCAACCCTTATGCAGATCCCCGGGCTCAATTCCATGGAGATGAACTGTTCTGGACCAAGCAGCAGTTTCGTATCTACACAGAGGTACTCAAGAGGAAGCACAACCTGTATGTGGATGCTCATTGGATTGACATGGCCCACATGTGGAGGGATGATCACCGGGCCTACTTTGCCGAGGCTCTGGATCTGGTGGAGCAGTTTGGGATTGAGCACATCATGACATTTCAGATGGATTTTGACCCAGAAATCGTGGCACAGTTCTATGCTTCGTTGCACTTCCATACCAAGCAAAGGGACAGTACAAGGCTCATGTGACTCACAAGCAATCTCGTCAGCGTGACAAGAAGATCATGAGGATCTTTGGTGAGCATGTGTCTAGTGGGTCCTAGGAGATCATCACTCCAGAGGCAGAGTGGATTGCCCAACAGGGCTACAAGTAGTCTGAGTCTGAGGAGGAGCAGCAGGAGTCTGATGGAGAGCATGACGACTGAGTTCTTCCACCAGAGCTACCACCTATCTTAGGTATCCTCTTTCCCTTTGTGGTGTCTCGATGCCAAAGGGGGAGAGAGTGTTAGGATTTGCGTCTTGTGCCGTGTCTATTTGCTTTTCGTTGGTCGAACTTTGTTTGCTTGCTTGTGTTTGTGGCGTGTGCATGAGACTTTCATATGGTGTAAGACATATGCTCCCCTCTCGTTAACTCGTTAGGTTGTGAGCAGTTGATTTACTTACCCTTTATATGTGCTCACCCTATCCTCCGTACAATTGTGAGTAGATTCTTATTCTTTGTATGCAAGGAGTATATTGTTTGTAGAATATAGGGGGAGCATTCATCCTAGTATGTGTGTTGTGCAGTCCAAAGCACTCTCCTTTGTATGCACACATCTAGGGGGAGCTTACCTATATTCTATTGCTTTGCTAGGTTTGCCTACTTTCTTATATATCCTTGTGCAAATCCCGTATTGTCATCAATCCACCAAAAAGGGGGAGATTGTAAGGGAATATTTCTCCCTAAATAGTTTTCGTGATTGATGACAATGCATTTGCGGACTAATCGTGTGCTCTAAGATCTTTCAGATATATCTTACCTAGGCACAAGACAATTATGTGCCCCTCGGAACCTATGGAAGACGGTGTTTCCTTTTGCTTCTTTTTCGGTAGATTTGAGTCATAGAAAAGCCGTACTATTAAGAGGGGGTCCGTTTCGGAAAGATTTGGGTGGAATCAACACGTACACATCTACTCATTCGCACCACCTTTCCTTTGCTTCTCTGGAGCTCCCGCTGTTTTCCTCGCCAGTACAAAACCATGGCTTCCTACTACTACAAATGCCTGGCATGCGGTAGTACCGCTCACAGAGAGCGGTAGTACCGCACAGCCACACGGTAGTACCTCCTCAGTACCACAGTAGTACCGCAGCATGAGCACGGTAGTACCGTGTGTGTAATGCCCAGGATAGAGTTATACCTCCTACGTGTCGAGGCACGACTTAAAGGCATAAGTCCATCCTAGAATGATCTCAAGTTTGGTAATCTTTGCACAACTCATGTAAAAGAGGGGATAGTAAACTGAAAATAGTTGGCTTACACTCGCCACGTCACAGAATTACAGTACAAGTCTCAAACATCATACATTAAGAACACTACAACCCTCTAAGGGCAAAAGCCAAAAGTCAAAGTACCAAACTCAGATAAATAAACCACAGGCGGATCGAATCCTAGTAAGAGGCTCCACTACTGATCGTCCGGGTAGCGCACATAGTACCGACTACGCTCCTCGTCGTACTCCCAATCCAGCTCGGTGCCATCACCTGGATAGCTCACAGCTGGACCTGCATCTGGTGTGTGAAGTAACTGTGAGCCACAGAGGACTCAGCAATCCCGTTCCCGGGTAACAGAACTATCAAAGCCTTTGGGTGAGGGAAAGGCTGAAGAAAGAACAAGTCTGCAGCAGCAACTAGCATCTAGCGAAGTGATCCTAGCTACAAGCTCACAAACATAACCCCTCCGTGTTCAACTCCCGAATCCCTATTCGGAAATTGACAGTCACGGAACACACGCTGGTAGTGTATTAGTAACATTGTGTCAAGTTATCTACAACCGGAATTAACAAGCTCCCATCTGCCACATAACCGCGGGCGCGGCTTTCGAAAGTTCAAACCCTGCAGGGGTGTTCCAACTTGACCCATTACAAGCCCACGATCCGCGGAGTCGCAACTCCAAAGTGGGAAGACCCGAGTATCCTCGGAATCCCGTGCTCAAGATATACCGAACTAAGGTAAGGCTAATCCAGCAAATCCTCCCGGCGTGTCGACACCCTGATCGTAGCCGCGCGTATCTAGGTCTCAGGACACGACCGGATGGGCGATGCTACAGGTGTATGCCAGATACCTCGGGTTGCCCCAAGGCGGCCCTGCAGGACCCCCGTTTCGGACCAACACTCATGTGGAGCACTGGCCCGGGGTTGTTGATTAAGAAAGAGGGTTAATTACTCCCTATGCAAGTTTAGTTTGTTATTAGGCAAATAGTACCAATGTTGGGACTTGCTGGAAAAGACTTAGCACTTAGCGGTTTATCGAGGGGGTCCCATACACCCCAACCGTGTTAGGAACGCATAATCAAGGAACATAATACCGGCTTATACGGATCCTAACGGCATGAGTGGAACAAATCACCAAGCAAAAGGCTTAGCCTTCCACCCTTGCCAATATATAGATGATTTTAGTTTAAGCATTTATATAGTGTGATATAACCCAACCAAACTTCAACATGGAGCAAGCATCTTCACTTCACCTGCAACTAGCAACGCTATAAGAAGGGCTGAGCGAAGCGTACTTAGCCAAGCAACGGTTTGCATAGGTAGGGTGGTTAAACATGGCAATTGGTTACAAGTAGGAGGCTGACAAGGAGAACATGGGCATCGAGGCAAAACTATAGATCGAGACTACTAGCAATAGGCAAAGATAGTAATGTTATCGGGGTTCGGTCATCTTGCCTGAAGAGAAGTCGTTCGGATCGTAAGAAGGGTCCTCGTGCTCAACCTCGTTGGAAACCTCGTGCTCAACTTCGTACCCGGTCTCAGCTTCCGGCTCTAAACAAAACAATCACACCAAGCACCAATCAACAAGATGCAATGCGCACTCGAAAAACATGAATGCATGATGGATGCACTAAGGATGCACATGGAGCACGTAAAACATCACTCAAGCAAAACACCTCAAAACAAGATAACAATCTGATATTATTAATCTACACAGAAAAACACCCAAGTTTGATATAAGATTCGCTGAAATCGGAGTTACGGGCTAAAAGTTATGCCCGAAACAAGATTTGAGCGAAAACTGAAAATTACAGCAACATAGCAACTTGGGAGCTCAAAATAATTAAGCTACAGCACCCAACTAGCATGGCAAAGGACATGAACACAAACTAGACATATAGTACAGCAACTAGGTCCAAAGTGCACCCCCAACGGAGTCACGGATCAATAGCAATGATCTTGGACATATTGAACTTTGCAATAAAATTCTGGCAGCAGAATTTTATTGAAACTTTAGAGCAAAAGATAAACATGCTACAGCCACTCAAATGGACATGTGAGGACATGAATGGAAAGACAACAATATATACTACAAGGAACAATCAAAAACCACCCCAAAACTATCATGCTTCTCCCTAGAACATCACACAAACATGGCATCGGAACGTTACAGATTTCAGACTTAGTGAAAATTCACTAAGTCCCAAAACAGCAATATCATCTTAGCATATAAAAGAGCATGTTTAAGTCACCTCGAAACTAAACATGGCAAAGGGTAAGCACCTCATCAACATACACATGAAGGTGATCCCGAAACACACAAGCATGCATCATAGAGGTGAACACAACGATTGCAACGAGCTCAACAAGATGGCATTTCATAACAAGTGAAAACACAACATGTGAACATGGCACTTTGCAATGATGATAATAAGGAAACAATAAATCTACCATGCAACCTATCACACACAACACGTAGTTCGTGGCAAGACGAACACGTGGACATGTCATTTGCATCGTTTGGACAAACGAGCTAAAAGTTATCACATGTCAAAGGTGGCATGAAAATAACACATAACAGCAGTTTATATCATGATGCACTCTTGCAACAGCAAAACAAGTGTCAAGATGACATCTAGCATGCATGACAACAACAGGTAAAACGTAGAGGGCATCTCCACGAACATCTGGACATGCTACACGCGCAAAACGGAGCAACAGGCACAAAGTTACAGCAGGTCAAAGTTTGCATTTCAGATTAGATCTCAGGGACTTAGGAGGATTTGAAATAACCTCAACGGATCCAGATCTGATGAACAGTGCGGAGACGGGCCCGGTGCGCGCGGATCCGGCCCAGAGGAAGGCGAGCGGCGGTGCGGGGCCCGTGGCCTGGCTGGCCCGGTGGCGAAGGGCGAAGGGGCGAGGCGGCCCAGGGTTGTTGGAGGCGGCGGCTCGCCGCGCGGGAGTGGGCCGGCCCGGCGGAGCAGGCCCGCTCGGGCGAGCGGCGCAGCTGGCGCGGGGAGTGGGAGGCCCAGCCGGCGGCTGCGCTGTCGCCTGGCGTCGCGGGCGCGGTGTACGGGGCTCGGGCCCGTACGCTGAGAAGGGGCGAGCCCAGCTGGCGGCTCGGTACGCTGAGAAGCACGACGAAGCGGTCCCCCTGGCGCGGGATCCAGGCACGCGACGAAGGGTCGGGCCTCTGGTCTGGCGCGGAGGATGCGGCGATGGAGGCGAGCTGTCGGCCGGGGAACTGGTCCCTCGGTCGCTGCGATGACCCTGGCGCTCGATCCCACGGATTCCCTCGGGATCCAGAAGAATAGTGGATTGGATCTGAGAAAAAGGGAAAAAAAAGAAAGTGGAGAAGGGGGAAGAAGAAGGGGATGCCCAAATAGACTAGGGGGGTCTATATGTAGCAGTTTTTAGGGTTAGGAGGGGATTTAGGGGCGCTAGGGGCCCTCCGATCGCGATCCGACGGATCCGATCGCGGGGGTTGATTTAAAAGGCCTAGACGGAGAAAAGAGACTGCAGTAGGGATGTTTCCGGGACATGAAGTAAAGGCACTTCGGGCCCACACGAGCAACGGATGGAAAAGTCAACGGAGTCCAAACGAGACGAGATTTGAGAGGCGGGTTGCACACAACAAAACAACAACACACAAAACAACCTCGCGGCACACCGGTAACGAAAAACGCCCGAACAACAAAGTAGGCCTACGGGACGTCACGGACACGTGAGGGAGCTCAGGAACACGAAACGGACAACGGGAAGGAACGCCACGAACCGGATGCAACCCACAACACAAATGCAATGCAATGCACATGTCTACATGATATGAATGAATGCCACACACTCACACAACAAAATGACAAAAGCCTGAAAGACAAGAACCCGAAAAGGAAATAGATGAAGCCGGAGATATATTATAAGCCCAAAAGGGAAAGTATTACATCCGGGGCATTACAAACTCTCCTCTACTACAAATAGATCTCGTCCCGAGATCTAGGACTGGAAAAAGGAAGGGTACTCGGAACGAAGATGATCTTCTCGTTCCCAGGTAGCTTCTCGGTCTGTGTGATGTGACCACTTGACTTTCAGAAACTTGATGGACTTGTTGCGAGTCTTGCATTCGGTTTCTTCGAGAATTGCAACTGGATGCTCTCGGTAGGAAAGGTCTTGTTGAAGATCAATCTCCTCAAACGGAATCATGCGCTCAGGTGCCTTGAAGCATTTGCGAAGCTGAGACACATGGAAGACATCATGAACATTTGCAAAGTTGGAAGGGACCTCGAGCTGATAGGCTAGATCGCCTCTTTTGCCAAGAATCTTGAAAGGCCCGACGTATCTAGGAGCAAGTTTTCCTTTGATACCGAATCTTTGGGTGCCTTTCATCGGAGAAACTCGGAGATAGACATGATCACCGATGTCGAAAGCCAAATCACGATGCTTTCCATCATAGTAGCTCTTCTGACGCGACTGAGCGGCCTTGAGATTCTCACGTATGACTTTGCACATTTCTTCGGCTTCTGAGATCAAGTCATTGCCAAGAAGTTGGCGTTCGCCTGTTTCAGACCAGTTGAGAGGGGTACGGCACTTTCTGCCATAGAGAATTTCGAACGGTGCTTTGCCTGCACTTGCTTGAAAACTGTTGTTGTAAGAGAACTCGGCAAATGGAAGGCAGTCTTCCCATTTCATGCCGAAGGAGATGACACAGGCTCTGAGCATATCTTCTAGGATCTGATTCACACGCTCGACTTGACCACTAGTCTGAGGGTGAAAGGCAGTGCTGAACCTGATCTTCGTGCCCATGGCGGACTGAAAGGAGTCCCAGAACCTTGATGTGAACAAGCTGCCACGGTCTGTGGATATCACTTGAGGAATGCCATGTAGGGACACAATTCTGGAAGTGTACAGCTCTGCAAGTTGAGCTGCATTGATTGATTCTTTGACTGGAAGAAAGTGAGCAACTTTGGTAAGCTTGTCAATCACCACAAAGATAGCATCATTGCCTCGCTTGGATTTAGGAAAACAGTGACGAAGTCCATTTCAATGTGGTCGAACTTCCACTCGGGGATAGGAAGAGGTTGGAGAAGACCGGCTGGACGTTGATGTTCTGCTTTCACTCTTCTGCATACATCACATTCATTCACGAATTGGGCAATCTCCCTTTTCATGCGTGTCCACCAGTAAGATTGCTTGAGGTCTTGATACATCTTGGAACTGCCAGGATGAATGGAAAGGAGAGAATCATGAGCTTCTTCCATTATGATCTTCCTGAGATCACCTTTGGGAACAACGAGTCTGTCCTCGAAGAACAAGGTATCTCTCTCATCAACACGGAAGCACTTGTATTTTGGAGTGCCCTTTGCAATCCCATGTTTCACCTTCTTCACCATGGTATCACTGAGCTGGGCCTCACGGACTTGATCTTCCAAGGTAGGAGCAATTTGGAGATTAACAAGAAAACCCTGCGGAACAACCTGGAGGTTGAGCTTCCTGAAAGCTTCACAAAGCTCAGGCTGGTATGGCTTGATAAGAAGGCTGTTGCAATATGCCTTTCTGCTCAAAGCATCTGCAATGACATTCGCCTTGCCTGGAGTGTATTCAATGCTGGGGTTGTACTCTTGGATCATCTCGACCCAACGAGTCTGGCGGAGGTTCAGATGCGGCTGTGTGAAGATGTACTTCAAACTCTTGTGATCGGTGAAGATGTCGACCTTTCTGCCCAACAACAGATGTCTCCACGTAATCAGAGCATGTACCACAGCTGCTAGCTCGAGATCATGTGTGGGATAGTTCTTCTCACTTGGCTTTAGCTGCCGAGAAGTATATGCCACAATTTTCTTATCTTGCATGAGCACACCACCAAGACCTTGCAGAGAAGCGTCACAGAACACTTCATAGGGCTTGGTTTCATCCGGAGGAGTCAGAACTGGAGCAGAGACAAGCTTCTCTTTGAGGGTTTTGAAAGCCACTTCACACTCGGGAGACCAAAAGTATTTGACATTCTTCTGAAGCAGGTTGGAAAGAGGCTTGGCAATCTTGGAGAAGTTCTCCACAAACCTTCTGCAATAGCTGGCAAGACCCAGAAAACTGCGGAGCTGCTTGACGTTCTGAGGAGCTTCCCAGTTGACAATTGCTTCAACTTTCTCGGGATTAACCGCAATACCGTCAGCTGAGATAATGTGACCCAGGTACAAAACCTTATCGAGCCAAAACTCACACTTGGAGAACTTGGCATAGAATTTATGCTCTCGGAGTCGATCAAGAACCAGACGCAAGTGCTTTTCGTGATCTTCTTCATTCTTGGAAAACACCAGAATATCATCCAGATACACGAGCACAAACTCTCCAGTATAGGGGTTGAAGATGTAATGCATCATCCTTGAAAAGGTAGGAGGAGCATTGGCGAGACCGAAGGACATGACGGTATACTCGTATGAACCGTAGCTCGTTCTGAAGGCCGTCTTGGGAATGTCTTCCTCGCGAATGCGAATTTGATGATAGCCCATTCGGAGGTCAAGCTTAGAGAACACTTTAGCTCCTTTGAGCTGCTCAAAGAGTTCGTTGATGTTGGGGAGCGGATACTTGTTCTTAATCGTCTTCTTGTTCAATGGCCGGTAGTCAACACAGAGACGCTCCGTGCCATCTTTCTTCTTGACAAATAAGACACCACAGCCCCACGGAGATGTACTCGGTCTGATGAGACCCATACTCTCCTGCTTATCAAGCTGCTTCTTCAATTCCTTCAATTCATCCGGAGAGAGCTTGTAAGGACGCCGGCAAGCAGGTTCAGTGCCCGGCTCGAGTTCAATGACAAACTCGACCTGACGGTGTGGAGGCATGCCTGGAAGATCTTCTGGAAAGACGTCTTGATATTCGTTCACCACTGGAATTTGCTCTATGGCATTAATTTCACCCTTATCATTAAGAGAGAAAAGCCGAATAGTATTATCCCTGGAGGCGAAGATAATCACATCATCATCAGAATGAGTCAATTTGACTTCCTTTTGAGCGCAATCAATGTGAGCATCGTGCTGAGAAAGCCAATCCATTCCCAGAATGAGGTCGATGTCAGAATGACCAAGAATCACCGGAGAAGCCAAAAATCGATAATCACCCATGCGAATAGAAACATCCGGAGCATAAACACTGGAGTGCATTCGTCTTCCCGGAGAAATAACTGTTAACTCCCTTGGCAGATTTTTGGTGACAATATCGTGCTTGGATGCAAAAGGATATGACATGAAAGAGCAAGAAGCACCCGAATCAAATAACACTTTAGCAGGGATAGAGTTCACTGGAAGGTTACCCAAAATGACATCAGAAGAAGCCTCCGCTTGTGCTGCATTCATCAGATTAACCCTTGCTGCCTTTGGATCATGCCTGACAATAGTTGAACTCACAGGTGGAGGAGGAGGAAGACGCTTCGGATTCGGACATCTGTTGGCATAATGACCCTTCTGGCCACACTTGTTGCACACCACTTCAGAGAGAGGACGGAAATGAGAGCCACTGGACTTGGAGCCTTGAGACTGAAACTGCTTCTTCGACTGGTTGCTCGGGTTGGGTGGGTGGGAGAAACCACGACCACTAGAGTTCTTGTTGTTGGAGTTGTTGAAGTTGCTGGAGTTGTTGTATGGAGCTCGAATCACTGGAGGAGGAGGAAGCCAGAATTTCTGTTGCTTCGAGACCATCTGAGACGATGAGGAAGAGTGAACAGCATCTCGAATTCTCTTCTTAGAAGCCTCCATCTTAAGCTGAGATGCTTCTTGTTTCAAAGCCATGTTATAGAACTTATCGAATTCGTCTGGCTCGAACAAAGTGAGAGCAAGCTGAAGTTCATCTTTGAGACCTCCACGGAACTGATAGATTTTACTCTTTGCATCAGGAATGTCTTGCTTTGCATAGCGAGCGAGGTTTTGGAACTTGACATTATACTGATAGACTGTCATGGAGCCCTGCTTGAGGTTGCGGAATTGCTCACGCATACCCTCGATAACACTTGAAGGAATGTGATGCGAGCGGAAATCCTTGCAGAAATTCTCCCAAGAGATCACTTGACCCGGCCTTGAGTCTTTGTACTGCTGCCACCAGTCAGCTGCTTGATCTTTCAGTTGGAAGGCTGCAAACTTCACATAGTCATCTTCTTTCACGTTACTGCACTCAAAATGCTTCTTGATATCGGTTAGCCAATCCTCAGCATCAAGAGGGTCGACACAGTAACTGAAAGCTTTAGGATTGTTAGCCAGGAACTGGTTGAGAGTAGCATGGTGCTGCTGGAAGAAGTTGCCTTGGTTCATTGGAACGCCCTGATTAGCTTGATTAGCTTGCATAGCTTGCATTTGCTGCATCATCTGCATCATCAACTGAGTGTTCTGAGCTGTAGTCTGCATAATTGCTCTCCAAGCCTCAGGCGGAGGAGGAGGTGAAGGAGGACGTTCTGGAACCTCTTCACCCTCTGGGTTTGCATTCGGAACCCTTTTCGGAGCCATCCTGTAATAGATGACCACGAATCAGCAATTGATTGACAAAAGGAATAAGCTGAATCAATGGAATGAATTGCAACAAGTCTTCACAATAATCATTCGAACAATAAGAACGAATGAAATCATCCGAACAAGAGGAACGAAGGAATTTCTCAGTTAATTGATAACATCAGTCTTCACGAGAAGCCACATAGGGATCAAAAGGATAAAATAAGTAAACAACAAGGTACAGAAAGGAACAAACACAAGAGAGGAGTTTCGTTCTAACATCTTTGTGCTGAAAGTATATGAACGCGTTACGAAAAAGGTTTTGCAATCCCCGGATCAGCATAGCCAAGGACCCTTTAAGATGCAACTCCTGATAGTAACCTCGGTCATATAACCCCTTCACTCAATGTCGAACCCCGAACTCACTAACCTGCATTCGTTGGAAGAATGCCTACGATCTACTGGATAAAACCCGCCTATAGTTTTCCGAAAGATTCCAGTTATGCAATCAGGTGTTGGGGATACACGGGAAGCACCGCGCAATCAACTCTAACCTACATCCAGGTGTATCCATCCTTCAACACATAACCAGTCTTTCTCGGAAACTGTGTACCTCGGACCTTCGAAAAGCATCCACTATAACAAGCTATGGCAATACTCCCGAACTACCTCCCCAGTACTGGGTGATGTCGGGGTTATCTTGCCACTGGCCGTATAGGGGAGATTTTCGATGTCGGCCGTCTTAAGTATTTAGTACTGTCGCGATAAGCTTGTTACAATGATACCCCGAAGCTCAACTCCTCGGTAACAGGAGGCATCGGGAACAATACCCTTGTCACAAGAACATCGAAACAATCCCAGAATACTCGCGGGATTCCTAAAAAAAAAAATTGTGCAAATTTTGAAGATAGGAGAGACAAGAGTAGACGTCAGGAGTCCTCACCAGAGAGAAAGGGGATGAGAAGCAAAGAAATCCTACTCTCCGATATAATATAGGACTCAAAAAGTTTTCAGTGTGTGCCTAGACTCAACCGTCAACGGTTCGATCAAACAGTGGGGGCTCCTAGGTCGGAGAAGGCTCTGAATACCAACTTGTAATGCCCAGGATGGAGTTATACCTCCTACGTGTCGAGGCACGACTTAAAGGCATAAGTCCATCCTAGAATGATCTCAAGTTTGGTAATCTTTGCACAACTCATGTAAAAGAGGGGATAGTAAACTGAAAATAGTTGGCTTACACTCGCCACGTCACAGAATTACAGTACAAGTCTCAAACATCATACATTAAGAACACTACAACCCTCTAAGGGCAAAAGCCAAATGACAAAGTACCAAACTCAGATAAATAAACCACAGGCGGATCGAATCCTAGTAAGAGACTCCACTACTGATCGTCCGGGTAGCGCACGTAGTACCGACTACGCTCCTCGTCGTACTCCCAATCCAGCTCGGTGCCATCACCTGGATAGCTCACAGCTGGACCTGCATCTGGTGTGTGAAGTAACTGTGAGCCACAGAGGACTCAGCAATCCCGTTCCCGGGTAACAGAACTATTTAAGCCTTTAGGTGAGGGAAAAGGCTGAAGAAAGAACAAGTCTGCAGCAGCAACTAGCATCTAGCTTACGCAAGTGAGAGCGAGAAGAGAAGGCATCGGCGAGAAGTGATCACGAAGTGATCCTAGCTACAAGCTCACAAACATAACCCCTCCGTGTTCAACTCCCGAATCCCTATTCGGAAATTGACAGTCACGGAACACACGCTGGTAGTGTATTAGTAACATTGTGTCAAGTTATCTACAACCGGAATTAACAAGCTCCCATCTGCCACATAACCGCGGGCACGGCTTTCGAAAGTTCAAACCCTGCAGGGGTGTTCCAACTTGACCCATTACAAGCCCACGATCCGCGGAGTCGCAACTCCAAAGTGGGAAGACCCGAGTATCCTCGGAATCCCGTGCTCAAGATATACCGAACTAAGGTAAGGCTAATCCAGCAAATCCTCCCGGCGTGTCGACACCCTGATCGTAGCCGTGCGTATCTAGGTCTCAGGACACGACCGGATGGGCGATGCTACAGGTGTATGCCAGATACCTCGGGTTGCCCCAAGGCGGCCCTGCAGGACCCCCGTTTCGGACCAACACTCATGTGGAGCACTGGCCTGGGGTTGTTGATTAAGAAAGAGGGTTAATTACTCCCTATGCAAGTTTAGTTTGTTATTAGGCAAATAGTACCAATGTTGGGACTTGCTGGAAAAGACTTAGCACTTAGCGGTTTATCGAGGGGGTCCCATACACCCCAACCGTGTTAGGAACGCATAATCAAGGAACATAATACCGGCTTATACGGATCCTAACGGCATGAGTGGAACAAATCACCAAGCAAAAGGCTTAGCCTTCCACCCTTGCCAATATATAGATGATTTCAGTTTAAGCATTTATATAGTGTGATATAACCCAACCAAACTTCAACATGGAGCAAGCATCTTCACTTCACCTGCAACTAGCAACGCTATAAGAAGGGCTGAGCGAAGCGTACTTAGCCAAGCAACGGTTTGCATAGGTAGGGTGGTTAAACATGGCAATTGGTTACAAGTAGGAGGCTGACAAGGAGAACATGGGCATCGAGGCAAAACTATAGATCGAGACTACTAGCAATAGGCAAAGATAGTAATGTTATCGGGGTTCGGTCATCTTGCCTGAAGAGAAGTCGTTCGGATCGTAAGAAGGGTCCTCGTGCTCAACCTCGTTGGAAACCTCGTGCTCAACTTCGTACCCGGTCTCAGCTTCCGGCTCTAAACAAAACAATCACACCAAGCACCAATCAACAAGATGCAATGCGCACTCGAAAAACATGAATGCATGATGGATGCACTAAGGATGCACATGGAGCACGTAAAACATCACTCAAGCAAAACACCTCAAAACAAGATAACAATCTGATATTATTAATCTACACAGAAAAACACCCAAGTTTGATATAAGATTCGCTGAAATCGGAGTTACGGGCTAAAAGTTATGCCCGAAACAAGATTTGAGCGAAAACTGAAAATTACAGCAACATAGCAACTTGGGAGCTCAAAATAATTAAGCTACAGCACCCAACTAGCATGGCAAAGGACATGAACACAAACTAGACATATAGTACAGCAACTAGGTCCAAAGTGCACCCCCAACGGAGTCACGGATCAATAGCAATGATCTTGGACATATTGAACTTTGCAATAAAATTCTGGCAGCAGAATTTTATTGAAACTTTAGAGCAAAAGATAAACATGCTACAGCCACTCAAATGGACATGTGAGGACATGAATGGAAAGACAACAATATATACTACAAGGAACAATCAAAAACCACCCCAAAACTATCATGCTTCTCCCTAGAACATCACACAAACATGGCATCGGAACGTTACAGATTTCAGACTTAGTGAAAATTCACTAAGTCCCAAAACAGCAATATCATCTTAGCATATAAAAGAGCATGTTTAAGTCACCTCGAAACTAAACATGGCAAAGGGTAAGCACCTCATCAACATACACATGAAGGTGATCCCGAAACACACAAGCATGCATCATAGAGGTGAACACAACGATTGCAACGAGCTCAACAAGATGGCATTTCATAACAAGTGAAAACACAACATGTGAACATGGCACTTTGCAATGATGATAATAAGGAAACAATAAATCTACCATGCAACCTATCACACACAACACGTAGTTCGTGGCAAGACGAACACGTGGACATGTCATTTGCATCGTTTGGACAAACGAGCTAAAAGTTATCACATGTCAAAGGTGGCATGAAAATAACACATAACAGCAGTTTATATCATGATGCACTCTTGCAACAGCAAAACAAGTGTCAAGATGACATCTAACATGCATGACAACAACAGGTAAAACGTAGAGGGCATCTCCACGAACATCTGGACATGCTACACGCGCAAAACGGAGCAACAGGCACAAAGTTACAGCAGGTCAAAGTTTGCATTTCAGATTAGATCTCAGGGACTTGGGAGGATTTGAAATAACCTCAACGGATCCAGATCTGATGAACAGTGCGGAGACGGGCCCGGTGCGCGCGGATCCGGCCCAGAGGAAGGCGAGCGGCGGTGCGGGGCCCGTGGCCTGGCTGGCCCGGTGGCGAAGGGCGAAGGGGCGAGGCGGCCCAGGGTTGTTGGAGGCGGCGGCTCGCCGCGCGGGAGTGGGCCGGCCCGGCGGAGCAGGCCCGCTCGGGCGAGCGGCGCGGCTGGCGCGGGGAGTGGGAGGCCCAGCCGGCGGCTGCGCTGTCGCCTGGCGTCACGGGCGCGGTGTACGGGGCTCGGGCCCGTACGCTGAGAAGGGGCGAGCCCAGCTGGCGGCTCGGTACGCTGAGAAGCCCGACGAAGCGGTCCCCCTGGCGCGGGATCCAGGCGCGCGACGAAGGGTCGGGCCTCTGGTCTGGCGCGGAGGATGCGGCGATGGAGGCGAGCTGTCGGCCGGGGAACTGGTCCCTCGGTCGCTGCGATGACCCTGGCGCTCGATCCCAGGGATTCCCTCGGGATCCAGAAGAATAGTGGATTGGATCTGAGAAAAAGGGAAAAAAAAAGAAAGTGGAGAAGGGGGAAGAAGAAGGGGATGCCCAAATAGACTAGGGGGTCTATATGTAGCAGTTTTTAGGGTTAGGAGGGGATTTAGGGGCGCTAGGGGCCCTCCGATCGCGATCCGACGGATCCGATCGCGGGGGTTGATTTAAAAGGCCTAGACGGCGAAAAGAGACTGCAGTAGGGATGTTTCCGGGACACGAAGTAAAGGCACTTCGGGCCCACACGAGCAACGGATGGAAAAGTCAACGGAGTCCAAACGAGACGAGATTTGAGAGGCGGGTTGCACACAACAAAACAACAACACACAAAACAACCTCGCGGCACACCGGTAACGAAAAACGCCCGAACAACAAAGTAGGCCTACGGGACGTCACGGACACGTGAGGGAGCTCCGGAACACGAAACGGACAACGGGAAGGAACGCCACGAACCGGATGCAACCCACAACACAAATGCAATGCAATGCACATGTCTACATGATATGAATGAATGCCACACACTCACACAACAAAATGACAAAAGCCCGAAAGACAAGAACCCGAAAAGGAAATAGATGAAGCCGGAGATATATTATAAGCCCAAAAGGGAAAGTATTACATCCGGGGCATTACAGTGTGGCTGGCCCAGCGTCGTAACTAGTACGGTAGTAGGTGCGGAAGTAATTTTTTACTTCCGCATCCTACGCGGTAGTACCGCTTTGGTCAAGCGGTAGTACCGTGTCGTGTTTTTGCTACGACCGTATCTCTGCGGATGTATTTCATTTAGTCTGCACTTGCCCTCGGCCTGTCTAGCTCTGCCTTGCGGTAGTACCGCAGGGACGTACGGTAGTACCGCTCAGGCAGTACTACCGCCCGCTACTTCAACGCAAAAGAGTTAGTCTTGGCTAGTACTGCACCAGCGGTAGTACCGCTGGGCCGAGCGGTAGTACCGTAATTTACGTGATGTAGTACCGCGCTCTGCGGGCAGAAATGTGGGATAACGGTTGGATTTGTTCTCCCACTCTATATAGGGAGTCTTCTTCTCCAAGAAGACTCACCTCTTCCTCCCCAAAGCTCCATTGTTGCTTAAAGCTCCATTTCCACCCGATCTCTCTCCCTAACCAATCAAACTTGTTGATTTCCTCGGGATTGCTTGAGAAGGCATCGATCTACACTTCCACCAAGAGATATTTGATTTCCCCCACTAATCCATTGCGGATCTTGTTACTCTTGGGTGTTTGAGCACCCTAGATGGTTGAGGTCACCTCAGAGCCATATTCCATTGTGGTGAAGCTTCGTGATGTCGTTGGGAGCCTCCCATTCGGTTGTGGAGATAGCCCCAACCTTGTTTGTAAAGGTTCGGTTGCCGCCTTCAAGGGAACCACTAGTGGATTCACGGCACCTTGCATTGTGTGAGGGCGTGAGGAGAATATGGTGGCCCTAGTGGCTTCTTGGGGAGCATTGTGCCTCCACACCGCTCCAACGGAGACGTACTTCCCCTCAAAGGGAAGGAACTTCGGTAACACATCCTCGTCTTCACCGGCTCCACTTGTGGTTATTTCTTTCCTTTACTTGTGGAAGCTTTCCTTGTTTATCTTATATAGCTTGCTTGTGAGGTTGTTATCTATGCTTCCTATAAGTTGTCATCATAGTAGCATATCTAGACAACTTACTTTGTTGCTTAATTTAAATTGGTTAAGAAAAGCTAAAAATTGTTTGTTGCCTATTCACCCCCCTAGTCAACCATATCGATCCTTTCACCGTTCCCGCGCTCGCCATTGCGCTGCTATGTACATCAGCTCGCCGTCTGCCCGCTCGCCGCCCGCCTGCCCGCGTCGACGCAGCCGCTCGTCAAATGCCTTCAGGCGCCCGAGCGCGTCGTCGAATTGCAGCGTGTCCAAGTCGTAGAACTGCTCCATCACGGCGACCGCCGCATACAGGCGATCCGGAACACAGTCCAGGAGTTTTTCACCATCGCCGCGTCGTCGAGGGTCGCTCCCAGCCCAGCGTAGCGCGCCGGCATGCCGCCGATCTTCCCGGCGAAAGCATCCAGTGACTCACCGGTCGCCATGCGCAGGAGCTCGAACTCCCCGCGCAATGTGCCCAACCGCGCCTCCACACGCGATCGGCCCCGACGAAACGCGCCTTTAGGCTGCCAAATATCCCCGCCGCCGTCTTCTTCGCAGCCACCTGCAGCAGTAGATCGTCGGCGAGCGCCCGCAGCAGGTAAGCCCGCGCCGGCTTATCCTTTTCTTGGCGATCACCGCCGACGCCGCGTCCTCCGGCGGCACCACCGCCTCCCAGAGCCCGGCGACGTCTAGGTCAGCCTCCGCCTTGATGGCCCAGGTGGTGTAGTTCTCCCCTGTGAGCACGGGGACCGACTGCGACACCGAGCCACCTGAGCCGCCGGCGTACGGGACGAGCGCCATCGCCGGTACGCCCTGATCCTTGCCTAGCTCTGAATCCAATTGTTGGAACCGCCACTGCCTCGCCGCAGCTCTCCTCTCCCTCTCACTCTGCTCACTCTGGCTTGCCGTGGCTCGATCGGCGAAAGGAGGAAGAAGAGGTTCAGAGAAGTTCAGAAAAAATGGTGGACACAGGTGTTTTGCTGGCGCACGAATGCCCCTTGTTTACCTCGAGCACGAACTCGGCAGTAACGTCCATTACAACGTCACCACGCGGCTTTATAGCCCCGAGCCGGCGCCCGGGGCACACACCCACGCCTCCACTCGCCCTCAATCATCTCCACGTTCTGCATGCTCTGGCCGCGCCCGCTACGCATCAGCGCGCGCCCGCGTTGAGCATTTGCCGACTGCCGAACGAGCCCGATCGCCCCGCGTGGTTCGCCAACAGCCCCAACACACTACCCTGGTGCACGGACACGCCCGTGCACCCAACGCATGCACACACGCACGCCCTAACCCTCGGACCCGACACGCCTGGCAAGCCCAGTGCGCGCCCATACCAGCACTTGACGTGCCCGGCTCGTCGCCGTGGCTTATTCGCCCATCAGTTCAACCGCTCGTCGACAATTTGGAGCACCAATGATAGTGTAATCCAGCTGAACGTAACTACCTGAACGCCAATGATACTCGACCACAAAAAGAGATTTTGAGGAAAGTTTTCACTGTACTCCTCCATTTTCTCAAGACAACAACCACTCTGTATTTAGCATATACCACAGTTGTGCTTAGCAGAAAACTACAATAACCCCTTTTCCCTTTAAAACTGAATATACTAAAACCAAAGTCCAAACAACCAACAACAGCATAACAAGTGCACAGCAGTACTACCAGTAATGTTCAGAGGGAAATAGTAACCCCCATCACAAGTAGTATTAGCTAACAGAGGATATCAGTAGTCAAATGCATGAGGATTACATGCAGTTTGGATTCAGTTTTTCAGTGCACAGCAGCATTTTACATTCAGTTTTTCAGTGCGAAAGTAGACATGAGTGCTAACAACCCGACAAAACGAAGTAACACCATCATCTAATAGTGGTGTTTTAAGGACCCACCCAACCTAGCATTGTAGTCAGTCACTACAAAACAGGGCAATGGTGACGAGAAGAAAAACCATTCTACTCACCTGAACATAAATTAGACTGAATGATCAATACTAACAATTTTGTACAGAAACACACTAGCAGTCATACATAGAGAAGTAGCATAATCATTACTACGAAAATTTGGATGACATATACTCCATAATAGTTCTGCAGACATTACTTCCACATTGTCATGATAATATCCTTTGCTGCTTTCAGTTCAGCTGGGAGGATTCCAGCTACAAGCTCCTTGAAAACATATGGGCAACTAGATTTCAGATGGTCATACCCATCACTCGCCATCATCGCCTCCAAATTGGACGGAGAAGCAAGGAACTGTAAACAAGCATTTTTGAGAGCATGAAAACCATGTTGCTCGGCTAATGCCAAACTAGTTGCCACCATGTCGGAATCAATGTGACTGCACAATTTCTCCTCGCATATCATCTTTAGCCTCCTGATATTGTATCTGTCAGCCGCAACAAGTAGATGGCCAGCCATCACCAAATCAAGCACAGGAGGAACTGTGTCGGTGTATATGAAATGGAGCAACGACTTGAACACATCTGCTTCCATGTCACAGATTTCAACAGGACTAGCTGCATAACTCTCCTCCATGGAGCCCAGGAGCTCCGCCTTGAAGACTGATGACCGAGCAGCGAGGACACATCTGTGGGCAGAGAAACTCTGTCCGCTGACCTGGAAGGTTATATCTGCTGCATCCTTTTTGTTTAGAAGGTCGCCAAGATGACGGTGCAGGTCGCTTGGGGGAACCCTTGTTTCTTTGCCGTGGATGATGGTGACATCGCACCTTATGGTGAGACAGTCGTCTATTATATGCGCCGATGCCTCCAGATCAGCCTTCTTCACAAACTTATGGCAACCCCAGTTATCACCTTTGCTTGAGAAGGTTTCCATAGAGTTCGTACGGCTGTATGAAGGCACCAGTTCTCCATTCTTATCAAGTACACTGATCGTGAATTTCGCCTTCACATCTTCAGCATCGGCAGATTCAAGCCGGAGATAAACAGATATAAAATCGTCATAACCCTCACTGCCACCGTTTGGGTAATATCTCACGACCCAGTCGTGTCGGCCAACACTGAAAGGGGCGGAAGTCGCACACTCGCAGTTCTTGAGTAGCGCCTTGGCTCTTGAGTATCCATCTAACTTGAGCACGTACGATCTTTCCTCAGATACCATGGCAGCAGAAATCTTGCATTGTTCTGCCATTCTGGAGGTGGGCTTGGAGTAAGATGGAAGTTTGTCCAAGGAACGATTAATTTGTTCTCTCTATCTATATCTATTCACACTCGCCGTTGTCCAGTGATCTCGCCGGACGCACCGCCGCTGCCGGCGCTATGGATTGGAGGTGGTGGCACTAGAGGGGATGGGAAGCAGAGCCCGGGGCGGAGATTGGAGTAGGGTGGAGCTCGACGGCGGTAGCTAGTGCCGTGTAGGGAGAAGCAGAGCGCGGCAGCGGTGGCGGAGGGGATCGGGAGGGAGAGACGCGCGGGGGAAGGGTGGCGGCGGAAGCAGTGGAGCCGACAGCGAGTTAGGTTTTCTGCCGGATGGTTTTTACCGGACGCTGTGAGAAATAACGGACGGCCGAGATCGTCTCAGCCAGGAGACAGGACGGCTGAGACTGCATTCGCCCTGATCAGGTAATGGTTCAATTTAGAAGGGCGGCCCAAATTTGGGCCCGTCGACGCACCACCATACGATTAGACTTTTTTAAACCGTACGATGCGTGTTCTTTGACCACCTCACAACAAAAAACAAAAGCAGAGAGGAAAAAAGAAGGGGGGAGAGGCCAGTGCCATCCCTGGCTCGCCGCCTCCAAATCTCAAAACTAATCTTTGCCCTGCCATCGGGGCTGGGGCCAGGGCTGTGGCCTATGAGCACCGGCGAAGTCCCCCGCTCATGGTCGCAAGGATTGCAGCACGACCGCCGATGTGTCCCAGCGTGTGGTCACCATGGATGCAGCTTTGACGGCAGCCGGTTCCAGCGCGTGGTCGACATGGTTGCAACATCCCCGTGTCCTCGGCTCCGGCTCGCCGCCGTCGTCACCTAGCACGGTTGGCTTCCAGCAAAAAATCTCAGCAAAAACAAAAAAGCTATGGTGGATAGTTGAAGCAAAAAAAAACCGGTTCCAGCCAAAAAGAACACGAGTTTCAGCAAAATCCCAGAAATAATAGATCTCCAACCAATTCGATTGTAGCAAAATAAAAGTCGGGTTCCAACAAAAAATTATTATGGTTCCAGCAAAAATACCACAAACATCAAACTCCAACAAATTTGATTGTAGCAAAACAAACAACCAGTTGCAGCAACACTTTACTCCGGTTCCAGCAACAATCCCATTAATAGCAAGCTCCAAACAAAAAATCGATTGCAACAAAGAAAACAATCGGTCCCAGCTACAAATTACTGCCGTTCCAGCAAAAATCCCAGAAACAGCAAACTCCAACAAAAAACTTGATTGTAGCAAAAAAGACAGCATGCACTAGTAGAAAACGGACTTTTAGTCCCGGTTCGCTTACGAACCGGAACTAAAATTTGAAAAAAAAAAAATCTCGATTTTCAAAATTGCCTTAGCACGCTTAACTTTCGAGTTCTATTCCCTCCTTGTTTCCACGTCTACACTTGTTGTTTTCTTCACAATAGTAAGTTGGCAATCCTATTAACCCATAGGAGTTGAAGTTGAGCATGAAGTCACACGTTACACCGTTTGATTTTGAAACTATTATTCTTAAAACCAATAATTATTTAGTAACACTAATATTTCTTGACTAAGTAGTTTGACCAGATTTGGCCAAAATTCAAAAAAACTGAAATAATTATTTGATGACACTAATATTCTTGAATAATTATTTAGTAACACTAATATCTCTTGAATAAGTAGTTTGCCACAATTTGACCAGATTTAACCAAAATTTAAAAAAAAATTAAATTTGAGCATAACTTTTTTTCCTTTAAGAATTTGAGGATTCTAAAAAATTGCAAAACGTCCTACGGCCGTCAAAATCGGATGCGGATTTTTGTGCTGAACATTTTGATATATTATACGTTTTTTCCGACGTCGTATGCAAAAGATATAATCGTTTTACTTTTTCGTCACACTTTTTTGCAAAACATGTCCACATTTATGTTTTTAAATTTTCCTAAATAGTAGATGTAGTAACATAACTACATCTCGAAGGATTTTAATTTTTGAAGTTTGCCATTTTTTTTTGTTTTTTTCAAAACTGAAATGGTGATACAGCGGGCGGGGGTAGAGTTTGAACCCCTTTAGTCCGGGATGGTGTCCATCCAATCCTACCGTCGACTACATCTGCTAGCATCATCCCAGCAAGAGTCACAACTAAGGCTAACCAAGACAGAGTCACGTTCTATTAAAGTGGCAAAACATTTACTTTTTAATATAGCAAAACTAATTCTATCAACTACTATTATAGGCTAAACAACTATTAATACAAAACAGTACAAGACATTAGCAAAATCCTAATTTATATTATTCTAAAAATAACCAAATTAATCTTACTGTGACAACAATCTGACATGTGACTAAGAGCAAAAAGAATTAAATTAAAAACTATTTTTAAACTCAAATTATTCACAATCTAGTGTTTGAAGCAAACTTGAACAGATTCATATTTAAATCATTCAAATTTGAAAACTAATGGCACAAACAGAAACTAGACAAAATTTGGAATCTAATGCAAAAAGAATCACTCGAAAACATCAAATATCCTAAAAGATATAAGCAATTTGAAACAGAAACTAAAAACTAAAAACAAATGGAAAAAAAATAACCCCTTTAGTACCGGTTCGAGACATGAACCGGGACTAAACGGCATCGCACCCTTTAGTACCGGTTCGTGTCTCAAACCGGGACTAAAGGTCTAATCTTTAGTACCGGTTCGAGATACGAACCGGGACTAAAGGGCATCGCATCGTTTAGTACCGGTTCGTGTCTCAAACCGGGACTAAAGGTCTCATTTGAACCGAGACTAATGGCTCCCCGACGCCCTACCCGCATGAACCGGGACTAATGCTCACATTAGTATCGGTTCGTAATGCAACCGGGACTAATGTGTACATTGAGAGTGGACCAAAGCCCTGTTTTCTACTAGTGTTGTTCCAGCAACAAAGAACTCTGGTTCCAACGGCGGCATAAAATGGATGGGAAGCGGCTGAGAAGCTTCGAGTGCACGGGGTGCGCGGAGGTGGTGGCCTGCCAGAGATGCGATTTGAGGATGAGATGGATGCTCGGGAAAGAAAGAATGGCTGGGAAGTGCTGCGAAGGTTCGCGTGAGTGGATAAGGTGCTAGCGTGCGTGAGGATAAGTCAGCGTGGGTTGTGAGTCACACGATGAAAAACAATCAGACGACACGCGTGCGACCGGCCGAGTCGCTAGCCGGTCGTCCGGCCGCGAGCATTTCCCAATTTAGAAGCATCCTGATGATAACCCTCAACCGTAAGGGATCGAGATAGTCTTCGCGGGTAAGAATAACCCAATTTATTGATTCGACACACGGGGAGCCAAAGAGTATTTATAAGCTTTAACAGTTGAGTTGTCAATTCAACCGCACCTGAAATATACTAACTTGCAACAAAAGATAAGTGGTAACAGTGATATGATAGTGATGATAGTAATAGTAAAAGTAAACAGCAAAAGTAAATAGCAGTAGTAAATGGCAGAAGTAGCAACTAGTGACAGACAAGGTTTAAAATACTGTAGGCTAGGGAGATGGATGGTTGGGCGCTGCATGGATGAGATAGATTCTAACTTGGGGCACGGCACACGGAAAAGTAATGATCATCTAGGCAAATATCAAACATTAGGCATGTATTCCGTAGGTAGTTGTACGTGCTTGCAATAAGAACTTGCACAACATCTTTTGTCCTACCATCCCGCTACGAACGGGGCCAAAAGGAACTAATGGATATTAAGGTGCTCCTGTCAAAGAGCACCGAAACAAAGCAATGAACTCAATGGATACATGTAATCCTCAAACTACGGACCATCCCATTTGGTGTCCCAAGCTGTCACTTTTGGGATCGCCGGTTCCGAACCGTAACAGGTGCATACAACTCATAGATAGGATCAAGAACACAAATATATTCATGCAAACACATATGGTTCAGATCTGAAATCATGGCACTCGGGCCCTAAGTGTCAAGCATTAAGAATAACAAGTTGTAGCAAAGATGATAAACACCATACTAGATGATAGGCAACATGCCCCCAACAATCTGACGAACTATTACATGATCTAACTCATCCAATCCCTACCATCCCCTTCGCCTACAGCAAGGTAAATTACTCACACATGAAGGGGGAAGTCATGGAGGGATGATGGAGTGGTGATGATGATTACGATGGCGACGATCTCCCCTCTCCGGAGGCCAAACCAGCCTCCAGATTAGCCCTCCCGAAGAAGAACAGAGGGTGGCGGCGGCTCCGCGACGAAAAACAGCGAAAGAACTTCCGATCTGGGGTTTTTGCGTCGGGAGGAAAAATACGGGCTAAAGTAGGGCACCAGGGGGTGTGGGCCCCACCCAGGCGCCCCCCCGACGCGGCCCAGGGGGGGCGCACCCACGGGGCGCCTGGGCCCCCCTCTGGCCCCACTTCTGGCATTTGGTTTCTTCGGGTGCGTGGATTTTTCGTGATTTTTTGTGGATTTTTCTGAGATGCTTAAAAATCCGTTTTCCTGCACACAAATAAACCATACAGGCAGCTCTGCTGAAAACAGCGTCAGTCCGGGTTAGTTTAGTCCAAATCATGCAAGAATGAGGTCAAAACAATATCAAAAGTGTTTGGAAAAGTAGATACGTTTGAGACGTATCAACTCCCCCAAGCTTAGCATATTGCTTGTCCTCAAGCAATTCAGTTCAACGAACTGGACGCGACAAAGAAAACTTTGACAAACTCTTTTGCTTCATTAGATGTATATAAGCATGTACTACGAAAAGAGTTTAGCAAGTATTAAAACAGTACTTATGAGAACAATGCAAGGAGCAATCCTTCTTTCAAGTGACCAGTCACAAATAATTAAGAGTAAACAATATATTACCGAAAATCAAGACAAGATCACATTGCACATAGCTTGAGCATATTAAGGTGGTATCTCGCTAGCCTCCATGAGTGAAGCAAAACATAAATGCAGAGACTCCTCCAGAGTTTTAAAGGAGACTAGAACTAAGAATTTCAGAATAAATCATATCACAAGTATGCAGAAGACAATGTATTACTTTGGGACAATGCACATTACACTCAGAATGACAATTATGCTCTCCTAGTCAGTGCTTTGAAGAAAGAAGATGAGACTCTCGAACCGTGGCTTTTATTGGCAAAGTTGAAAACCCGTGATCGGAAACAAAAACTAAACATGTACCAGAGCTCTTGGTTTTAAAAACAGAAGTAAATATGTTTTTGAGAGGTGCATATTTCGTCAACGAATGCTAGCAGATAACTCAATCACTTTTTAAGCTAGACAAGTCTCGAGGAATGACTCCCGCATGAGGACGATCACATCCTCTTAATCTCCTTTGTTTATCACTGCCAAAGTTTTCTGATTTCTCATGAACAAAGCGTGAAGGAGGGTTTGTTTGTTATATTATCTTTTCGAGCCGGGCGCACTCAATGCCAGTTCCTTTTCATATTAGGGGTTTGCACATTATGCATGCAATCCAGGGGTGAAACCCGTCTAACTTAAAAAGATTATGAATTAACTACTACTTCCTCATGAGCTAAAACATAGGCACAAAAAGAGAAATGCTTTTGATTAATTTCGAGATGGTACATGAAAGTCTTCGTTAGGAATGGCAGGTAAATACCATGTATAGGAAGGTATAGTGGACTCATATGGCATAACAGGTTTAGAGGTTTTGGATGCACAAGCAGTCATTCCGCTTAGTACGGGTGGAGGTTTAGCAAAAGACTGGGAAGCGACCAACTAGAGAGCAATAACGGTCGTAATCATGCAGAGCGACAAAGCAACATTGAATCGGCCATGAAAGTGATATAACTATTCTAAAACTCAAAAATCATCAAGGCAAAGTAGACTTTCTAGTCTTAAACATGTGTAAGCATGTGTCAAGTCAATCCAAAAATTCTCTAAAGGGAAATACCACCTTAGTATGCCAGACTATGAACAGTGCGATGCATGTAGATCATTTCAATAACACATTATGTACTCTAGTTGTTCGGGACTAGCCACAAGGAAAGCATGAACCACTGAAAGAGCATTGTAAACATAGCACTATGTCGCTACAAGCTGGTCTCTAGATCATAAGTACAGGCATATGTACAAAAGTAGAAACAGAAAGAGTTCATACCGGTCTTCCTTGTTGCTTCCTTTCAGTCGATCTTCGTCATTACTGCTTGTCACTTGCACGATCGAACGTAGGAAATATAATCAAATGCCATCACGGACTCGAGCTGATCTCTGAAAACAAAGCAAACTAAAGAGAGAAAGGAAATCTTTTTGAGTTTTTCAAAAGTTGAATAAAAAGCAAAAGAAAGAGAAAATCTTTTTGTTGTTTTTGCAAATAGAGGAATAAAGAAGAACGGGTAAAAACTTCGAAAAGATCAAAGTGAATAAAACAGATAATACAATGGAAAAGTGAGAAGGGCATGTACTCCCCCAAGCTTAGGCTTTTGGCCTAAGTTGGTAGCAGCTACTGCCCCCAGGAGCCTCCTGCTCCAGGGGTATGGTGGTGAGACCAAGGGTCGTAGAAGGATGATGGCGCGTACACCGAACTCCTCGGAGTCTCCCACGAGGAAGGTTCCGAGCGCCAAACAGAGGAAGACCCTTCACCAAACTCGGCGGCGGTCTCATCCTGAAAATGTGGTATCTCACCGTGCCTCTCCTCGTCGGGCACAACCCCCTCCACGGGGTTATGGAACTGATGCTGGACCATGAACTCATCGAACTGGACAACATCAAAGGACCATCCGTTCCTGCGAGAAAAATCAAACAAAAGGTGCAGGTAGACGGATCTCGCGTTCCGCGGTAGTTCCGAAACGCAAGATATAAACAAGGTTATCAAGCTCAGAACCCATGGTAACAAACTTATGCCTTTTCATAGCAGATCAAAGCTTAAATAAGTAAAAGGAGTATCATCAGGGTGTGGGGTGCCTCCAAGATGCTCTAAGATAAGTGTGGCGTAAATGCCACCATATAAGTCCCCCTTGTTACCGTTCATAGCAAGGCGTCGAGCAATTAAGGTACCAATATTATAATCAGACCTCCCTGAGAGGGCTGCTGCCAGGATAGCAATATCCGGAGCAGAAATGCTGCTCGTGTTGTCACGAGCTAACACCCCTCTAGCAATATAATATGCAAAATACCTCAGGTGAGGGAACAAGATGCTGGAGATCTTCGACCGATGAATATCCCTCGTACCCATGCTGCAGACAGAGTTGATGACGGTTTCCAGCTCGGAGGGCTGAGTGGCCATCCTTGCCGTCCTCCCAACGTTCGGCACACCTATTACTTCACAAAAATTTCCCAGAGTCATGGTGATAAGATCATTATAAATTTTAAACTCAATAGCACCTGAATCAGGATTATATCTAAAACTGTTAATGAAACCGGAGGTGAGTTTCTGATACTGAGTAACACGACTCGTGACGAGTCGTGTCAAACCTGCATTAGCACAAAGATTATAAAACTCATCCTTGATTCCCGCAGCTTCCATGAATTCATCACATGGAAACGTCATCGCACGTGCTGGACTTGTGTCTTCCAACAACTCCAGGGGCACATGATCTTCATTATAGCTCACCCTGGCAGTCGATGGTGAAGCTGCGGCTCTAGTGACTCGATCGGAGTGTGCGGGCCTCCTCTTCTCAAGCCATCCTTTTGCCCTTCCTAACAAACTCATTTCTAAAAAAATTCACAATTTACAAAAACATGGATTAAAACAAAGTGAGCTAAGGCAAACTACTCAACTCACTTGCCCAAGGCATAGACTTGCATCAAAACTTGGAAAACAACTTTCTACACATGCATGCAAGCTCATCTCTACAGCACCAAGAACTACTAAATACTCACAAATGAGGCCACCAATCAAAAATCTAATTGGAGGGGTGGAGGAGTCACATACCAGGGAGTATTTGCTCAAAATTTCAGCTCAAATGATGGGCTGTAGAGAGAGATCGAAGAATCGTCCCCAAGAACAGCAAGAACAAGACCAGAACTCGGGTTTCTGGAAAAAGAGAGAGAGAGGGGAAGAAGAAGTACCTGGAGGGGGGTCCCGTGGGCCCCAGGCGCCCTGTGGGCGCGGCCAGGGGCTGGGCCGCGCCAGCTGGCCGCCTGGGCCACTGGTGGCCCCCCTGGCTGGCCCTAGGACTTTCCGGGTCTCCCCCGTTGTGGAAATTTTTAATATAATTTTTCTAGAATTTTTCTGAAAACTTCAGTGTTGAAATTTTTTCGAAGTTCAAAAAGCTACGAAACTCTCTGAAAACTTGAAGCAGTTAGTAGTATTGTGAAGCTTCAAAAACATAGATACTTGGTACAGCAAGTAGGACAAAACTAAAAACAAATGAAAACATAGAAAGCTCAACTTTTTATCCATATAAAACATGTTCGCTAGTAAGGTTGATCAAGTCTTACCAACAAACAAGCGATATATAGAGCAAAAAGTCTCACCTCTACGAAGTAATCACTGAACTTTCACCTTGATGGACATTGTCCCTACCATGATAGTTTTGTATTTGTGAGGCACATGTAGTGGACAGTCCCATTCTCCAATTTTCACGGTCTCGATATTCTCTATAGAGTTGAGGGCATGCCTCCTGTCGGTCTTCTTCGGAAAATATACCGTGTGTTCTTTATCATTCACATGAAAGGTAACCTTCCCTTTGTTGCAATCAATAATAGCACATGCGGTGTTAAGGAAAGGTCTACCAAGAATAATGGACATGCTCCCATCCTCGGGCATGTCAAGCACAACAAAATCAGTAAGAATTAAACAATTAGCAACTTCAACTGGAACATCCTCACAAATACCTATCGGAACAGCGGTTGACTTGTCAGCCATCTGAAGGGAGATATCTGTAGGAATTAGTTTCTCTAAACAAAGCCTCTCGTAAAGAGAGAGAGGCATAACACTCACTCCCGCTCCAAGATCACGTAAAGCAGTTTTGACATAATTATTCTTTATGGAGCAAGGAATGGTGGGTATACCTGGATCACCGAGCTTCTCAGGAATCTTTCCACTGAAAGAATAGTTAGCGAGCATAGTAGATATTGCATCATTAGGAACTTTTCTTTTGTTAGTGACAATATCTTTCATATATTTTGAGTAAGGGAGTAACTTAATAGCATCAGTCAAAGGAATTTGAAGAAAAAGAGGTTTAATCCATTCACAAAACTTATTGTAATGCTCTTCTTCTTTAGATTTGATGGACTTACCTGGAAAGGGCATGGCTTTCTGTACCCATGGTTCTTTCTCCTTCCCATGTTTTCTTGCGATGAAGTCTTCTTTAGTGTACCTCTTACGTTTGTTAGGTGCTTCTTCTTCTCGAACTTCAGGCGGATCATTCTTCTCATTATCATTACCTTCAGGTTCAGCACCGTCTTCAGTCTCAGCATCGGAGATAGATACACTGTTGGGATCAATGGCTGGCTCTTCGTCTGCAATAGGGTCGTTAGAATTGTCAGCCTCTTTATGTTTCTTCTTCTTATTTGGAGAGACAACAATTTCTTCTTCCTGCATTTGAGAATCTTGCTCGATTCTCTTCGGATGTCCCTCTGGATAAAGAGGATCTTGAGTACTAGTTCCTCCTCGGGTCTTAATCCCAAAAGCCTACAATTTATCTTGTTTGGCATTGTTAGCAAGTAAATCTCTTTGCACATTAGAAATTTGATCGAGCTGAGTTTGAACCATATGAAAATGCTTCACAAGACATTGAACATCATTAACTGTTCTATCTAAAACACCAAGCAACTTTTTGATAGCAAGGGAATTATCATGCAACTGACTTTCTATCCTCTCATTGAAATGATTCTGTTTCATAATAAAATTATCAAACTCATCTAAACATTGATCAGGAGGCTTACCATGAGGGACGTCACTTGCGTTGAAATCTAAAAGAGAATGTACCTCTACCATAGGAGGGTGAGTGGTAGGCTCACACAGCTTCTCAATAGGGGGTAGATTCTTCACGTCTTCAGCTTTAATACCTTTCTCTTTAATAGACTTCTTTGCTTCTCGCATATCCTCGGGGCTTAGAACAAACATGCCCCTCTTCTTTGTTGGTGGAGGTGGTTCAGGGACGGACCAATCTTCATGGTTTTTGGCAATCCTGCCCATTAAATCTTACGCGTCGTCCGGTGTTCTTTTCCTGAAAACACAACCAGCACAACTGTCCAGATAGGACCTAGATTCATCAGTTAGACCAGCATAGAATATATCAATTAATTCATTCTTAGGAATTTCATGTCCTGGTCTAGCCCGAATCAGACCGCAGTACCTCCCCCAAGCTTTAGGGAGGGACTCATCCTGCAACTGTTTAAAGTTGTATATTCTTTGTAAAGCAGCATGTTGCATGTGAGCAGGAAAGTACTTATCAACAAAAGAGTGAGCTAAGTCCTGAGGACTCTTAATAGAACCGCATGGGAGTGAATCATACCATGCTTTAGCACCTTCCTTCAAGGAGAAGGGAAGAAGCTTGGTCACATAAAAGTAGCGTATCTTTTCATCTGTGGTAAACAGGCTACCTAGCTCACCAAGTTTAGTTAGGTGTGCAATAGCATCATCATTTTCTCTACCATAAAAGGGGTCAGCTTCAACCATAGGTATAAGTGAAAGATCAACAGAGAAATCAAAATCAGGATCATCAATGCATATAGGAGATGTAGCAAACTCAGGGTTAGGAACGGTTTTGTTTTTCAAAGAGTGTTTTTCAAATATTTTCTTAATAACTTCAGGGTCAGAGCCGGCAAACTCTGTCAGTTCCCTGCATAAATCTTCATCAAGTATATAGTAATCATCATCAAGGAGCCTCTCCTGGAGTTTACTCAAATCAGGATAATCATAAGTTTCACCAATAGGGTAGCGAGCAACAGGAAGTTCAATTCCATATTTTTCAGCAGCAGCAGTAATTTGTTTCTCAAGAGCATAACCAAGCGAACTAATATCATCATCAAAAGTAGTAGAAGCATCATCAAGAGTATCAGACATAATAACAGATTCAGTAGGAGCATCATGTGGTGGTGGTGAGGCAAACTTACTCATAACAGAAAGTGAATCAAGCGTAGCACTAGTGCTCAGAGCAGTACCTCTTCTTGTAGTGGATAGTAAGATCGGAACCTTGGGGTCACCTTTCTTACCCATAGTGAATAAAGTGCAGAAGGTAGGATACCTCAAGTAGACTTGTAAATATTGCTATGCTCCCCAGCAACGGCGCCAGAAAACGGTACTTCATAACCCTCAACCATAAGGGATCGAGATAGTCTTCGCGGGTAAGAATAACCCAATTTATTGATTCGACACACGGGGAGCCAAAGAGTATTTATAAGCTTTAACAGTTGAGTTGTCAATTCAACCGCACCTGAAATATACTAACTTGCAACAAAAGATAAGTGGTAACAGTGATATGATAGTGATGATAGTAATAGTAAAAGTAAACAGCAAAAGTAAATAGCAGTAGTAAATGGCAGAAGTAGCAACTAGTGAAAGGCAAGGTTTAAAATACTGTAGGCTAGGGAGATGGATGGTTGGGCGCTGCATGGATGAGATAGATTCTAACTTGGGGCACGGCACACGGAAAAGTAATGATCATCTAGGCAAATATCAAACATTAGGCATGTATCCCGTAGGTAGTTGTACGTGCTTGCAATAAGAACTTGCACAACATCTTTTGTCCTACCATCCCGCTACGAACGGGGCCAAAAGGAACTAATGGATATTAAGGTGCTCCTGTCAAAGAGCACCGGAACAAAGCAATGAACTCAATGGATACATATAATCCTCAAACTACGGACCATCCCCTTTGGTGTCCCAAGCTGTCACTTTTGGGATCGCCGGTTCCGAACCGTAACAGGTGCATACAACTCATAGATAGGATCAAGAACACAAATATATTCATGCAAACACATATGGTTCAGATCTGAAATCATGGCACTCGGGCCCTAAGTGTCAAGCATTAAGAATAACAAGTTGTAGCAAAGATGATAAACACCATACTAGATGATAGGCAACATGCCCCCAACAATCTGACGAACTATTACATGATCTAACTCATCCAATCCCTACCATCCCCTTCGCCTACAGCAAGGGAATTACTCACACATGAAGGGGGAAGTCATGGAGGGATGATGGAGTGGTGATGATGATGACGATGGCGACGATCTCCCCTCTCCGGAGGCCAAATCAGCCTCCAGATTAGCCCTCCCGAAGAAGAACAGAGGGTGGCGGCGGCTCCGCGACGAAAAACAGCGAAAGAACTTCCGATCTGGGGTTTTTGCGTCGGGAGGAAAAATACGGGCTAAAGTAGGGCACCAGGGGGTGTGGGCCCCACCCAAGCGCCCCCCGGCGCAGCCCAGGGAGGGGGGCGCCCACAGGGCGCCTGGGCACCCCCTGGCCCCCCTCTGGCCCCACTTCTGGCATTTGGTTTCTTCAGGTGCGTGGATTTTTTGTGATTTTTCGTGGATTTTTCTGAGATGCTTAAAAATACGTTTTCCTGCACACAAATAAACCATACACGCACCTCTGCTGAAAACAGCGTCAGTCCGGGTTAGTTTAGTCCAAATCATGAAAGAATGAGGTCAAAACAATATCAAAAGTGTTTGGAAAAGTAGATACGTTTGAGACGTATCACCTGACCATTTTGGGAACAACATGCAAAAGGAGCATTGGAACACCGACGACGGAAATATAACATCTTTTCTTTTCTGTCATATCACGTTTAACATCTTATTAATGAAATGTAGATATTCAAACTACGACGCCTTTAAATTTGGAGATTGGTTAATTGTGTTATTGCCGCAAATCAACTTTGTTGGGCCGAGGCTACAGACGACTGATGGGCCTCGAACCCCTCGTTGGTTACCCCAAGTGGAAGGTGTAAGATGCAGTAAGTAGAAGTGTTTTCCCCTAGCAAAGATGCCAAGGATCGAATCCCCAGAGACTCCTAGGTTCAACAAGTAGGTGTCAATTGCTAACGGCGCAATTAGCAATCAACGTGGACCTGCACACAGATACAAATAACTTTGCTCCCAACGAGTACAGAGAGGTTGTCAATCCCTCCGGCCTTGTAGTTCACAAATGGTTAAAAGCAATGATAGTAGTGATAGATAGTTTTTTGCAATAGTAAGTAAATAGCGAAAAGTAAATAGTGGATGTGATCAATGATGGTAATATGGACCGGAGTCTCATGATGTTCACTAGTGATGTCTCTCTCCCAAAAGACGATAAAACAGCTATGTGAGGTAAACAAATTACAGCTGGGCAATTGACAGGACCACGAACGCAAACCAATGCTGACTACATTGCAAGAAAGGTTGAGGTTCAAAGCATGGGTGGTACGCCAAAGTAAGTAGACTGAAATCCATCAATATCTACTACTAATCATCCACCTTGAGATATCTATCCAGAACATCTCGCTGGTATTAAGTTGCGAGTCCCACCCATAGTGTAAACTCAATGCAACAGACAACTGCATTAAAAGAACTTTGCGTAAAGTAAACAATCCTTGCACCCGCGGGCACAAGCACCGTTGTTTCCCCCCTTGTGGCAACAGCACATCCCCTAGACTCATGTTTCTGTCACTCAAGCTAGTCATCGAGGGGCATGAACCCACAATCGAGCATAACGTTCCCTCTTGGAGTCACTACCTACTACTCGGCCAAAGCAATAAGTAACAACGGAGAACATGCAAGAATTACTTATGAACTAAAATATAAAAGAGGTGAATCAAATATATTACTCAAGATCAATCTGAACATAATCTCATAATCCATCGGATCCCAGCAAACTCAACATAGCAACAGCATAAGGATTACATAGGTGCCGCGATCATGTAGGGCAGCTCACGAGGACTAATTAGTGAAGCACAAGAATGGGAGGAGAACATCACATAGCTACTGGTCATGGACCCATGGTCCAAGGGAGACTACTCACGAGTCATCCGGGAGGCGTCCATGGTGGTGGAGAAGCTCCCGGTGATGATCCTCCCCTCCGGCAGGGTGCCGGGAAGAGTTCTCCTGGAGCTCCCGATCTTGGAAGCGGCGGCGGCGGCGGAACAGAGATGGGATCGTGAAAAGAGTTCCTGTTCTGAGGGTTTCGGAGGGTCCTTTAAATATATGCCAAAGTAGGGCACTGGGGGAGCCTCGGGGGGCCCAGGCGCCCCCCCAGCGCGGCCCAGGGGGGGGGGCGCCCACAGGGCGCCTGGAGCCCCTGTGCCCCCCCCCCAGGCTGCCCTTCGGACGCAGTGTTGTTTCCGGATCGCTGATTTTTTATATAATTTTTCTGGATTTTTCTGGGCAGTTCTCGAAACGTGAAAACCTGAAATACAAAAACAGCCGAAAACAGAAACTGGCACTGGGGTGCACTGGATTAGTAAGTTAGTCCAAATATGATCAAAAGTGTATGGAAGTGTATGAATATCATAGCAATATCACCCAAAAGTGGCATGGAGCAAGCAGAAATTATAGATACGTTTTGGACGTATCAACATCCCCAAGCTTAATTCCTGCTCGTCCTCGAGTAGGTAAATGATAACAAGAATAATTTCTGTGGTGACATGCTATTAACCATATAGGACTTTCTCATAGTCATATGACAAAAGCTTACTGAAACAATGATTCTAAAGTAATTAAGTTGCCTCAAGAGAAAATCACAAATGACTGAAAGTTTTACAACATGAAACTGAAACATCAAAAAGATTTGCAATGAACATGATGTGCAAATATGATAAAGTGATATCTAGATTGCCCCCTTTAGTGATGCAAAACATAAATGCAAGGGCACCTTCAAGGTTTAAGTGATGACTAGATACAATCATTTCAGAATAAACGGTATCACAATCATGCAAAAGACAATGCTACTTTGGGACAATGCACATTACACTCAGAATGACAATCATGCTCTTAGTAGTTGGTGCTTCAACATAAAGGTAAAAGAAAGGTTAAGTGCTAAAGCTTTTTATTTTGAAAACATGGAAGCAATTGTGTCAACGGTAGTAGTACTTCATATGTGTCATGCATAAAACATCCTATAAGTTGCAAGCCTCATGCATCGAATACCAATAGTGCTCGCTCCTTGTCCTAATTAGCTCGGATTCCCATGGGTTATCATTGCATTGCATATGTTTTTACCAAGTGTCACAAAGGGGTACCTCTATGCCACCTGTACAAAGGTCCAAGGAGATAGATCACATTTGATTTCTCGTTTTTGATAGATCTCAACTTGAGGACATCCATACCGGGACAACATAGAAAATAGATGATGGACTCCTCTTTAATGCATAAGCATATTCTCATAAGAGATTGAGGATTAAGGTCCAAGCTAAAACTTCCACCATGATGCATGTCTTTGGTTGGCGGCCCAATGTTCTTCTTTAACAATATGCATATTAATTCAACCCACGGTAAATCACCCTTACTTCAGACAAGACGAACATGCATAGCAACTCACATGATATTTAACAAAAGTGTGACAGTTGATGGCGTCCCCAGAAACATGGTTACCGCTCAGCAAGCAACTTATAAGAAATAAGATACATAAGCAACATATTCTTTACCATAATAGTTTTTAGGCTACTTTCCCATGAGCTATGTATTGCATGGTTAGTTTGCTTAGTGCAGGTGGAGGTTAGCAAAAGACTGGGAGCGACCAACTAAGAGAGCAATGACGGTCATAATCATGCAGAGCGACAAAGCAATATTGAATCAGGCATGGTAGTTATATCGCTACTTAGAAATAAAAGATCATCAAGGCTTGACAGACTTTCTTTACAGTCTTAAATATGCGTGAGCATACGCCAAGTCGATCAAAATAAATTCTCGAAGGAAGATATTACTAAACCATACCACATCATAGGCAAAAAACCAAGTTGGTACTCCAATAACACATTGGGAACCCCCCAGCTGTTTGAGATTAACCAAAAGAAAACCTGAACTACTAAGTAGCATCTTTATCATAGACACATTAACCCATGCAACGGAAGCAAACTCTCTTAATAAGGTGAGCATGGTAGTTAAAGAGAGTTCAAGCAACCAACTAAATAAAAGCTCTTGAAAAGATAAGCATGAATACTAAGAGCAGAGCACGATAGTAGCTATTAAAAGACAAAGAACACACACAGCATAGATAGACATGAAAATTCTATGTAATGTTCTAGGTAGAGGTGGAGCGTGTTTCTCTCCCACATAAAGGAATGCTGGGTTCCGACTCGTTATGAAAAACTGAAAAGAAAACTAAAAGCAAGACGCTCGAAGCATAGCATATAACACATGAAGTGATAAAAATATAGCGAAACGAAAGACGAACTGATAAGGTTGATGGAGAAGGGGATCCACGGGGGCATCCCCAAGCTTAGACGCTTGAGTCTCCTTGAATATTCCTTGGGGGTACACGGGGGCATCCCCAAGCTTGAGCGCTTGACACTCCTGAATCTTTTTATCATCTTCCCTCGCACACTTGAAAACTCCCTTCATACACAACTCATCATAATCTGATTAGCCAGGTTAGTACCCTTAATAAAATAATTATACCTTGCTGGAAATAAGGATATTCTTGAAGTTCTACTGTTTCTCAAGATTGCCAAAAGGTTTTTGCAAAGAAAAAGCAAGTTCTTAATTTGCAAAGTGAAGGTAAGGCAAAACAGGACAGAATCTGTGAAAAACAGAACAGCAGGCAGTAATTGACCTGTTCGGGATACTTCTGCAACTCAAATAAAAAAACTCAGAACTGACACCCGAAAGACAATTTTATATAGAACGCTGTCAAAAAAATTCAGACTAAAAAGATGAACTGGTGATTTTATACGAATTTTTCTATCCAAGGACAGAATCTGTTTCCTGGACAGCACCTCACAACTTTTGAACTTTCTAGCAATGAGAGGCTATACTTGGCACAAATATGAAAAGCAAAGATACAATGATGATGCTACAGCAGTAAACAACATCAAGACACAACAAAAACAAAAAAATTTATTCATGGAAGTGTTCCATCCCTTTCTTGAGAGGAAACTGAAATTTTATATTACCCTCTTTCATGTCAATGACAGCACCAACGGTGCGCAAAAAGGGACGTCCCAAAATAATTGGACATGAAGGATCACATTCAATATCCATAATAGCAAAATCAACGGGCACATAATTATCATTGAAAACAATAAGAACATCGTCAATCCTCCCCAAAGGTTTCTTTATGGAAGAATCAACGAGACGGACACCAAAAGAACAAGAATCATAAGGTTTCAATTTAAGCATATCATATATCCTTTTGGGCATAACAGAGGTACTAGCACCAACATCACATAATGCATAACAAGAGAAGTCATTCAAATAAATTATTATCATAGGATCCTGATGGGCCTCGAACCCCTCGTTGGTTACCCCAAGTGGAAGGTGTAAGATGCAGTAAGTAGAAGTGTTTTCCCCTAGCAAAGATGCCAAGGATCGAATCCCCAGAGACTCCTAGGTTCAACAAGTAGGTGTCAATTGCTAACGGCGCAATTAGCAATCAACGTGGACCTGCACACAGATACAAATAACTTTGCTCCCAACGAGTACAGAGAGGTTGTCAATCCCTCCGGCCTTGTAGTTCACAAAGGGTTAAAAGCAATGATAGTAGTGATAGATAGTTTTTTGCAATAGTAAGTAATTAGCGAAAAGTAAATAGTGGATGTGATCAATGATGGTAATATGGACCGGAGTCTCATGATGTTCACTAGTGATGTCTCTCTCCCAAAAGACGATAAAACAGCTATGTGAGGTAAACAAATTACAGCTGGGCAATTTACAGGACCACGAACGCAAACCAATGCTGACTACATTGCAAGAAAGGTTGAGATTCAAAGCATGGGCGGTACGCCAAAGTAAGTAGACCGAAATCCATCAATATCTACTACTAATCATCCACCTTGAGATATCTATCCAGAACATCTCGCTGGTATTAAGTTGCGAGTCCCGCCCATAGTGTAAACTCAATGCAACAGACAACTACATTAAAAGAACTTTGCGTAAAGTAAACAATCCTTGCACCCGCGGGCACAAGCACCGTTGTTTTCCCCCTTGTGGCAACAGCACATCCCCTAGACTCATGTTTCTGTCACTCAAGCTAGTCATCGAGGGGCATGAACCCACAATCGAGCATAACATTCCCTCTTGGAGTCACTACCTACTACTCGGCCAAAGCAATAAGTAACAACGGAGAACATGCAAGAATTACTTATGAACTAAAATATAAAAGAGGTGAATCAAATATATTACTCAAGATCAATCTGAACATAATCTCATAATCCATCGGATCCCAGCAAACTCAACATAGCAACAGCATAAGGATTACATAGGTGCCTCGATCATGTAGGGCAGCTCACGAGGACTAATTAGTGAAGCACAAGAACGGGAGGAGAACATCACATAGCTACTGGTCATGGACCCATGGTCCAAGGGAGACTACTCACGAGTCATCCGGGAGGCGTCCATGGTGGTGGAGAAGCTCCCGGTGATGATCCTCCCCTCCGGCAGGGTGCCGGGAAGAGTTCTCCTGGTGCTCCCGATCTTGGAAGCGGCGGTGGCGGCGGAACAGAGATGGGATCGCGAAAAGAGTTCCTGTTCTGAGGGTTTCGGAGGGTCCTTTAAATATATGCCAAAGTAGGGCACCGGGGGAGCCTCAGGGGGCCCAGGC
>LR738713.1:756191498-756214333 GCA_902687465.1 Secale cereale | reverse complement strand
GGCGCGGCCCAGGGGCGGGGCGCGCCCACAGGGCGCCTGGAGCCCCTGTGGCCCCCCCCAGGCTGCCCTTCGGACGCAGTGTTGTTTCCGGATCGCTGATTTTTTAAATAATTTTTCTGGATTTTTCTGGGCAGTTCTCGAAACGTGAAAACCTGAAATACAAAAACAGCCGAAAACAGAAACTGGCACTGGGGTGCACTGGATTAGTAAGTTAGTCCAAATATGATCAAAAGTGTATGGAAGTGTATGAATATCATAGCAATATCACCCAAAAGTGGCATGGAGCTACAGAAATTATAGATACGTTTTGGACGTATCAACGACGCTGTTCATGGAAGAACGATTTTGATGGAGTATCTGATGAAGAATCATCGGAGAGAGAGGACAAGATATGTCATCATACTCTAGTTGAAGACGGTCTCTAATACTTTTTAGTTTGTTTCTTATTCCATCATGTAACAATTTGCTCCGATATTATGATACATTTAGTTTGCCATTGAAGTGGCTGAGTTTGTAGGATGTGTAGACCACTGCCTATAAAAAACATTGTATCATTTGTTTCATCTTTTACGAGAATGCAACTATGGCGAGGCCCCTATTGAAAAAAAAACTGTAGAGGTTTTGAAGAATGTTTTTATTGTACTCAACTGTAGAAACATCTTTTCGCCCACAATTTTCTCAACAAAAGAGGCAGCGTAGCATTTTTTGGAATTAAGGAGCATATCCTCCAGTTTTAGTTATCGAATGAGGTTCACACATCAATAGGGGTGCAAGCTCACAAAACATTCACCATACATCTAACTAGACAACGACCAGGGGCAAAAGATTGCAAGCTTGCGAAGAAACGATGGCGACACATCATTGAGAACACATAACTAACTCAAGGCAAGTTTGGGCAACATAACTTAAAACTTGCACCTGTTGGAGATGCTCTAACTGTTTTCATTTCCCATCTCATCTCCATAGCTACCACCATCGACAACACCTCAGCAAACTACCTCCAAGTTAGTCATACTTGTAATTGTGTATCTCATCCAACAACCATTATAAAACATATTATCAATAAAGCATTCATCTTTCTGTCTTCTCCAATGATTTTTTTTCTTGTGATCCGATTGCCATGTGTGAGTAATTCGGTAAGTCAATGAGTTGAGGCATAGACTTGCAACCCGATGTATTTATAAGGGGTCGATGGAATTGACTTTTAATTAAGGTCATGCACGTGTTAAAAATTTCTACATAGTTGTCTCTTGTCTCTTTCTCGTTCTTCGACCTTGCACGTACCCAGGATCTAGAGATTGATCAAGGGGGAAGTTAGTAACAAGGAGAATGCGGAACACTATTCCGATAAACAGTGGTAGAAAGAATTAGCATGTTAGCTGTAAGCCAATTCTTGGTGATTCATTAGGTTTAGTCATTAAACGCATTATCATCGGGCTGATTCAGTTCAGGAGCATTATCATCAGACTGTGTCTGGGAGACATTTTTTTCAGCACTTTGAGAGGCGTTCGTCGGAGTTTGGAGGGCAAAAGCAGCGCTGGGGTTTCGGTTGAGAGAGGAGGCGCGGGAGTTGCGAAGAATCGGGAACTGCTCAAAGGACGACAGTTGTATATATAGCGAAGAAAAATAGCCAGGCGTCATGAGAGAAAATTGAACGGTTCACATCCACAGACCCTTTAGAGCAAGTACAATAGAGCTGAGTCAGCGGGCTATAAGGAATAAACTAGTATATTTCTGCTTAGTTGGAGGAAAGAGAAGAGGAGAGAGAATGGAAGCGGGCTCTTCGTGAAGAGCCAGCTCTAGCACGTGCTTCTAGACACTTTGTGAGAATGAAAGATGGACCACATAATAAAAAAGTAGTACACTTTTTTGATCTACTATTGTACATGTTGGTTATAAGATGGGCTATAGATAACATGACGTTGTATAATAGCCAACAGCTGACTATACTATTAACCATGCTCTTAGATTGTCTTCTTGTTTTTGTCCAGGCTGTCTGCCCGAGTGTATAAGGGAGGAGTGGGGTCCAGTTGGAGATGCTCCTAAGCCCCATCTTTTTACTTCAACGCATGGTATATTTAGAAAGATAATACAAAACCACAAACAAAAGCATGTTTCCCTCTACAACCGAACTTTTCTATAACTTAATCCGAACAATCATCAACAACATAACAACTATGTAGAAGGATTGTGCTATAATTGTCAGGTCAAGAAGTAGCACGATAAGTACACAGATGCATTACCGGCAATAATCAGAACGCAATAATAATCAAATGCCCTTTCAAGAAACTATAGCTAACGTAAAATATTTAATAGCTAATGTTTTGAGAATTGCTTTAATATTATTTTTTTGGCTTAGTGCTTTAAACGGAATTACAACACAAGATCTGAATTCCAGATACACAGCATCCATACATTACATTCAATTTTTCAGTTTTCACTGCAAAGTAGACATGAGTGCTAATGACCGAACAGAACGAAGTAACACAAACATCTACTCCGTAGAGATGTTTTAAGGACTCAAGCAATCTACTATTGTGGTCAGTCGCTACAAAACAAGGCAATGGTGATGATGCCGGCCGCCATCGGCTCATGTCATTTGGTCATTTTAGACTTATTCTCTTGGTGGCCTCGTCCACACCGTTTTAGTTGGTGCAGACGCATATTTTTGAAAAATCTGGTGTGTTAAGAGCATGTTCAACGGGGCGCTAGCGCAGGGGCGCCGCGACAGAAATCCTGGTAAATCTACAGTTGGGCTTTTAATTCCTGGCATCAATCAGGCGTCGCCGCAAGAAGTAGAGGCCGTCGCTTGAGCCGTTTTTGCTCTACGAGATAATAGCGCTGCCGCACCTACCCATTTTATTAGCGCCTGAAAAATAGCACTCTGCGTTGTAGCACACCGACGCCTGGATAGTTTTTTAATTTTATGATATATTTTAATTTCTTTAAGCGCCCGTATAAGCAACTTGCATTGAAGATGCCCTAAGGTGGAGTAGTGTAAGTCAGAAGCATATTTGCCATTTGGAACACCAATGACTGCATAATCCAGCTGAACGCAACGACCTGAACACCAATGATATTCGACCGCAACAAGAGATTTGATGATTGTTTTCACTGTACTCAACTGCAACAACTTTTTATCCCGCCATTTTCTCGAGCCAGCAACCGCTCTATGCCTCTATGGCACACTTGCCCTTGGCCTGGATCAATATGGTTATTGGGCACTGTAGCATTTCAGTACGTTGTCGCTACAGCCTATGGGGGAGATGGCAGAAAAGGAACGGCGAGCGTGTACAGTAGAGAACCCTTCCATATCTGCGCTGGCGATCAGCGCCTTGGTGAGAAGCTATGTAAGAGCATCTTCAACAGCCGCGCAAAAAAGCGTGCGCGCGCTAAACTTGTGATTTCGCGCGCGTGGGGCAGAATTCCGCGCTCCAGCGGCGGGGAAAAACGCGCGCGCGCGAAACGGTGGCTTCTCGCGCGCCTTTTTTGCGGTGCCTCCTCCCGCACGCCTATAAAACGCAGCGCGCGTGCGTTACCCTCGCTCTCCACTACGCTCTCTCTCCCTCTCTCCCTGCCTCTCGCGCCACCGCTTGCGCCCGCCGCCCCCGAGCGCCGCCGCCGCACCGGAGCACCGCCGCCGCCCCCGACGCGCCACCATGCCACCGCGCCGCCGTTCTTCGTCGGGCTACCGCGGCGTCCGCGAGCGCCCGAACGGCGGCGGCTTCTACGTCGAGATACGCTCCGGCGATCTCCGGCTTCCCCTCGGCACGTACGAGACGGCACACGAGGCCGCCCGCGCGTTCGACGCGGCGGCGTGGCGCCTAGGCAGGCCGCGCCGTCAGATGAATTTCGACGACGTCCGCACGCTTGAGCAGGCGTTGGAGCTCGCCCCACCGCCTCATGTACACACCGCACGAGACCGTGCGGAGCACACGGCGTCGCAGAACCGCCTCCTCGTCGCCCAGGAGGACGAGCGGCGCATGTCGGAGTGGCGCCGGCTCCACCCGGAGGACGTCGCCGCCGAGCAGCAGTACTGGGAACGTCGCCGCGAGGACAGGCGTCGTCGGAGGGAATTGGCGTGCCAGCAGTGCGCCATCCGCGATGCAGGCGGGAGAACGATCTTCGCCGCAGAAGATGACCGTTGGTTCGACGTCTGGCTGTCAACCTCCTCCGACAGCAACGACGAAGCCGGTGATGATGGAGATGACTGGAGCGATTAGTTTTTTTTTATATTTTCGAACTATCTATCTATCTATCTATCTATCTATCTATCTATCTATCTATCTATGTTTTAGAACTATCTATCTATGTTTTCGAACTACCTATCTAGTTGCAATATGTAAAATAACTTTGTATCCTTTTTATTTTAATGCAATGTACGTATTAAAAAAATAGTGTGCGCGCGCTGCATTTTTGGGCACCGCTGGAGCGGCACGCGCGCGCTGCATTATAGCGCTGCTGCTGAAGCCAGCGCTGCGCGGCGCGGCAAACCAGACAAAGCGCGCGCGGCATATGCTTTTTTTGGGCGTGGCGCTAAGCGCGGCTGTTGGAGATGCTCTAAGATATGCGGGAAACAATCCAACACCTCCGAGGCATAGTGGTTGGAGGAAACTGCCCCGTGGTATGCTTCGACCTGAATGTTTTGCTGGTATTTTAATGAGGACACTTCGGGAATTTATGAAAAGATCAAGCGGGGCCATCATTAGAGATGACGCAGATGATTTTGCTGCTGCTTGCTTCTAATTGCCTCCTGAATCAGGGTCCTTGATACTGATACAGCTGAAGCTATCGCACTCTTGCAAGAAATCTGGAGACATTCATTCTATAATCGTGCAAACAGACTGCCTTGGAGTGGTTCAGCAGATGACAATCACTGAAAAGCCATGCAACTACTGTGACACCCATTCTCTATGAATGCAAGGATCTGACTCGGGGCTCTGGGAAGCGCAAGGACCTCATGGTCTTCGCGGGAAAAGGAAATACACAGCTGCACTACAGGAAGTATTCAGAGGGAAATAACAACAAATGCTGGTCAGAACTATGGTTAAGAGAAAATATAATAGTTAATGCTTGAGGATTACATGTAGTTTTTCCCCCTTATTGCTTTAAACTGTATAACAGATGATGCAAAATTGGATGACCTAGATAAAAGGTGTAGTAGAGTTACAACTTTCCCAAGGTCCCAAGGTTACATAATTACATGGGATCCATTTTACATTCAGTTCTTCAGTGCAGAAATACAGATGAGTGCTAATAACACAAGCATCTAGTAGTGATATACTATTAAGGACACATGCAAACTACCCTCATATGCAACGGTTTTAGTTGGTGGATAGGCCGAATGTATAGAAGTTTTATTTTCTGAAAAATATCCAGAGTTTGGATCATTTATGGGAGCACTGGAACAAGGATTGCACTAACTCTGTTTCAAGCTGAACGTAACCGTGAACACATGAAGTAATCGACTCAATAATTAAACTAATACATAAGCAAGATGTGTATATGTACAGTCTAGTCTAAATAATACTGCTTTCTTTTATCTCAAGAGAAAAGAAATTAACCATTCTACTCACGTGGGTAGATATAGGATGTGCTTGATAAGTAGCATTTTTGTTCTGAAACATACATATGCAGCCATACATGAAGTAGCATAACCATTAGCACTAAAGATTTGGATGCCATATATGTTAAAAGTACCAAGCACATTATTAGTTTATGACTACTAAATTTCCATTACCATATCCTTTGCCATGTCCCATTCAGCCGGGAGGATTCCAGCTATGAGCTCCTTGAGAACTGATGGGCAGCTGGACTTGAGATGGTCATAACCATCAGTTACCATCATAGCCTTGAAGTTGGAAGGAGAAGCAAGGAATTGCAAACAAGCTTCTTTGAGACAATGGAAACCATGCTGCTCGGCCAGAGCCAAACTGGTGGCCACCATGCCGGAATCAATTTGATTGCACAGTTTCTGCTCACATATCTGCTTCAGCCTCACAATATTGTACCTGTCGGCCGCCACTAGCAGATGGCCGGCCATCACCACATCAAGCACCGGAATGACAGAATCGGTGTATATGAAGTGGAGCAAGGACTTGAACACATCAGCTTCCATGTCTTGAATCTCAATAGTGCTGCCCGAACTCTCCTCCATGGGGCCGAGGAGTTCCGCCTTGAAGACGGGTGACCGAGCAGCGAGGACACACCTATGAGCAGAGAATGTCTCTCCACCGACTTGAAAGGTTAGGTCCGCTGCGACCTTGCTCTTCAGGAGGTCGCCGAGATGCTTGCCCAGGTCGATTGCAGGAACCCTTGTTTCTTCGCCGTGGATGACGGTGACGTCGCACCTGATGGTGACACAGTCGTCTCTCAGGTGCATCGATGCCTCCAGACCAGCCTTCTTCATGAAGCCATGGTAGCCCCAGCTTGGATCTTTCGTTGAGAAGGTATGTGTACAGTGGGTGTGGCTGTATGAAGGCACGGGTTCTCCGTTCTTGTCAAGTACACTGAACACAAATTTCGCCTTGACATCTCCGGACTCAGCAGATTGAAGATGCAGATAAAGAGATATGAAATCGGCATACTCCTTACAGATACCGTTTGGGTGATATCTCACGGCCCAGTCGTGGCCTCCAACACTGAAATGCGTGGACGTAAGGCTCTCGCCGATCTTGAGTTGTGCCTTGGCTCCCGAGTATTCATCTACCTTGAGAACAAATGACCTTTGCTCAGATACCATGGCAGCAGAGATCTTGCGTTGCTCTGCCATTCTGGGGGCGGGATTGGGGTACAGCTTGGAGTGGTATGGGAGGGAGATTGGCGACCAAAGATTTTGGTGCATCTATCTCTGTATATAGAGGCGCACTTGGGAAGTTAAATCCATTCGTTTCACATTCGGTCAAACCAAAAAAGTGGCCTGCGCCTGCCATTTACTACCAGTCGTTTACCTGCACGATGAGACGCCACTGCACTGCAAACGAAGACAGTAGGGCCAGTGCACCCAAGCCTTTTCATCTGCCGATGCAATGCATGCAACATTAATGATTTTTTTACGACGGTCAATTTGACCCCAGATCAACAACTTTACCTTTCAATGAACAAGCATAATTTTTCATCTTCAGATCCTTCACCTTCCACAAAAGGCACGGCACTTTTGTTTTTAACAAAATCAGCAACAAAGAACCAATCAGCCATGTTCATGCCACCAGAAACTATGTGAAGGCTAATACAATCTGCAGTGTTATGAAGAAGGTGGCATACTAATTCAGAAGCTGCCTGACCAATTGGGAACACCAATGATAGTGCCATCCAGCTGAATCGTAATGACCTGAACGCCAATGAGACTCGGCCGTAACAAGCGATTTTGAAGAAAGTTTTTGCTATGCTCAACTTTTTCGCCCTCCATTTTCAGAAGACAACAATCACTCTGTATTTAGCAGGCAACAGAACTACCACAGTTGTGCTTAACAGAAAACTAAAATAACCCCCAGTAACTGAAATCCAAACAACCCCCAGTAATGTTCAGAGGGAAATACTCCGTCACAGCTAGTACTGTACTAGGTAACAGAGGATATCAGTAGCCAAATGCTCTGAGGATTACATGCAGTTTACATTCAGTTTTTCAGTGCACAGCAGCACTGTGCATTCAGGTTTTCAGTGCAAAAGTAGACATGAGTGCTAACAACCGGACAGAACGAAGTAACACCATCATCTAATAGTGGTGTTTTAAGGACCCACACAAGCATCATTGTAGTCAGTCGCTACAAAACAGGGGAACGGTGACGAGAAGAACAATTCTACTCACCTGAACACAAATTAGACTGAGCGGTTAATATCAACAGTTTTGTACAGAAATACACTAGCAGACATACATGGAGAAGTAGCATAACCTATTCTATGATAATTTGGATGACATATAGATAATACTCCATGTAGGCATTACTTCCACATTGTCATGATAATATCCTTCGCTGCTTTCAGTTCAGCCGGGAGGATTTCAGCTATGAGCTCCTTGAAAACAGATGGGCAACTAGATTTCAGATGCTCATACCCATCACTCGCCATCATCGCCTCCAAATTGGACGGAAAAGCAAGGAACTGTAAACAGGCTTTTTTGAGGGCATGGAAACCATGCTGCTCGGCTAGTGCCAAACTAGTTGCCACCATGTCGGAATCAATGTGACCGCACAATTTCTCCTCGCATATCAGCTTCAGCCTCCCGATATTGTATCTGTCAGCAGCGACAAGTAGATGGCCGGCCATCACCACATCAAGCACCACAGGGAGTGAGTCAGTGTATATGAAGTGGAGCAATGAATCGAATACATCAGGTTCCATGTCACGAATCTCAATAGGACTAGCTGCAGAACTCTCCTCCATGCTGCCGAGGAGCTCCGCCTTGAAGACCGAAGACCGAGCAGCAAGGACACACCTGTGAGCGGAAAATGTTTCTCCGCCAACTTGAAAGGCCAAGTCTGCTGCATCCTTGTTTTCCAGGAGGTCACCGAGATGCTGGTGCAGGTCGCTTGGAGGAACTCCGGCTTCTTCTTCGTCGCGCTTCTCCTTCATGACCGTGACATCACACCTGATAGTGAGACAATCATCTCGCAGGTGCACCGACCGCTCCAGATCAGCCTTCCTGATGAATTCAGCGGAACCATAGTAAAAAAGTTGACTTGAGAATGTTGCAGGGTCAGAGCCGGAGGTGCAGCTGTACGAAGGCACCGGTTCTCCGTCCTTGTCAAGTACACTGAACGTGTATTTCGCCTTCACATCTGCATCGGCAGGTTGGTGAAATAGATAAACAGATATGAAATCAGAACAATCCTCGGGGTAGCCGTTCGGGTAGAATTCCACGGCCCAGTCGCGGCCTCCAACACTGAAAGGGGGCGAAGTCAGGCCCTGGCCATTCTTGAGTAGCGCCTTGGCTCTTGAGTATCTATCTATCTTGAGCACACACCACTTCTCCTCAGCAACAATGGCAGCAGAGATCTTGCATTCCTCTGCCATTCTGGAGGTGGGCTTGGAGTAAGATGGAAGTTTGGCCAGAGGAACGACCGAACCATCACTTTGTTCCCTCTATCTACCTATTCATTCCCGCCGCTGTCCAGTGATGTCGCCGGAAGCAGGGCCACCGCCGGCGCTAGGGATTGGAGGTGGTGGCGCTAGGGGAGGTGGGAAGCAGAGCCCGGGGCGGGGGATGGAGGAGGTGGAGCTCGACGGCGGGAGCCCGTGGCACGGCAGCGGAGGGCATCAAGAGGGAGAGACGCACGGTGAAAAGGAGTGGCGGCGGGAGCAGTGAAGCGGAGAGAGGACTGGAGAGTGGAGAGTTAGGTTTTCTGCCGGTTGGTTTTTACCAGACGCTGTGAGGAAAACAGACGGCCGAGATCGGCTCGGGGAGGAGACCGGACGGCCGAGAATGCACTCGCCCTGATTAGGTAATGGTGCAATTTAGAAGGACCATTTTGGGAAGAAGAAGCAAGAGGACCATTCGAACACCAACGGCAACAATACAACATATTTTCTGTCGTGCTCACGCTTTAACATATTAACGAAATATTCATATTTAAACTATAAGATTGCCTTTGAAGTTGCAGCAAGACTGGTCAATTGTGCAATTACGTTGAATCAACATTTTTTGGCCGCGGCTACGGACGCCGCTTATAATTGAGGAGCGGCTTCGATGGAGTACTTGATGAAGGATCATGGAAGAGATGATGGGATATGTCGTCATGTTCTAGTTTATTTTTTCTTTGAGTCTAGTCATCATGCTCTAGTTGAAAACAATCTCTGATAATCTTTAGGCTGCATTTGGCACCAAAGTTTTTCTAGAGCTTTACAAGAAATACCGTGATTTTCAATAAAACCGCTGTTTTTAAATACTTTGATGTGCTTGGCATGAATGAATACGACAATTTTAGAAACTGTAGTTTTCTTGAAACGATGTTTTTTTTGCTGTTTTGGAAAAAGAGGTTGGGACCTCTTTTTTGTAAACAGAGAAACGCACACGCTGCATTACTTTGCTCTCCCCTGTAATTTTTACCGGTGAGCCCTTCTTCTAGCCGTCCTTATGATGTGCAATTCATCTATCTTCTCTCCTACCATGGACAAATGAAGCTCGCCATTTGGTTGGAAGAAAGGTACTATGCGCTACCCAGCTCGATTGATTGAGCCCGTCAACACAACTCCATGCGCACGTGTACGATTGATTGCACCCATGACTTTCTAGGTCCGATCAGCTGGGCATCCTTTAGCACACGTTGATTGAACTGGTCTTGAAGCTCCTTAGGTGTAGCTAAGTTAGGTTCAGTTGTCTAGCAGTCAGTCAAAACTACTAGTAAAACAACACTAGCCAAACATATTCATAGTTTTCCGAAAACTGAGAAAAATGCAGTTTCTAGAAACTGTACGTAGTATCTGTTGTCCACGCATTGCAATACCAAGGTTTCGGAATACTACTGTATTTTAAAAACTTTGCTGCCAAATTAGGCCTTAGTTTGTTTCTTTATTTCAACTTGTTTTTTAAAAGAAACTTATTTTGCCTTTAAAATCGAGTGTGTTTCTTTATTTTAAATGCTCTAGTTAGAATCGAGATCCACCAGCCTCACTCGATAGTGGTACATGCCTGATATTTTATGAGAATGCTCGATGGTGGCACATACCTAATTATTGGCGCGTAGAGCCCTTCTTTCTTCCCTCAACTTCCACTCACATCCTATGCACATGTTGCTCATATAACGCATCTGCCTCACTGATGACACGACCAACACTGTTCCAATTATGTTGAAGATTTGGCATGGGCGTCACACCGATCGCCTGCGTGCTGGTAGCATCGTAGTTAGCAGCGTATTTGATTATGAATTGACCGTAAACTTTAGCATACTAACTTGGATGGATATGCTCAAGCAATTTGAGAAGTAACCCTGGTACTATGACAAAATTCAAAAGAAATTCCTTAATATAGCCGACGAGGATTGTTTTGCCATGATGTTAGGTAAACACATGTCAACGATGACTATGATGTTGGTTCATATTGTTATCAGTGAGACCGGGCAAAAGAATGCACGGTTAATGGGGAATCGACATCCTCTGCTAAAACGCCTCAACCTATCCTGGCTAAGCTTTTTTATTGAAGGTTGAGAGAAGGTGATCGAGCAGGAAGGAGACTCCAGTGCATATCAACATCCCCTGCTCAAAGAACTCAACCTAAAGCTTCTCATTGAGGGTCAATAGGAGGAAAGTGATTTAGAAGACGTGTTTTGGTGATTTATGACAGAACAATTGAGAGGACTAAGTGATTAATTATCAAGTTTATTTTAGAAAATTAGTCATCGTGGATTTATGGATATCAATGGTATCCGCATTTATGAATTTCTCCTGAGCAATTTTACCCTGTACATCTCAGTTGTGACTTTGGCATTTTTTCATTTGAGAACTCCTCTATTTATTGTAGTTTCAAGAAATTCATTTTACCTGGTAATTCTGATTCATAGTCCTGGTCGAGAAAAAGCCACCTTGCTGTGATCTGTCATTGCCTCAACTTATGCATGTAATTCCAACTAGTGTGCTTTTCCTAGGTTTCTAGAACATGCATTGGATGATTGATAAGTACTCCCACTTTAGACTGATATAACACTTTAATATCTTTAAAACATCTTATATTAGTTTACAGATGAATAACATTTTTCTTCTTAAACATACACGCAACCATATACTAGTAAAAAATATATCCTTTTAGATATCCCCTGGGTCGCCCCGCTTGGGTGACCGCGGGGGTGATCTAGTCGCACTGCCATTGGTCTCCCACCAACCTCTCCCTCGTCTCGCTGTCGACTGAGGCCCTATCGGTGAAGCATGCGTGGGTCCGGAGACGACGACAGGGTGTTCTTAGAGTCGACCTCTCCTTCACAGCTTGGATCCCATCAGCGGTGGCCCACAGGATGCCTCAGGCGGATCTACGGGGTGACGGTAGCATGGCTTCGAACACTCCAGCTAGCGTCCGCACGGTGTCGGATGCGCTAGGAGGCCCAGATGCATGGTGTGGTCATGCGTGCTCAAGGCAATGGTGCTCCGGTTCAGGTGTGCGTCTTCTTCGGGCATCATAGTCCTCGATGCGATCCCTGCCCAGGGCGGCGAACGCGGCGGCCACCCTCGGGGTTGGCTGGAGTGAGACCAGTGGGGTGAGTGCACGCAGCGGCCAGGGCGGCGTTCCTCGTCATGCAGCGGTAGTGCTCGCCTCCATGCCCGCAGGAGCTCGCACGCTTCCCTGGCTATGGTGGGCGGCCGTGTGCCGTGGACCTGGCCCCCACCCACATCCGTCGTTAATGTGGCATGTGGCCAGACGGCGGCACACAGAGGGTCAAAGAGGGATGCCGGATCCTAGTCGGCGTTCCGACTACTACGCGTGCCGTCACAACGCGGTTCTGGGAAACTACTTGATAGGCGAGAACCCGCTGAACAAGTTCCCGCTCGAGGGTGGCCCGATCTTCACGTCGTAGGATCGAATCGGGAGGGATAACTAGCTGCAAGCAGCCGGGATAACTAGCTTTATACCTGCCAAGGTTGGATGCAACCCGTACGTTGGGGATGGCTGACCGAAGCTACAAGAACTCCAACCCGCTGTCCGAACAATCGTGGAACCACAAACCGGGACTAATCCACACAAAACGGCCGGAACTGTAGAGCAAGAACTAGGGGGAACCAAAGGCTCCTTCTCGCGAATCCGAATGAACTCACAAGAGCAAAGGTAGCAATATCTCTTGGATCTCTCTAGCAGTCTTGCTGCATAAGCTTATAGCTGAATGGTTTTTGACAAAAGGTTCTCTAGAGGATGGGGGAGATGGGGTTTTATAGCAGGGACAACCCCCCTTAGCTAGGTGTGAAAATGGTTTCAAAAGTAAGCATGTTTGCATGGCTTCCTTGGGTGAATAAGCAGTCAACTTTGGGAGTTGTTGGAGAGCTCCTCGGAAATTTGCGAAGCCCTGACAGCCTGGACACCTTCCACGAGAATGACTATTACTTTTGACTCACAACTCCAAATGATGTGAGGTTTTTTTGCATTGAAAAGATAATTTGGTTTAGCTTCTGTTGATGTACCCCTATGGCCCCGTCTCTTTACCACGTTGGTGTGGCACACCAAAACATCAGATGTAAAAACTGACAGCATCAACTTCACTTGAAACTTATTTTCTCCAAACTTATTCCTCCAAACCGGTTGCATCAAGAGCTCATAGGTTGTTGGATTTCTTCCATGTGATACCTAAGTTCAACCAACCACAATGGGGATGAAATCATAGTTTTGTCATCAAGGTTACAAGGTAAACTTAGGTTAGCGTTCACTTGGTCACTTATTAGTTTGGCGCGACTTCTTGTGATTGGACCTGTAATTGTTGAAGACTTGTTGATGGTTGTGGTGTCCTCATCACTACTAGTTCAGTGTGGCACGGCTGCCAGTGAAAACCGTGTCCAGCTCGGTCATGGAGGACGATGGTGGGGCCGTGGGCGTCGTCTCCTTGTCGAAGGCATCGTCAGTTGTAATCATCGTCACTGCGTTTCGGCTGCTCCAAGGCAACATTAGTTATGTGTCTCTCGGGTCGGACTATGACGATGCCTTCGAGGCTGTCTCCCTCTTGGGGGGCACTGTTTGGAGTGGTGCTGCCTCGAGGGGACAAGAGAAGAAGTGGTGTTGCATGTATCGCATTGATGACGGCGGGTCTCAGCTGCATGGCACAACGGAGTCTGGGCGATAGACGCGTGTTGAGGGGCGCGTGCAGGAGGGTGGCACTGTCTGACGTCATGGTGGCGTCATCGGCAGAAGGGACTGATAAGGTCAATGTATTGATCACTCCTGAAGATGGGACCACAAAAGATGATGGCGGCGGAGAGCATGCGCATGCACCGCACATTGAGGGTTTGCTAGATCGGTCAATGCTCCCGGCTCGCTGGCAGGCGGCTTGGTGAGGCCACCGGATTATATAGTGTGTGTTTGGTGCAAGGTCAAGTCACATCATCAAAGCTTGCAAGTATCCCAATAACTTACTTTTGTCAGGAAGGTGGCTTTGAGTTGCTTTGTGTATTTATTTTATAAGGCTTTGTTGATTAATTTGATAAAAATGATTGTGTCCATCGACCAATGCAGAGACCGACGATTATTCTCCTTTAAAAAAACATGAAGAGCATAATCATTACTATAAAAAATTGGATGACATTGATAATAGTACTATGGAAGGCATTACTTCCGGAATGTCATGATAATATCCTTTTGTGAATTCAGCCGGTTGATTCTAGCTATCAGCTCCTCAATAACAGACCAGCCGCAGCTGGATTGCAGATGCTGAAAGCCATCGCTTGCTATCATAGCCTGAAAATTGGATGGAGAAGCAAGGAACTGCAAGCAAGCTTGTTTGAGACGATGGAATCTATGCTGCTTTGCCAAAGCCAAGCTGGTCGCCACCATGTCGGAATCAATGTGACTGCACAATTTCTCTTCGCATATCACCTTTAGCCTACCGACGTCGTACCTGTCAGCCGCTTCGAGTAGATGCCCGGCCATCACCACATCAAGTAGAGGAACCGAGTCGGTGTATATGAAATGGAGCAAGTACTCGAAGTCTCGAACACATCAGGTTCCATGTCACATATTTCAATAGTATTAGAGGAACTCTCTGCCATGGCGCCGAGGAGCTCCGCCTTGAACACGGATGACCGAGCAGCGAGGACACACCTGCGAGCCGGGAATGTCCGTCCACCGACTTGAAAGGTTACGTCTGCTGCATCCTCATTCTTGAGGAGGTCGCCGAGATGCCAGGGCAGGTCGCTCGGAGGAATCCTTGCTTCTTCATCGAGGATATCTTTCACGACGGTGAGGTCGCACCTGATGGTGAGACAATCGTCTATGAGATGCGGCGATCCCTCGAGGCGTGCCTTGTTGATGAAGTCATGGTATCCACGGTCTGGGGCTTTGCTTGAGAAGGTGTGTGCGGGGATGGCACGGCTGAACGAAGGCACCGGAATTCCATTCTTGTCAAGAACACTGATCTTCAGCTTCGCCTTGGCCTTCACGTCATCGGCGTCGGCAGACTCGTTGCGTACGTAAAGTGATATGAACTCGTCACGATGCTTGGGATAACCGTTGGGGTAATATCTCACGACCCAGATGTGGCCTCCAACGCTGAAAGGGGTGGAGGCCATGCACTCCCCGTTCTTGAGCAGCGCCTTGATCCTTGAGTATCCGTCTATCTTGAACACGTATGACCTTTCCTCGGAGTCGGCGATCATGGCAGCAGGGATCACGCGATGCTCTGCCATCCTGGAGGTGGGCTTGGACTCGGGGTAAGATGGAGGAGTGGCGGGAGGAAATATTTTGCTGCGTCTATCTATGGCGAGAGGTGCACTTGGGTACTCATATTCATCAGTCAAACTCATAGCCCCAACGGCGAGTGCTTCCTGGACAGACGACGGACACGAGGACTAAGCGGACTGCGGTTTCTTGCCGCCGGCCGCCGGCCCCTCTCCCCCGGCGGCAAGAAATCAGCGTGATGTTGATTGGAATCGATCGGAATCAATCAACTCAACTCACGGGATGTCTTACAATCCGTGATGTATATATAAAAGGCCTGATGTACGTTCTGGAGCAATACTACTCGGTGACTATTCCACTACTAATTAATCCGACTCGGTATGAGTTACTAACCATGCCAGGACACATGCACGTTCTGTACAAGTTTGTGCTGCATATGTCTAACACGGAACACCTCGATCTATATGTTTGCGTCCGGCCTGCCATTTACTCCGATCGGTTACCTTCACGGGAGCTGTTGGTCAGAGGTGAAAGGAGACGCGATGGACTGTTGGCACAATGGCACATGGACAGTTTTGTTTGTGCGCCCGAGTATCGATTTGGATCACGTTGACCGAATTGTCATTTTTCCCCGAGAGAAACTTTCCACCTATTCATGATCAATCATGGCAGTACAAAGAACATCAGAAGAAACAAATTAAAACAAAAAGTTCATAGATCACCTTGTGACGATTGCAAACATTGAAGCGAGTCGATGGTACGCCGCCGTTATCGCGACTCCATCACCCAAGCCGGACAAACCTTTTTGTAGTAAATAGTCGGGGAGGAGCATCCATCGCTGATGTAGAGATTAGTAGATCAAAAGGATCAAACCGGTAAACACCCAATCAAAAACAAACTAAGACTGCATAAAAAAAGATCCATCACTACTAGAAAAAAAGCTCACAGTAGTGCTGTTTTTTTGCTACAAGTAGCGCTGTGACACACGCTACTGGTACGGTGCTACAACTATTTTTTTAACAGTAGCGCTTGTTCTACCCAGCGCTACTAGTAATTGAAGGTAGCAGTGGTGCCTGTCTGTAGCGTGCTACGCTACTGGTATTTATCTGCAGCGTGCTTGAGGAACAAGCGCTACGGGTAACTAGGCGCTACTGGTAAACTTTACCCTGCGCCATTGGTAAAGTTTTACTATTTTTTTTGTTTCTACGTTTTGGCGCTCTACATATTTAAACAGACACATCTTTTATACAATAACAACATGCATATTCATTGAAAAACAAGTGAGATATCGATGAGCAGAAGTTATAAGAAGTCTCGACTACAGTATCGCAAAAGTTATAAGAAGTCTCGACTACAGTATCATCATCATCATCAATCATGGTCGAACACATGTCTCGAAATAGCGGTACATGTTATAGAAGTTTCGAATACATGCAACTACATGGTCACATACTCATGTTTCATCATCTATGTAGACTATGATACGATCACATAGAAGAGAAGATCGATCACGATGAGCAAAAGCGGGATTATGTAGTAGTTTTTGCGGCACCGGTTCTGAATCCTATGTTGCGCTATGAACCTCAAGTAACTAGCTCCGGCTTCCATTCTGCTATCAAACCCTTTCTGGTTTCCGCCCAGGAAGCGGTGCACTTGGGCCTGACACTCTGGCCACTCGTCATACACACTCGGAACATGCCCTATGTACACAACATACCACTTCTTCGCCATCGTTGATCTATATACCTGTTAGAGATGCACATATATCATCAAGCGAATTCAACGATAATATGCAACATAAGATAATTCGGCCTATGGAGAGAAACAATTATTAAATAGAAGCAACATATAGTAAACATAGTTAACGAAATTCTTCGTACCAAAACTAATTAACTATAGCATAGCACCGTTTACATCTAATAGTTTTGTCGTACCGAGACATTCAAAGTTCCGTCGCACAGAAAGTAACAACTAATTAAACTGACCCACTGTCATCATCAAGCAGTGCACTGGCCCATCCGGCCATATTCGGGAGGATGCACCCAAGCTTAGTCAAAGGCGTCATGTCCTGACGCTATAGGGCAATGCGGGTTTGGACGTCAGCCCCCGATATTGGACCGTCGTAGAACATCTCATTCTCTTCGAGGATGTCTTTCATGATGATGGACGCAATTTCTTACTGGATCCGGTAGAAATAATTTTGAAGTTGATGATCCGGCACGGTTCCAAAGGCTTCGTCCCATCTCTGGATATGGGCATCGGATGAAGATGTCATGCAAAGTGCTTGCACATCCCTTCTGTACTGCATCATTTGATGGATGACGTATAGTCCATCATTATCACTTCTTGTCGGTCGCTAGACGTAACAAGAGTCAGTCTTATGGCCGAAACACAGCCCGCCCTTGTTTTTTTTTTGACTTGGATGTAGCCACCCCGCATGCTGAAGCCCATGAGAGCTCTGTCCAGAACATACTTTATGTGTGTGTAATCTTTCTTCGACAGGTCCAAATATAGAGCGTGGGAGTAATGCGGGTAAAGAACGATGAGAACGCCCGCCCCCAGTGCGCAAAATACACGATGAAGTTAGCCTCCATGCGTGCGAAATAATTATTGAAATGCACGAAAGGATGTATGTGTTCTAGTGGCTATCGCGGATGACTTACCGGAATTATAAGGTAGGAGAATCATTTCCTTGTCCTTATTGATGACCAAGAATTCTTCGATGTACTCCCTTGCATATTGACGGTTGGCTTCGTTGATTGACAAGAAGCCCTCATCCATGTAGTACGGGTTCGCGACCTCAACACCAGTGATTTGCTCTCTCATGGCGATGTAGTTCATATGCAGTGCATACAGGCGGACGAACGTAAAATCGAGTGTCCTCATTTGAAACATGTCGAAGATGTAATCAAATCGCAGGGAGAACAGGTCTGCGGGGCATGTGTCGACGTACATCTTGCTACTGCGCGGCACATGAACCATATAAAGCGGGTATCCTGGATCATTTGAGGTGAGAAGGCTTCTCTCTGTCGACAACATGTGGTCATGGAGTTTGCTGAGATCCCTTGTTATGGCGGCTACATACCATTGGCTTTCCCGCGACATGGCGTAACGGCGCATGTTTCATCGGTACACTGTCCGACATCCTAGTCTGCGGAGGCGGCTGTCTACTAGAAGCAACTTTGACAGCTTTAGAGCCTTTTTTCGCGGGTCTCTTCCTCTACTTCTTCTTGGTGGGCTTAGGTGTCGGTGGGTCTATCAGACCCTCCCTGACCACCGCCCCAATGTTGTTTGGCTCAGCATTGCATGCCTCTGTCTTTGTTGAGCTTGGGTTGAGGCGGCATCTGGAGGCGTGTCCTGCGAGGATTGCATGAACAAAGACTTCTTGCACTCCCGAGGACGTTCCGACTTCGGTACACCATACATCTCATATTCATATGGTTGACTCATTGTTACTTCGTTGTCAAAGCCGGTATTGAGATACTGGAGAGGCTCATCCTCCTCCATGTCATGATCCATATCCTCTTCCATGGGGCCGATGTCATCATCTGCCGGAACTGTTGGCCCCCCTTCCTCGTGTCTCTCCATCTCATCCAGCAGCATAGACGGTGGTTGTAGTTGTGTAGGTGGGGTTGTGCTCATACCTTCCTGAGGTCATGTTGGTGTGCTCCCAGCCACCTCCACACGAAGAAGGTTCTTAGGCCACAAGATTGCCAAATTATTGCATTGGCCAAGCTGCGTCGGGGTCTCGTCATCCTCTCCACCGGTTTGTATGGGACGAGGAAAATCCTCGTAGCCCGCTTTAACACTCGCCACGGAGACCCTTAAGGCGCTATCAAGCATCTGCTGGCGGTGAAACAAGTGATCCTTGGGCTTCACTATAGTACCCTTCCCCACATCCACCAACCCGCCCTTCATGTGGTAGAGGAGGGTCCACAAAGTGGAGTCGGCCTGCGAAGACATGTACGTGTGCGGTGTCAGAGATCCAAAAGTAAACGAGAACTGAAGCTTAATAGGGTGCAATGCGTATTTACCGTGAGGGCGCCGAGCTCAGCCAATGTCGACGGCCCGACATTCAAGCCAGAGACGGAGCACGGGCTGCTGTGAGAGGGTGCGGGAACATGTGCTGGAGTAGGTGCGGGTGCGGTTGCCAGAACTGGTACGAGTGCGGGTGCGGTGTTCATTGAGTTTCTCCCGGTGAAGCTCGGCATGGGAAAATCATTTGGGGCCGCCTTTGGATAGTGTTGCACCCAACTGACCACAGTTGGAATCAAGCTTGTAAACGTAGCTCCCATATCATTTCTGCAAGCAGTTACCGCTTCCGGGATTGCCTCAGCTGCGGTTTTCTCGACCGCCCGAGCCACCTTCTCGTCAATAGTCACTTGACTGAACTTCTTTCTCTGCCTTTTGGCCTCGGGGTCCTCGTATTAATAGTACTTCCATGTGGTGCCGTCTCCGGCGCCGTGCACACGTCCATATTGTAGCCACTGGTCCGGTGGGTGTCCCATCATCAGTAGCGGAGCCGGGATTGGCTGACGCCCCAGACGAGAAACTAAGGGTCAAAAAATACCCCCTCCCCCTCCCCAAAAAAATCCAGTTCCAAGTCATATAAAATTCAGGTTATAACTAATGAAAATTCAAACACAATGTTCAATGGCATTATTTGTTCATTGACAGTTTAACTAATAAAGTAAGACATATTAAAAGACAGTAGCATATAAATGATACAAAAGATGGTACCAAATCGAAGGATTGATCGATATGAGCCTCCAATGACTTCATGGGCGTGGTGGTTCCCGGCCCTTGCCGACGGGAGGACTCCGTTTTTATACATTTCTTTGAGTTTTTTGGGCTTATGTCCTACTCAGGAAGGCGAGATGGTGGCGTCTCCCTGGAGATGGAATCAGGTTCTCCCTGCCTAGCTCTCATCACGGTGGTGCGTCTACCATCGTCGGACAATGTGTGGAGGTGTTTCTTTGGCAAATCTCACATAATTTAGTCAGTCTTTGTATTTGACGCGCTTGTCGTATACGGCCTTGATACGATGACTTCCAACTCTCTGCTACAACAAGTTTTGTCCAGCTCCAGTGAGGGAGGGCGGCGATGGCAACGTGGATTTGGCTCGCTTCAGTGCTTGTAGTCGTCACTAGGTGGTCTATGGACCCGAATGTAAGTTTTATTTTTTTAGAGTTCATTGTACTGCCATATTTGAAGATGAATAGATTAAAAGTTTTTGGGCAAAATAATTATAAATTTTGAATTAGAAATCAATGCATTCACGTAAAAAAAATGAACTTAGCGGGTTCAATAACAAATGCAAAATGTGAATTACTAAATCAAATTCCACATTTATCTTCTCTGCAGAACAATAAAAATAAGTAAAACAATATAAAAAGGGGAAAGCATTAAGAGTTAAAGATCATGTTAACTAGCAAGAGAAAATGGGATTTGAAAACAGTGACAGGAAAAAACCAGCAACGAGCTCTAGTCGGCCCCGTGCTGCTCCCGCGAGCAGCCCGGGCGCCCAACGTCCGCCGCCACCGCAAAACCCCCCCTCCCCTGCCTCGCCGCCGTCGGACAGCGCCGTCGGGCGAAGCCCGCACGGCGTCGGCGGCGGCGGGGCCTCTCCTCCTTCTCGTGTGGCTCTGGTGGCGCGGGGCGCTGGATCTCGCGAGGGCGCGGCTTGGCGACGCGGATCCGGTCAAATTCGCGGCGGCGCGGCGGGGTTTGGCCGTGGCGACGGCGGCTAGGCGCGGCGGAGGCGTGGCTGGGCGGCGACGGTCCACCCCGCATGGATCTCGGGCCTCCTCCTCCTTCCTGCTCTGTTGGTGCACCGCCAGCTGCAGGGATGGCCTCCTCGCGTCCCTGGGGGCGTGGTGATCCTCTGCGCTCGCGCCGGTGCGTCAGCTCCTTCGTCCAAGCCCAGGGGTGGGCTGGTCGGGTCCTGCCAGATCCGGCCACGCAGGTGCTGACGCCGATCTGAGGGCTCGGGTCCATGGTTGTTCTTGTAGGCCATGGTCGACGGGAGGAGCGCGGGGTCGTCCCAGGGTGTAAAGGTGGTCGCTTTCATCTCGTTTCTCCGGTGGGCGGTGATCGATGGCTAGGCGGGGCTTGGAGCCGGCGAGATCTGGGATGCTGGGGCGGCGGCCCTGGAAGATGGACTGCGCGTCCGCTCTTCGGCGAGCGGCGTTGTGGTGGTGGTGGTCTTTCTCCTTGGCTGTGCAGGCACCGAGGAGCGAGGCGGCGGGGATTCCGACGATGGCATTGCTTCGGCAGAGGAATCGTCCAGATCGTGGTGTGGAGGCCTGTTTTGGTGGTGGCGGACTTGGACCGTGGTACTTCAATGTGGCTCGAGAGTGTCTTCGGGCGAAAGCTCAGCGCTTTGGCGCCGACGGCGGCGATGCCTGTGGGTGTCGTGTCCCTCTTGAGGGCACCGTTGTGGTATCTCTCCCCACGTCAGGGCTCCGGGTGAAAACCCTTGACCGTGTCTTCGATCTCGACGGCAGCAGTTTGTTGCGTCGTCACCCTCTTGGGGGCGTCGTCGTGGAGCACGGGTACCCTTCGGTTGCGTTTCTTCACATTCGGCGGGCGAGCTCGGATCCTATCTCGAAGCTCCTTCAGCTCTGGCTCGGGGCAGTGCCGACGGCTTCCTATCCTTTACACGTGATGTCGAGGGCATCGCTCTCGGTCCTTGTTGTGTGCAGGCAGGATCGGTGCTCCATGGTTCGGAGCTAGAGGGCAGGGGTGCCCTCTCCAGCGACAACTTGGTGTGTGTGTGTTGCATCAACGTCCGGTGGTTTCTCATGGAGGCGTGGTCTCTCTTCTAGTTAGTAGCCTCGGGTGTGTCTTGATAGTGTGTGGGCACTCTTGTATTCTTGTTCTATCTTTGATATGCTTTGTAAGAGATTTCCCTCATCACTTTGTATCGGTTCGGCCGTGTGCTTTATTTATAAAGCGGGGCGAAAGCCTTTTTCGGTAAAACAGTGACAGCTAGCAAGAGCAATCTCTTCGTTAGCTAGCCTAAGTCGGGTCATCTGCATTTTCTCGACATAAAGACTCCCGTACGCGACGCACTAGCAGCACAGTCTCTCTCTTTTTTTTTTGAGGCAACAACACAGTCTCTTCTGTCTTTCTTGTTCTCATTCACCATTTTGTTATTTAATGAGGTGGGCTGCGCCCCAGGCCCGTATTTCTTTCAATGGCCCAGTAAGAGGGGTAGGAAGTGGGCTGTGCCCCAGGCCAGTTTTTTTCTCTCTAAATATATTGGTTGGGAAATTTCTCACGCCCCAGGCCATCATTATGTTCACGGCCCGGTTGAAAGTGGTGTCCCACTTATCCCTCGTAGACGACTGAGTCGACGAGTCGCTTTCGGTTGTAACCTTATTGTGTTGATCTCTCTGCAAAATGGAGTGTGAATCGTTTACGGATGTGAACATAGTAGACTTGATTCATCAGAAGCTAATATATAAGGTGGTAAAAGAATAATTACCAGTATTCTCATTAATTTCCTAGTCGGCCCGTCGGTGAAAAAAAT
>LR738713.1:756171080-756191453 GCA_902687465.1 Secale cereale | reverse complement strand
GGGGGGGGTTCCACGAGAAACTACCATTTCTCTTCGGATCTTCTTCCTCCATGTGTGTGGTTGCTCTCCGCAAGCAACGGTGTATGTTCTACCCGCGGCAATGGCTTATTCAAAAGAAATAGAGTGAATTACAAAAAACATCGACACTTCAGACAAGGTTTGCAGGAACCACACATTTACGGAATTGTGCCAAAAAGCACTAAAAAAATTCATAATTTTTTGCAAAAAAACACTAGTTGGTGGCCTTGGCCGTTTTGATGACGATTATGACATATGAGTCCCATAAATGATGACATGGCGTAACTGTTGACAGTGTTAGATGGGAGATTTTTACATATTTACAAAATAGTCCCTGTTCAAAATTGAAAAAAGCAATCAGCCCCACCACCCACCCCGTCGCCTGTCTCCTCGTCAGGTGGCAGCCTGCTCGCGGCCAGCGCCGACGGCCGGCGCACTCGCCGCAGCCCAAGCCAACCTGCCCCACGACCGCACCTTCCTCTCCCCCGGCCCCAACCACCTCCCGCCGCCTCACTCCCACCGTGCCCCGCCGGGTAACTCCCACGAACTGCCGCGACGCCGGACACCCATGACACGGCGGTTCTCACGGCGGTGGCTGTTTCGACCCATCTCTGCTCCCCGGCGGAGAGTCCCGCCCTGTACCAGCACCAGCGCCAGAAGCCCGACGACGTGGACGAGGTAGGCCGCGGACCGCATCATGGTGGTAAAGCAGGACGTCGCCGGAGCAGCAGCCGACGCCGGAGGGCTAGCCGCGGGAGCCGAACACGGGCGCAACGGGCGGGAGCAGCGGCACCGCCAGCCTCGACGGGCGTGAGCAGGAGCTGGCGCCGGAGGGCCAGCCGCGGCCAAGCTGCCGCGGGAGCCGAACACGGGCACGATGGGCGGGAGCAGCGGCGCCGCCGGCCTTGACGGGCGTGAGCAGCAGCCGGCGCCGGAGGGCCAGCCGCGGGAGCCGAACACGGGTGCGACTGGACCCCGAGCGGCGGCCAGGGCGCCCGGCCCGCTGGTGCCCATGGTACGTCCGCCTCCGCCTCCAGAGAGGAGAAACGAGGAGGGCAGGGGCTTGATTACTTTTTAATTTTTCTAAAAAGGGTGTTGGTGTAAAATCCTCTGCCCAACGGAGTTGCCTGCGAACCATTAGGCCACGTCGGCAAAAGCGGGACCCGTCTGTTATAATCGTCATCAAAACGACCAAAGTCGCCAACTAGTGTTTTTTGCAAAAAAAAAAAAAAAGAAAAAAAATAGTGGTTTTGGGCACAATTCCATAAATGTGTGGTTCCTGCAAACCTTGCCTGAAGTGTCGATGTTTTTTGCAATTCACCCAAAGAAACAGGGCAAATGTGAACTACCATTGTAGTCAGCCACCAAAAAACAGAGAGGCAGTGACGAGCCCCTCGTCACCGGCTCTTTTCATTTGGTTATTCTTGACTGATTCTACCAAAAGCCTCATCTGCAACGCCTTTAGTTGCTACTCACTCGCAAAAAAAGAAAAAAAAAACGGTTTAAGTTGGTAGGTACAAAGGCCCAAGGTGATGAAGCTTCTATTTCGAAAGAAGAAAAACAGAGTATAGACCATTTATGCGAGCATTGGAACAAGAATGGCACTAATTCAACATCCAGCTGAATGTTACCATGCACGCATTAAGTAATCGACTCAATAAGTACACAAATATACAATGTATAAGCCTGGTACGTACACGGGCAGTCTCAGTAATGATTTCATATCTAGCAAGAAAAGAACTACATTACCATTCTACGTACATGAGTAGATTGAATGATTGATGAGTAACATTTTTGTTCTGCAACCATACATGGAGAAGTAGCATAACCATTACTAATAAAATTTGGATGACATATATATATATGATAACAGTACGAGACTGGTCTAGCCACATTTTTTCCTAATAGTAGAATAACTGTAGGCATTACTTCCACATTGCCATGATAACATATACTATTAAGAGTTAATTACACTACTCATACATAAATTTGCAGTGTGGGTACAATTTCATACAAAAACTTGCAAAATGACTCAATTGGCCATCTAAACTTGCTTTGCGGGAACAAATTGATACAAACTAGTCTGAAACCTGTTACGTCGGATGAGAGGCACGCGCCGATTGCTTCTGTATTACGCACAAATCTCCCAAAGTATAGCAATAATCCAACACACAGTCCGAGCTGGGAGTAGATAATTTGAAAATGACCCAGAGGTAATGCAAAATCTTTCATTTACACCACAGTCCTAGCACAAACCCCTTCGCCTCCCCGACCTTCTGTATCTCATCGGCCCCTTCGCCTTTGTGTTTCCCATCGGCCCCTGAGACGACGCTGCCTCGTTGGTCGCCGTCGACGAGATCGACACTTGATGGAGCTGCGTCCTCGCGGCATTGGCGAGTTTCCGCCCGAGTACGGTATGTATACTTCTTCTCCTCTTTTTGATTGGTTGCCTGTTTCGGTCCGCTCATGGCTAGGGTTTTCGTCGTATTTGATCGGTGGTATTTCCGCCCGCATGTGGTTCTTCATTGGTACACATGATTGGTAATCGGGCATCACTAGATGAAAGTGTTGGCCAAGGGGTTCAGAGTGTTGACTGAAAAACGATTGTTTGGTTGTCGTTTTCAGACGAACAGAGTAGAAACCTACTCCCAGCATCCAATACTTCCGTAGATACCCCAAGAACAGGTTTCATACTACCAAACGACATCAAAAACCTACGCCCAACATCAAAATTTGTTTTGTTCTGCTCAAAGATCACATACGACATCAGAAATTGCGAATGGAAAAGCACCTCGGGTTTTTTCGGCGCCAAAGTGAAGCTCATATGTCACCCTCCATTCGTCTCTATAGCCGCCGACCCAGCCGCCATTGTGACCGCCAGCGTCGACGCCCATGGGCCATGCACCCACGAGAAGGGGTTTGCAGTCCGCCGACGAGGACGTCGCGTCATGGCATCGAGAGGGGCTGGGTACCGACCTCTCTTCTCCATGTTTGTTGGATTCAGTCGAGAGTGGATTTCGGGGAAAGAACAAAGGAGTGTGGCTAGGGAATTGGCTGTTGTGAAACGAACACATAGAGGGCGAGGGGATTTGGACGGGCTACACGGGCATCTATTTCAGCATACAACGGGAGGGGACGTTCCTGTAAATTATCATGGACGTGGGCTAACTGCTTCGGCCGACGTGTCGTCCGGCGTGGCAAGTTTCGGCCAAATTTGTATTAGTTTGTTCCTGCAAAGCAAGTTTAGGGGCCCAGTTGAGTCATTTTGCAAGTTTTTGTATGAAATTGTACCCACGCTACAAGTTTATGTATGAATAGTGTAATTAACTCTACTATTAAACTGAATGATCGGTACGAACAATTTTTTTCTGAAACATGCATGAAACCATACATGGAGAAGTAGCATAACAATTGCACCGATTAGTACTAAAAGTTGGATGACATATATATGATAATAGTACCAAACGCATTACTACTAAATTGCCATGATAACATCCTTAGCTGATTTAAATTCAGACGGGATCATTCTAGCTATGAGCTCCTTGAGAACAGATGGGCAGCTTGATTTCAGATGCTCATACCCATCACTTGCCACCATCGCATCAAAGTTGGACGGAGAAGCAAGGAACTGCAAACAAGCTTCTTTGAGACGATTGAATCCATGCTGCTCGGCCAGAGCCAAGCTAGTGGCCACCATCTTGGTATCAATGTGATTGCACAATTTCTCCTCACATATCTGCTTCAGCCTGACGATGTTGTATCTGTCAGCAGCTACCAGCAGATGGCCAGCCATAACCACATGAGTTTCGCCTTTGTTGCTAGCCATCTCAAGCACAGGAACAGAGTCAGTGTATATGAAGTGGAGCAAGGACTTGAACACATCAGCTTCCATGTCATGAATTTCAATAGGAAGAGCTGCAGAGCTCTCCTTCATGGCGCCGAGGAGCTCCGCCTTGAAGACTGATGAGCGAGCAGCAAGGACACACCTGTGAGCGGAGAATCTCTGTCCACCAACCTGAAAGGCTAGGTCTGCTGCGTCTTTGTTCTTGAGGAGGTCACCCAGATGTTGGTGCAGGTCGCTTGGAGCAACCCTTGTTTCTTCGATCTTGATCTCCTTTATGACTGTGAGATCACACCTGATGGTGAGATTGTCATCTCTCAGGTACGGCGATCTCTCCAGATCAGCCCTCTTGATCTCGAGCTCGGAGCTACAGGCTGAACTTTTAGAGAAGGTGTGCATTGGGTTGGTATGGCTGTATGAAGGCACCGGTTCTCCATTCTTGTCAAGTAGACTGAGCGTGAATTTCGCCCTCACGTATTGGGCATCGGCAGATTCGAGATGTAGATAAAGATAGATGGAATCGGCATCAAACGACCAGACACCGTTTGGGTAATATCTCACGGTCCATTTGTGGCCTCCAACAGTGAAAGGGGTAGAAGTCAGACTCTTGCCGGTCTTGAGTTGCGCCTTGACTCTTGAGTACAGTGGCGGAGCGTAGTGGGGACAATTAGGGGCCTTGGCCCCCCCTTCCTAGAAGAAATTCTGCCAAATAAGCCTATCCTTCAGCTAATCACTCTACTAATCCTCCGGCCTCTCTGATCATCTTAGTTTTTTCTATGTCATATACTCCCTCCGTTCCTAAATATTTGTCTTTCTAGAGATTTCAACAAGTGACTACATACGAAGCAAAATGAGTGAATCTACATTATAAAATATGTCTACATACATCCGTATGTGTAGTCCATTTGAAATGCCTAGAAAGACAAATATTTTGGAACGGAGGGAGTACATGCATTTGGCCCCCCCCTAATATTTGGTTCACGCTCCGCCACTGCTTGAGTATTCATCAACCTTGAGCACAAATGACCTTTCCTCGGATACCATGGCCACAGAGATCTTGTGTTGCTCTGCCATTCTGGGGGCGGGATTGGACTTGGAGTGGCATGGGAGGGAGATTGGCGAGGAAAGATCTTGCTGCGTCTATCTTTATATAGAGGCGCACTAGGGAAGTAAAATCCATTCGTTTCACATTCTGTCAAACGAAAACAGTGGCCTGTTCACACTTGGATCTAGCAGATGTTTTCGTCCGCGTAAATTTGCTGCGTGTCATTTACTACAGTACTCGTTTGCCTTGACGAGGAGACGCCATTGCGTTGGCGAAAGGAGCATTATTGGCAGATGAAAAAAAAATCAAATTGTTGATCCAGGTCACACTGAACGACGGGGAAAATCACCACTGGATGCATGCATTGCATCGGCAGATGGAAAGGTATGTTTGCCATGGCGCATATTGCTGCCGTTTCTGAAAACGTGGAGACAACGGATAATAAATATATATACCCAGCTAGTGCTCTGCTGTGAACAAGTTCTGCAACCAAGAACCTACTCGTCAGGTTGGTCCTCGCGCGAAGAAACCATATGACTTGCAAATTTCATAGTTTGTTACAAGCTGCGGTGTTAGGGGAAAAGGTCATATAAATTCTGAAGCATCTTGACATTTTGGGCGGGCAGAACAATAGGCAAGGGGAGCGTTGGTGCACCAAGATGACAGTACTCCCAAGTGCACCTCTCTCTATATATAGATAGACTAAGCAAAATGCTAGATCACGTTTCTTCGACACACCAAAGTACCACAGTCCCAGTGCCTTCACGTTTAGCAAATTAACAAGCTGTGTAGAGATTTTGGAGAATGTTTTCACTGTACTCGACCGCAGCAAGTTTTCATTCTCAACAGAAATACAGTCAGCCTTAACTGAAAACTAGAAAAAACCTGGTTTCCCCTACAATCCCTTCAATCGATTTTTCTGAAACTGAAACCGGACAGCTCTCAGCAGAATCACAACTACACAGCTGCTGAGCTGCACTACCAGCAATATTCAGAGGGCCTTTAAAAAAAATTCAGACGATTGTTTGCTACAGAAGGAAAGCAACGGCCGGTGAAACGGAAAATGAACTGAACCTCTCTGTGTCCTTCCTCTGTACTTCTGTTATTCCTATCGAGATCTTCTTCCTCCTTATGTGTGGTTGCTCTCCGGTGTATGTTCTGCCCGCGGCAACGGCTTATTAACAAGAAACAGGGCAAATATGAACTACCGTTGTAGTCAGCAACCAAAAAACAGGGAATAAGTGCCGAGCCCCTCGTCATCGGCTCTTTTCATTTGGTCATTCTTGACTGATTCTACCGAAGCCTCATCTGCAACGGTTTTTGTTCGTACAAAGGCCCAAGGTGATGAACCTTCTATTTTCGAAAAAAAACAGAGTATAGACCATTTATGCGAGCAATGGAACAAGGATGGAACTAATTCTACATCTAGCTGAACGTAACCATGCACACATGAAGTAATCGACTCAATAAGTACACTAATACACAATGGATAAGAAAGGTACATACACGGGCAGTCTCAGTAATGATTTCATATCTCACTCGCAAAAAAAAATTGATTTCATATCTAGCAAGAAAAAAAACTACCATTCCACTTACATGAGTAGATTGAATGGTTCATAAGCATTTTTGTTCTGCAACCATACATGGAGAAGTAGCATAACCATTACTAATAAAATTTGGATGACATACATGATAATAGGAGACTGGTTTAGCCACATATTTTGCTAATAATAGAGTAACTGTAGGCATTACTTCCACATTTCCATGATAATATCCTTTGCCACTTTCAGTTCAGCCGGCATGATTCTAGATATCACCTCCTTGAGGACAGATGGGCAGATGGATTTCAAATGCTCATACCCATCACTTGCCACCATCCCCTCCAAATTGGATGGAGAAGCAAGGAACTGCAAACAAACTTCTTTGAGACGATGGAAACCATGTTGCTCAGATAAAACCAAAGTGTTTGCCACCACGCTGGAATCAATGTGATTGCACAATTTCTCCTCGCATATCAGCTTGAGCCTGACAATGTTGTACCTGTCAGCCGCAACGAGTAGATGACCAGCCATCACCACATCAAGCACCGAAGGAACTGAGTCGGTGTATATGAAATGGAGCAAGGACTTGAACACATCAGCTTCCATGTCACATATTTCAATAGGACTAGCAGCAGAACTTTCCTTCATGGCCCCGAGGAGCTCAGCTTTGAAGACAGATGACCGAGTTGCGAGGACACACCTGTGAGCGGAGAATGTCTCTCCACCGACCTGAAAGGTGAGGTCTGCTGCATCCTTGTTCATGAGCAAGTCGCCGAGATGCTGGCGCAGGTCGCTTGGAGGGACCCTTGTTTCTTCGCTGTGGATGACGGTGACATCGCACCTGATGGTGAGACAGTCGTCTCTTATATGCGCCGATGCCTCCAGATCAGCTTTCTTGATGAACTTATTGTAACCCCAGTTATCACCTTTGCTTGAGAAGGTATCCATAGGGTACGTACGGCTGTACGAAGGCACCGGTTCTCCATTCTCGTCAAGTACACTGAACGTGAACTTCGCCTTCACATCTTCAGCATCGGCAGATTGAAGAACTAGATAAAGAGATATGAAATCGTTACAATCCTCGGGGTGACCATTTGGGTAGTATTCCACGGCCCAGCCATGGCCTCCGACACTGAAAGGGGCAGAAGTCACGCACTCGCCGTTCTTGAGTAGCGCCTTGGCTCTTGAGTATCCATCTACCTTGAGCACGTACGACCTTTCCTCAGATAGAGAGATAGCATGCATGGCAGCAGATAACTTGCATTGCTCTGCCATTTTGGAGGTGGGCTTGGTGGTATAGCCTGGATTAGGATGGAAGACTAGCGAGAGGAAATACTTTGATTCAGACTAGGGAGTATATATAGAGTGAGATTAGAGAGAGGAAATTGCACTCGGGAAGTCAAATGGAAACGGTGGCCTGTTCACACACCTCGATCTAGATGTTTGCATCACGAGGAGACGCCATTTACTAATTAATACTACTCGTTTACCTTCACGAGGAGACGCCACTGCACTGCAAATGAAGACAGTAGGCGCCAGCACAAACTAAACTTTACATCTGCCTAGTAAAAAAATAAACTTTTTAGTAGCCAATGCTCCACCTCCCACAAAATGGAAGAGCGCTTTGTTTTGAACAAAAAATAGCAACAGAGAACCAATGAGACTGGCTTACAATTTTTCTCATGGTTTGTGGACTATACCATCTGGTGTGCTGCGAAAAAGAAAGAATAATTCCGAACCCAGAAGCATCTTGACCATTTGGAAGACTAACGACGGTATGATCCAGCTGAATGTGTTGCAACTTGCAAATATAATTCAGAATTTTGGGTGGGCCGAACAAACAGGCAAAGGGTTATACCAGTTGAGCATACCGACCTGAACAAATCATCATCCACACCAGAAAGCACATTTTCGCGATCAAGTTTAGCGTCTTGAGAAACTCAACTTTGGAGAGAGTTTTCCCTGTACTCGACCGCAACAACTTTCTTATTCCTACGGCCAATTTACTCAACAAGGTAGCGACCAAATTAACCTTTGGCGCTAGTTTCCTGTTACGTGCCAATTTTTTTCCACAACACATACATTTAGCACACAGAACCACAGCAGTTGTCCTCAGCAGAAAACTACTACAAAAACAAAACTGGTTTCCCTACAATTCCTTTAAAACCGACTTTTCAAAAACTAAGTCTGAAGTCTGAATAACCCTCAACAGCATAGCAAGTCCTTCACCCAACAACACTACCAGCGATATTCAGAGGTGAATAATAAACAATGACCCTTCACAACTACTCAGCGTATTAGCTAACAGAAGATATTAATAAGCAGTGGTTGAAGATTACATGCAGATTTTTTAACTTTTTTTGCTTACAGTCTTTAAACTTGACTAAAACACATGCTCCCAATCCACATGCACGAGTAGGGGGTTATGAAGCTTCTATTTCTGAAGAAAAAAGAAAAAAGAAAAAAGAACAGAGTCAAGTCTAAACCATCCATACGAGGCATTGGAACATGTATGACCCTAATTCTGCATCCAGGTGAACATAACCATGCACCCATGAAGTAATCGACTCAATAATAATTAATCTAATACACGATGAATAATCAAGGATACAACGTATGTACATGGGCAGTCTCTATAATACTTTCTTTTATCTCACAAGAAAATAAACCATTCTCGTCAGGTGAGTAATTGGATGATTGATAAGTAGCATATTTATTCTGAAACATACACGCAACCATACATGTAGATGTAGCTTATTATCCTTTGGTACTAAAATTTGGATGACAGTATATGATAATGGTATGGTAGGCATTACTTCCACATTGTCATGATAATATCCTTTGCTGATGTAAATTCAGCCGGGATGATTCTAGCTATCAGCTCCTTAAGAACAGCTGGGCAGCTGGATTTGAGATGCTCATAGCCATCACTTGTCATCATAGCCTCCAAATTGGACGGAGAAGCAAGGAACTGCAAACAAGCTTCTTTGAGACGACGGAAACCATGTTGCTCAGCCAAAGCCAAGCTGGTAGCCACCATGTTGGAATCAATGTGATTGCACAATCTCTCCTCGCATATCACCTTCAGCCTACCGATGTTGTACCTGTCAGCCGCCACGAGTAGATGGCCGGCCATCACCACATCAAGCACCGGAGGAACCGAGTCGGTGTATATGAAATGGAGCAAGGACTCGAACACATCAGCTTCCATGTCACGGATTATAATGGTACTACCGGAACTCTCCTCCATGGCGCCGAGGAGCTCCGCCTTGAAGACTGACGACCGAGCGGCAACGACACACCGATGAGCAGAGTATCTCTGTCCGTCGACTTGAAAGGCCATGTCTGCAGCATCATTGCTCTTTAGGAGATCACCGAGATGCTGATGCAGATCGCTTGGAGGAACCATTGTTTCTTCAATCTCCTTCATAACGGCGACATCGCACCTGATTTTGAGACAATCGCCTCTAAGATGCGCCGATCCCTCAAGCTCATCCTTGGGGATGAAGTCATAGTAGCCACAGGTTGGAGCTTTCCTTGAGAAAGTATTCACAGGGGTGGTACGGGTGTAGGAAGGCACCGGATTCCCATTCTTGTCAAGTACATTGAGCGTCAATTTCGCCTTCACTTCTTTGGCACCGGCAGATTCATGGTGTACATAAAGAGATATGAAATCGTCACAATGCTTGGGGCAACCGTTCGGGTAATATTTCACGGTCCAGTTGTGGCCTCCAACACTGAAAGGGGTGGAAGCGACGAACTGGCCGTTCTTCAGCAGCCCCTTCACTCTTGAGTATCCATCTATTTTGAGCACGTATGACCTTTCCAGAGATTCGGCTACCATGGCAGCAGGAATCTTGCAGAGCTCTGCCATTGTGGAGGTGGGCTTGTAGTAAGATGGAAGACTGGCGAGAGGAAAGATCTCTTATCTATATCTATTCCTTCTCGCCGCCGTCGGGTGGCGTCGCCGGAAGCACGGCCGCCGCTGGAGCTAGGCAGTGGAGGATGCGGCGCTAGGGTGTGGAGAGGGAGCGCCGGGGCGGGGATTGGGGGAGGGTGGAGCTCGACGGCTGAGCGCGGCGGCTGGATCGGAGGGGAGAGGCGCGCCGGAATAGGGGTGGCGGCGGCGGAGCGGAGAGGGGATTATTGCGTTAGGTTTTCTGCTCATTGTTTTTAGCAGACAAAACCGACGGGGAAAATCAGCTACATATAAAGACGCGTTTGCTTTTCTTTTCCCAGAAAATATATGTGTTTATTTTTTTAGTCATTTATTTATTTATTTTCAGGGGTAGTCATTTATTTAGTTTCTAATAATTTATATATCTATATATTTATTTCTATATCTATATAAACCAATCTAAAAAGATTCAAAGAGACAAATACAAGAAATCTCAGCCATCAAACCAACAATCTAGAATGCTCCAATGACGAGTATTTAGCGCGTAATTAATATCAGTATCAATGAAAATCATGTAATTAATATGTAATTAATATCCTACCAAATATTAGCATGCAATTAATATTGTATAAAATATCAATCCATAAGTGTTCAAGAAGGTCAAATAGGAGCATCTCTAGCAGATTCCGTAAAAAGGGCCAAAACATAAAATGACTGATTTTTGTGTGAAAATTTTGTCTCGAGCAGACCACGCAAACGAAACCGAACTATAAAAAAATAATTCAAGGAAGCTGCATAATGGGCCTCCAAATTGATATGCTTAGTACGAGGGGCAAGAGTCTACTTCAGCTAGCGAGACGAGTGGTGTAGTACAATCGCACGGCGGACTTTTCTGGACCGGCTTCATGCCGCTCTTCCCTTAGCCTTCCTGTTCCTCTACGCCTGTTCTACTCCTTCCACCTCGTCATCTCCGCCTGTCCTCCTCTTTCCACCTCGTCCTCTCCGCCTGCTCTCCTCTTCCTCTTCGCATGTCCCCTTCTTTCTCATGTAGACTGGGCAGATTTCTCTTCCTCTGATCTTCTCCCATGCTTTTTTGGTTGTTTTTCGATTTGGGATGGAGGGATAAGATCTGGCCAGGCATCTTGGTAATGGGGCTTCCATGGTGGCTCCTGAAGCTATAAATTCAGATCTAGGAATTTAGGTCAATATGCAAAGTTTATCTATTCAGGATCCTGAAGTTCTTCATATCCAAGTGGAGCAAACAAGAGGAAATCAAAGCCAAGATGCAAGATACAACATTCTTATGAAATTGGTTGTTACTGGAGGAACTCCAAGGGTCCTCTCTCTCAACGTGGTGCAACAGTCCATGGCGAGAGCTTGGAGAGATAATTACCATGGAATCTCTCAGCTTTCAAGGTACTTTTTTGTTGCCCACTTCCATTCTTTAGAGGCAGCCATGTTTGTGTTCACTCGCCAGCCTTGGAGTATGGGCTCAGATAATCTTTTGCTTGAGTTGATGGACCCAGAGGACCAAAACAAAGATATTCAGGATTATAAGTTTGATACTATCTTTGTCTCAGTCCGGTTGTATGGTGTTCCCCTTCACTTTCGTTCTCAAGAGCTTTTACAGAAAAAATTAGCTAGCTTGGGGCAAGATTCAGAGTTTCATCCTTTCAGTCAGGCTATGATTTCTGCAAAAGCTGATTATATGTGGGGTACAATTAAGGTGAGGGTGATTGCTCCAGTTCGGGACATGATTTGGGTTTCCTTTGCCAAAGATCTTGCTAATTGGGTCTATTTGTTCTATGAAAGAATTGGTCGCATATGTACTTTTTGTGGAGTTATGTTTCATAGTGTTCAACACTGCCCTACAAGAAACAATCTTCTTATTTCTAGGCAGAGACTGCAAATCTCTTTGGATCAAATACCTTCAGTCAGGCTGGGACAATGGATGACTAATGCAGATCTCATTCCACAACAAATTGTTGCTGCTAGCCAAAAAATTGAAGTTTCTTTCTCATCGTTTCTGAATCCACATTTAATCAGATTACAAAAACAATCCTTGGAAAGCTCAAAAGGAAAATCACAGGTGCAAGAAGATGAAGGGTGTCAATCAGCTGTTCCCAAAGAGTTATCGCCGACCAAAATTAACAAGCAAATTCAGTTGCTGTAGCAGGAGGGCTCATCCAAAGTTTCAGTCCATCAGCAAGTTTAGATAGGAGCCCCTCCCTCTCAGCTTGTTCATGTTACTATTCATGATCAACACGGTACTGATGCTGATCCAGGATAAGTTATTTTCCAACCAACCACTGCAGTTAATTCGGAAGCAGAGCAAGGATGATGCAATGCAGTTAGTTCAGGAATAGTGCAAGGACGATGCAATAACGCGGGAGGCAGACCAATTCAATTGCCTGTTGACCCAACTAACCTGTCTGCCTTTTGTTTGTCTCAGCTCAGCCGGGGGATGCAAATCAGTCTGGGCCATTATCTCAGTCTCTTCCGAATCCCACGTTCACTCCTGGTAATGAGGTGAATATTCTCGGACAGCAATATGAGCCAGCTTTGGGCCAGCAGGTTTCTCAACCCAATCAGTTGCATCAGGGTCAATCTGTTCTTCTCATTCGGTCCACTTCAGTTATCCCTCCAAGATTCAGTCCTAAACGCCCCCTAGCTGCGCTGCCTAATCTTCCTTTGCCGCCACCGAAGAGGCTCGAGTTACATGTGGATGAAGTTGATGCAGGAGGCGATGTGGTACGACAGGTGAGAAGTGAGGCTGCCGTGGATTCGGTCCGTGCTGAATCTGAAATCATATTGGATCCTCACCCTGGATTGGACCTACTCGGAGCTCCGCCCGTCGGGGTTGTCCCTCTCCGTCCCGCAGCTGCCATTCACTAGTAGAAAATAGGGCTTTGGTCCAGGCATGTCCAGCCCATTAGCCCCGGTTCAATCAAGAACCGGGTCCAATGGGGGCACTGGACCCGGTTCGTGAGCCCAGGGGGCCGGCCGGGCCACGTGGGCCATTGGTCCCGGTTCGTCTGGACCTTTTGGTCCCGGTTAGAACGATAAACTAGGACCAATGGGTCTTGCTCCTGGACCACCACCACTGGTACCGGTTGGTGATATGAACCGGGACCAAAGGCACCCCTTTAGCCCCGGTTCGTAGCACCAACCGGGACCAATGAGGTGCCTATATATACCCCCTCGCGCAAGAGCAGAGCACACTGCTCTGTTTTTTTTTCTGGCCGAGGGGGAGAGGGGTTAGTGGTGCTCTAGCTCACCTCCTATGCACACAACGTGTTCGATGGAATGCCCGAGCCACAGTAGTTAAGCTTTTCTCCTCTCGAAGCTCTATTTTCTCTGAGATTTGTCTAGGTTTAGCGGTCCGTCACGTCCCGTCCCCGTCTTCGCCGCCATCGATCGCCCCCGCCGATCTTGTCACCGGCACCACCATGGTGAGCCTCTTGTTATGTCCATGCTTTTCTTACTTTTATTATTGCTTTAGATAGATATTTGTCTAATTTTCTTACGTTTATTATTGCTTGTTATTATATAGTGCGATGGTTTTGATATCCGCCCACGTGGGCCCTCGTCCTGTCTACGATTCAGATGTGGTATATTATCTTTAATTTATAACTATTTGTTTTAGTGTTTATGATAGTTATGCCGACCAACCTGACATGCATAGATGTTTTATTATGTCTAGGAGGTAGTTGAACCGGAAATTCCAACCGACCCTCTTGTGGAGAGGTTAAATTTAGTTGAAAAGGAAAACATTTCCTTAAAGAAAAAATTGGAAAAAATGGAGGAGGAGAAGATGGAATTGGAGTTGCATATTGCGGAAGTCGTCGATGATCACAAGATCAAGATGGACCCTATTGTCGAGAGGTTAAATTTAGTTGAAGAAGAAAACAAATTCTTGAAGGAAAAAATAAAAAAAAATTGAGGACGAGAAGATGATATTGGAGTTGCATGTTGCGGATGTCGTCGATGATCACAAGATCAAGATGGATGCAATGCGGTTGAAGATTAGAAAGATTATAAAATATGCCATTCATACCGAGGCTTGGTATCATTATGCCGTTGGATCAATTGTTACCTTGGTTGCGATTATGATCGCATTTGTTTTCGCATTGAAATGTTTTACATAGTTTCGATGTGTATGGAGAGCTATATGTTGTTAGATGAGAACTATATATGTATGTACTTTGGTTTTAATGTGATGATGAACTTTTATTAATTTGGTCACTTAATTATCTATTTATGATGTTCTGTAATGGTTTTTGACACACTTAATTATATATAATGCACGCAGATGAACCGGCAATGGATGTACGGTGACAGACACACCTCCGAGTACATTAAGGGCGTGCATGAGTTTCTAAATGCGGCTGAGGCAAACAAGCAGAATGGTTTTATGTGTTGTCCATGCACTAAATGTGGGAATACGATGTCTTACTCTAACCGGAAAATCCTTCACTCCCACCTACTTTACAAGGGTTTCATGCCACACTATAATGTTTGGACGAGGCACGGAGAAATAGGGGTTATGATGGAAGACGGCGAAGAAGAAGAGTACGATGACAACTATGTGCCCCCTGAATACGGTGATGCTGCAATGGGGGGAGCTGGTGAAGATCAAGAGGAACCAGACGATGTGCCCAATGATGCTGCAACGGGTGAAGCTGCTGAAGATCAAGAGGAACCAAATGATGATCTCCGTCGGGTCATTGTCGATGCAAGGACACAATGCGAAAGTCAAAAGGAGAAGCTGAAGTTCGATCGCATGTTAGAGGATCACAAAAAAGGGTTGTACCCCAATTGCGAAGATGGCAACACAAAGCTCAGTACCGTACTGGAATTGCTGCAGTGGAAGGCAGAGAATGTTGTGGCTGACAAAGGATTTGAGAAGCTACTGAAAATATTGAAGAAGAAGCTTCCGAAGGATAACGAATTGCCCGACAGTACATACGCAGCAAAGAAGGTCGTATGCCCTCTAGGATTGGAGGTGCAGAAGATACATGCATGCCCTAATGACTGCATCCTCTACCGCGGTTTATACAAGGATCTGAACGCATGCCTGGTATGCGGTGCATTGCGGTATAAGATGAGACGAGATGACCCTAGTGATGTTGACGGCGAGCCCGCCAGGAAGAGGGTTCCTGCGAAGGTGATGTGGTATGCTCCTATAATACCACGGTTGAAACGTTTGTTCAGAAACAGAGAGCATGCCAAGTTGATGCGATGGCACAGTAAGGACCGTAAGAAAGACGGGAAGTTGAGAGCACCCGCTGACGGGTCGTAGTGGAGAAAAATCGAGAGAAAGTACTGGAAGGAGTTTGCAAAGGACCCAAGGAACGTATGGTTTGCTTTAAGCGCGGATGGCATTAATCCTTTCGGGGAGCAGAGCAGCAATCACAGCACCTGGCCCATGACTCTATGTATGTATAACCTTCCTCCTTGGATGTGCATGAAGCGGAAGTTCATTATGATGCCAGTTCTCATCCAAGGCCCTAAGCAACCCGGCAACGACATTGATGTGTACCTAAGGCCATTAGTTGAAGAACTTTTACAGCTGTGGAATGGAAACGGTGTACGTGCGTGGGATGAGCACAGACAGGAGGAATTTGACCTAAAGGCATTGATGTTCGTGACCATCAACGATTGGCCCGCTCTCAGTAACCTTTCAGGACAGACAAACAAAGGATACCATGCATGCACGCACTGTTTAGATGACACTGAAAGTATATACCTGGACAAATGCAGGAAGAATGTGTACCTGGGCCATCGTCGATTTCTTCCGACCAACCATCAATGTTGAAAGAAAGGCAAGCATTTCAAAGGCGAGGTAGATCACCGGAAGAAGCCCGCCATGTGTACCGGTGATCACGTACTTGCTATGGTCAATGATTTACATGTAATCTTTGGAAAGGGCCCCGACGCACTAGCTGTTCCGAATGACGCTGAGGGACACACACCCATGTGGAAGAAGAGATCTATATTTTGGGACCTACCCTACTGGAAAGACCTAGAGGTCCGCTCTTCAATCGACGTGATGCACGTGACGAAGAACCTTTGCGTGAACCTGCTAGGCTTCTTGGGCGTGTATGGAAAGACAAAAGATACAGCTGAGGCACAGGAGGAACTGCAACGTTTGCACGAAAAAGACAGAATCCATCCAAAGCAGTATGAAGGTCCTGCCAGCTATGCTCTTATGAAAGAAGAGAAAGAAATCTTCTTTGAATGCCTGCTCAGTATGAAGGCCCCGACTGGCTTCTCGTCAAATACAAAGGGAATAATAAATATGCCAGAGAAAAAGTTCCAGAACCTAAAGTCTCATGACTGCCACGTGATTATGACGCAACTGCTTCCGGTTGCATTGAGGGGGCTTCTACCGGAAAACGTCCGATTAGCCATTGTGAAGCTATGTGCATTCCTCAATGCAATCTCTCAGAAGGTGATCGATCCAGAAATCGTACCAAGGCTAAGGAGTGATGTGGCGCAATGTCTTGTCAGTTTTGAGCTGGTGTTCCCACCATCCTTCTTCAATATCATGACACACGTCCTAGTTCATCTAGTCGACGAGATTGTCATGCTGGGGCCCGTATTTCTACACAATATGTTCCCCTTTGAGAGGTTCATGGGAGTCCTAAAGAAATATGTCCGTAACCGCGCTAGGCCAGAAGGAAGCATCTCCATGGGCCATCAAACAGAGGATGTCATCGGGTTTTGTGTTGACTTCATTCCTGGCCTTAATAAGATAGGTCTCCCTAAATCACGGTACGAGGGGAGACTGACTGGAAAAGGCACGCTTGGAAGGGACTCAATAATATGCAGGGACGTATATTCTTGGTCTCAAGCACACTACACAGTTCTACAGAACTCTACATTGGTGACCCCGTATGTCGATGAACACAAGAACAGTCTGCGCTCCAAACACCCGGAGCAGTGCGACGACTGGATTACATGTGAACACATCAGGACTTTCAGCAGTTTGTTGGAAACACGTCTCAGAGGTGACAACACTGTTTGTGATGAGTTGTACTTGTTGTCCAGGGGACCATCTTCGACTGTATTGATTTACAAAGGATACGAGATAAATGGGAATACATTTTACACGATTGTCCAAGATCAAAAGAGCACCAACCAAAACAGCGGTGTCCGCTTTGATGCAACAACCGAGAGGGGAAAGGACACATATTATGGTTACATAGTGGACATATGGGAACTTGACTACGGACATGATTTTAAGGTCCCTTTGTTTAAGTGCAAATGGGTCAATCTGTCAGGAGGCGGGGTACAGGTAGACCCACAGTACGGAATGACAACAGTGGATCTGAAAAATCTTGGATACACTGACGAACCGTTCGTCCTAGCCAATGATGTGGCACATGTTATCTATGTGAAGGACATGTCTACCAGACCGAGAAAAAGAAAAGATAAGGAAGCGAATACATCATACGATGAGCCAAAGCGCCACATAGTTCTTTCAGGAAAAAGAGACATCCTGGGAGTGGAGGGCAAGACAGACATATCCGAAGATTATGAAAAGTTTCATGAAATTCCTCCCTTCAAAGTCAAGGCTGACTGAAGCATCCTGATAAACGATGAAGATTATCCAGGGTTACGGCGCAATAAGCAAATGACACAAGGGAAGAAAAAGTGAAGACTTTTTTCCGCAACTATTATGATGATACCATGCCAACTTTGTAACGGACGAGTATGATACCATTGTCCGTTTGTACTATTCAAATTTCAATACTACTTGCACTAACAGAAAGTTTGTAATTGGTTTTATCAAAAAGAATTAAAAAATAAAGCAAAAAACAAAAGAAAATAAATAATGCAGAAAAAAAACAAAATAACTTGCAAAAAAATAAAAATAGCAACAATAAGTATTTCGTTGTAAGTAGAAACAAAATAAAATAAATAAAGCAACAAAGCAAACAAATAATTTCAAATTTAAACTATTCAAATTTGAATACTACTTGCACTAACAGAAAGTTTGTAATTGGTTTTACCAGAAAGAATTAAAAAATAAAGCAAAAAACAAAAGAAAATAAATAATGCAGAAAACAAAACAAAAAAACTTGCAAAAAATAAAAATAGCAACAATAAGTATTTTGTTGTAAGTAGAACCAAAATAAAATAAATAAAGCAACATAGAAAACAAATAATTTCAAATTTAAACTATTCAAATTTGAATACTACTTGCACTAACAGAAAGTTTGTAATTTGTTTTACCTAAAGCAATAATATTCACAAAGAAACTCTAAATACAGCAAAAAAAAAACTTAGAAATAAATAAAACAAAAAAGGAAAAAAAATTAAAAAATTGGGCGCTGCCCAGTGAGCCTGCAAGGCCTACAGCCCAGGATGCATCTGGACTATAAGGCCCAGCAAGCTCACAGGGCAGCGCGCAGAGTTAGGCCCAGAAGCCTGCAATTGAGAGGAGCTCAATACAGCCACCGCAGTGGGGTTTATAAACCACTCCGAGCCCCTGTCAACTAGCGAGGTGGGACTAAATATTTGCGCCGCGGGGCAGGACAAGGGCTTTGGTCCCGGTTGGTGGCACCAACCGGGGCTAAAGGGGGGGGGGTATTAGTCCCGGTTCATGGCACCAACCGGGACTAATGCCCCCCTTTAGTCCCGGTTGGTGCCACGAACTGGGACTAATACCCCTCCTATATAATCAACACTTGTGAAAATTTCCAGACAGTTCTTATTCCCCGCCCCCGATGCCGCCTTGCTCGAGCTCGCCGTCGCCCCGCGCCGTTGCCCCGCCCCGCGCCGTCGCGCCGTCCCCCCGCGCCGTCTCGCCGCGCCGCCCGTCGCTCCTCGTCGCCGGCGCCCTCTGCCCGCGCGCTCCTCGTCGCTGGCGCCCTCTGCCTGCCCCGCGATGTGAGGATATTTTTTTCATATGTGATATAATATATATATATATATATATATATGTGTGTGTGTGTGTGTGTGTATATTTTGTATGTGTATATATATAGTTGCATATATGTGTATATAGTTCCTGTATGTGATGTGTATGTGATGTATATGTGTATGTGGCTATATTTTTTTTATTTTTCTTAGGAATTTGCTAAATATATATGTTAAAAATGTTTTTTTTCATAGAATGTTTTTTGTTTATATATAGAAAGTTACAATTGTGATGTATAGTTGCTGTATGTGATGTGTATGTGATGTATATGTGTATTCGGCTATATAGTTTTTTGTTTATATATGCTAAATATATATAGAAAGTTTTAGATATGCAAAAGTTACAAATTTAGAAAAATAAGGATAAGAAAGAAGAAAATAAGAAGAGGAAAGAAAGAAGAAGAGGAGAGGAAGAAAAGGAGAAATAAATAAGAAGAAGAAAAAAGAAGAAAAAAAAGAGGAGAAGAAGAAAGGAATAGAGGAGAAGAAGATAAATTTTCTCTTCTTCTCCTCTATTCATTTCTTCTTCTCCTTTTTTTTCTTTTTTTTCTTCGATCTTCTCCTCTAGCGGTTCCTTTCTGCTTCTCCTCTTTTTCTTCTTCTTCTTCCTCTTTTTTTATCGGATATGTCGTTGTCGATATACACCCTCCCCGATAACTTCGACATTAGGGGGGGGGGGGGTCGAGGGTCGTCAAGGGTCGAGGGATCGCCGAGGGGTCGAGAGGTTGCCTAGCTAGTGTCAAAGTATTGAAGAAATCCATGCCTTCATCATTTGCCAGAAGTAACCGGGGCATATTGGTACGAAGTTCTGCAAAGTTATTCTGGAACAGAGTTCCTGATAGGATAATCCGTCTTTTGTTACGAATTATCCTATCTGGGACTCCGTTCCAAAATAACTTTGGAGAGCTTCGTACCATCATGCGACTGTTACTTTCGCCTAATGATGAAGTATTGGTTTTGTTGAATCATTTGACACTAGATAAAATGTGGCATGAGGGGGTCTAGGGTTGTGGATCGCCGAGCAGTCGAGGGTCGAGGGGTCGAGAGGTTGCCTAGCTAGTGTCAAAGTATTGAAGAAATCCATGACTTCATCATTTGCCAG
>LR738713.1:756130663-756170733 GCA_902687465.1 Secale cereale | reverse complement strand
CTATCTGGGACTCTGTTCCAAAATAACTTTGGAGAGCTTCGTACCATCATGCGACTGTTACTTTCGCCTAATGATGAAGTATTGGTTTTGTTGAATCCTTTGACACTAGACAAAATGTGACATGAGGGGGTCTAGGGTTGTGGATCGCCGAGCAGTCGAGGGTCGAGGGGTCGAGAGGTTGCCTAGCTAGTTTCAAAGTATTGAAGAAATCCATGACTTCATCATTTGCCAGAAGTAACCGGGGCATGTTGGTACGAAGTTCTGCAAAGTTGTTCTGGAACGGAGTTCCTGATAGGATAATCCGTCTTTTGTTACGAATTATCCTATCTGGGACTCCGTTCCAAAATAACTTTGGAGAGCTTCGTACCATCATGCGACTGTTACTTTCGCCTAATGATGAAGTATTGGTTTTGTTGAATCCTTTGACACTAGACAAAATGTGACATGAGGGGGTCTAGGGTTGTGGATCGCCGAGCAGTCGAGGGTCGTCCAGGGGTCGAGGGTCGAAGCTAGTTCTACGTTTGCCATTAATATATACATGTGTCATGTTTGAATAATAATTGGCATGTTGTAAATATTTGTAGAAACTATGGATGACAACACCCGAGACGAAGCACAAGAAGCGATGTTGATGGACATAATCGCAGACGGACAAGATGCCGTCTTGTCGTTTCTCAACGACACCAATGAGCTGGTGGAAAGAGAGCTGGAAGATCTAGGCTATGATATTGATGGCTCCGGTGACCCAATGCACATGGAAGAAGTAGACCGTGAGGACGGCTCCGGTGACCCAATGCCGGTGCAAGAAGGAGACCATGATGCTGGCTCCGGTGACCGAACCGAGTCCGGCCAGGAGGTATATATATTAGTTAAGCCTGGGCTGGCTAGTTAATTGATGCATTCATTAACTCTCGTCTTTGTTCCTTTTTCTAGCCCTCCGGATCGAGCAAATCTTCGGTAAAGAGACGAGGCGCGAAGAAAAAGTTGAGGCCGGATGAAAAGTTTGAGATCTCAGAAATCTCGCGCTCCGGCGAACCGATTGAACCCATCCGGACAAAGAACGCATTTGTTAATCAGTGCGGGGTTCTGGTTAGGGACAAGATCCCGATCAGCATCCATCAATGGTTAAAGCCGGCTGCAAAAGACGCGCAGGTGTCTTATGTCACTGATATGCAGAAAGAAGATCTTTGGACTGAGCTGAAGTCAAATTTCATCCTACCGCCAGAGGATGATCCGGCGAATCCAGTTAAAGAGGAATTAATCAAGTCTGCTGCTCTTATGAAGATGGCAGACCAATTCAGGGCATGGAAGAAAAAACTGAATAAGTTTGCCCGTGAAAAAGAGACTCCAGAATTCATGGGCATATATGAGAAGATCAAAGATGACTGGCCCGCATTTGAGGCCTATAAGACATCGGAAAAGAGTAAGAAGATGTCGGCGACAAACCAGATAAATGCTGCGAAGAAGAAGCATCACCATCGCACGGGGTCAGGTGGCTACCTCAGAGCCCGGCCTAAGTGGGCCAAGGCTGAGGATGATCTGCTTCAGAAAGGGATCGAACCAGAGACAATGCACTGGCCAGACCGTTGCCGGACTTGGTTCTTCAGGGCTGGCGGAACCTTGGACCCTATATCAGGGAGGTGCATTTGGACGGACAAGCAATTGGAAATACCACTCAGGAAGCTTCAGCACTATATCAAAGCAGCGCAGCAAGGGACGTTCTTCCCCGACAAAGAGAACGACGAGCTGATAATGGCCCTCGGGAATCCTGAGCACCCTGGACGGACACGAGGCACGCCAGGCTCCCTTCCGTGGAGTGCTGGGTTTCCGGACGCAGGCGGCTACAAATGCCACGAGAGGAGGAAGAAAATGCAGTAGACCAAACTGCAGGCGCTGCGCGCCAGAATACAAGCAATAGAGGAACGAGAAGCAAATCGGGACAAAAGAATTGCAGAAGCTACCCCGCCATCTCAGCGGAGAAGCAGCGTGGCTTCCACCGAGCTGCTTCAGCCGGAGCATGTCTTGACGGCTACTGCCAGGTATCCCGTGGATGCTATCACGGAGGTACAAAATTGCCACCTTATGACGCAGTGGATAAATATGAAGGTCAAGGCGGCTGCTGGCTCTGTTTATCCTACTGGACCCGGCAACACTTTTCACTGCCGGCCGATTCCAGAAGGATATGCTAGGGTGATGGTGGACGAAATTACGGAGGGATTTGAGGAGCTCCAGCTTCACCACCCTATCGGTGAAGGGGAGACTCGGTTGGGTTCTTCACTGAAGACTCCATGCCTATGGCGGAAGGACCTCATCAACATTCTCAACTGGACGCCTCCGCCTCCTCCTCCTCCTCCGGCGAGTCAGGGCACTTGATGTCTACACACGCTTATACTCTTGTAGACTATGTTGGGCCTCCAAGCGCAGAGGTTTGTAGGACAGCAGCAATTTCCCTCAAGTGGATGACCTAAGGTTTATCGAACTCAGGGAAGTAGAGGTTGAAGATGGTCTCTCTCAAGCAACCCTGCAACTAAGATTCAAGAAGTCTCTTGTGTCGCCAACACACCTAATACACTTGTTAGATGTATAGGTGCACTAGTTCGGCGAAGAGATGTTAAATGGCAAGTGATATGGATGGCAAAACAAAGTAATATAAATCTGTAATAAAAAGTGCAGCAAGCAAACAAGTGGTAAACGTGAGCACAAATGGTATTGCAATGGTGGAAACAAGGCCTAGGGTTCATACTTTCACTAGTGGCAACTCCCAACAACATTAACATAATCGAATCACATGATATTTCCCATAAAACATGCAATGGAGACGCACCCGGAGGTCATTCCTCCGTGGTCAAGAGAGGACGAGAATTATGTAGGGCTACAAAAGCACACCTCAAAGTTCGTAGTTCTCAATCTAAGGATTTCCCAATGTCACCGCGGCCATCCAAAGAGAGTCCCACAATCACCATAACATATCTAAAGGATAGTCAAAGACAAGCACCAAGAGACTCTCAATCTTCAATCAACACACAAGAGAGGAAATCACTCATGAAAATATTTTTCTAATCCATGTCCAATAGACCGCTGTCACCTTGGTCTCGGGGATTATACTAGATAAAGACAAGTGAGTACATCAATCCAATACATAGAGGAAGGGGAAATATCATGGGATCACCCTAGATTAACATAGCCTATGATCACAACGAAGATCACATCATGGGAGAGAGAATTGACCACATAGCTACTGGTAGAAACCTCAGCCCCGAGGAGGAACTACTCCGGCATCATGGAGGGAGGAAACAACGTCGATGGAGATGAATCCGGGGGCACTTCCCCGTCCCGGCACAGTAATTCTGGTCCCCCGAAGCTTGATGGCGATGGCGGCGGAGATCGGGATTGCGTCTGGAGAAAAGGGGTCTGGAATCAGGGTTTCTGCGACGGGTGTTAAACATATGCCAAAGGGGGGCATCAGCGGAGTCCTGGGGGGCCCAGGCGCCCCCCCGGCGCGGCCAGGAGGGGGGCCGCGTGGGCAGGCCGCCTGGAGCCCTTGTGGCCCCCCTCTGGCCCTACTTTGGCCGCATGGAAGCTTCCGGAACGCTGATTTTTTATATAATTTTTCCGGGATTTTTCTGGCAGTTTTCGTGACGGGAAAACCTGAAATACAAAAACAGCAGAAAACAGAAACTGGCACTGGGGTGCACTGAGTTAATAGGTTAGTCCAAATATGATCAAAAGTGTATGGAAGTGTATAAATATCATAGCAATATTACCCAAAAGAGGCATTGACCAAGCAGAAATTATAGATACGTTTTGGACGTATCAACATCCCCAAGCTTAATTCCTGATCGTCCTCGAGTAGGTAAATGATAACAAGAATAATTTCTGTGGTGACATGCTATTAACCATATAGGACTTTTTCATAGTCATATGACAAAAGCTTACTGAGACAATGAATCTGTAGTAATTAAGTTGCCTCATGAGAAAATCACAAAGAACTGAAAGTTTTAGAATATGATACTGAAACATCAAATAGATTTGTTATGAGCATGGTGTGCAAATATGATAAAGTGATATCTCGCTTGCCCCCTTTAGTGAAGCAAAACATAAATGCAGGGGCACCTCCAAGGTTTAAGTGATGACTAGATACAATGATTTCTAAATAAACGATATCATAATCATGCAAAAGACAATGCTACTTTGGGACAATGCACATTACACTCAGAATGACAATCATGCTCTCAGTAGTTGGTGCTTTAAAAGAAGGTGGAGACTCTCGAACTGTGGCTTTTGTTGGCAAGGTTGAAAACCCGTGGTCGGAAACAAAGACAAAACATGTACCAGAGCTCTTGGTTTTAAAAACAGAGGTAATAAATTTTTTTTTGAATATGCATGTTTCGTCAACGAATGCTAGCAGATAACTCAATTACTTTTTGAGATGGACAAGTTTCGAGGAACGGCTCCCGAATGAGGACGATCACATCCTCTTAATCTCCTTTGTTTATCACTGCCAAAGTTTTCTGATTTCTCATGAACAAAGCGTGAAGGAGGGTTTGTTTGTTATATTAATTTTGAGCCGGGCGCACTCATTGCCAGTTCCTTCTCGTATTATGGGTTTGCACATTATACATGCAATCCCGGGGTGAAGCTTGTCCAACTTAAAAAGATCATGAATTAACTACTACTTCCTCATGAGCTAATACAGGGGCACAAAACAGAAATGCATTTTTTTGAATAATTTCGAGATGGCACATGAAAGTCTTCGTTTGGAATGGCAGGTAAATACCATGTATAGGAAGGTATGGTGGACTCATATGGCATAACTGGTTTAAAGGATTTTGGATGCACAAGCAGTCAGTCCGCTTAGTACAGGCGAAGGTTACAAAAGACTGGGAGCGACCAACTAAGAGAGCAATGACGGTCATAATCATGCAGAGCGACAACGCAACATTGAATCAGGCATGGAAGTTATATCGCTACTCAAAAATAAAAGATCATCAAGGCTTGACAGACTTTCTTTACAGTCTTAAATATGCGTGAGCATACGCCAAGTCAACCAAAATAAATTCTTGAAGGAAGATATTACTAAACCATACCACATCATTGGCAAACAAATCATGTTGGTACTCCAATAACACATTGGAAACCCCCCAGCTATTTGAGACTAACCATAAGAAAACATGAACTACTAAGCACCATTATGCACGTAGCATTTTTATCATAGACATAACGACCAATGCAACAGAAGCAAACTCTCTTAATAAGATAAGCATGATAACTAAAGAGAGTTTAAGCAACCAACTAAACAAAAGCTCTTTAAAAAGATAAGCATGAAAAATAAGAGCGAAACATGATAGTAGCTATTGAAAGACAAAGAACACACACAGCAAAGATAGACATGAAAATTCTATGTTATGTTCTAGGTAGAAGTGGAGCATGTTTCTCTCCCACACAAAGAAATGCTGAGTTCCGACTCATTATGAAAAGCTAAAGAAAACTAAAAAGGAAACTAAAAGCAAGACGCTCCAAGCATAGCACATAACACATGAAGTGATAAAATATAGTGGAACGAAAGACGAACTGATTATGTTGATGGAGAAGGGGATGCATGGGGGCATCCTCAAGCTTAGACGCTTGAGTATCCTTGAATATTTCTTGGGGGTGCATTGGGGCATCCCCAAGCTTGAGCGTTTGACACTCCTGAATCTTTTTATCATCTTCCCTCGCACACTTGAAAACTCCCTTCATACATAACTCATCATAATCTGATTAGCGAGGTTAGTACCCTTAATAAAATAATTGTTCCTTGCTGGAAATAAGAATATTCTTGAAGGTCTACTGTTTCTCAAGATTGCCAAAAGGTTTTTGCAAAGAAAAAGCAAGCTCAAGGTTTGCAAAATGAAGGAAAGGCAAAACAGGACAGAATCTGTGAAAAACAGAACAGCAGGTAGTAAATGATTTTTTCGGGGCACTTATGCAACTCTAATAAAAAAACTCAGAACAGACGCTCGAAAGACAATTGTATAGAGCACGCTGTCGAAAAAATTCAGACCAAAAAGATGAACTGGTGATTTTATACGAATTTTTCTATCCAAGGACAGAATCTGTTTCCTGGACAGCACGTCACAACTTTTGAACTTTCTTGCAATCAGAGGCTACACTTGGCACAAAGCTGAAAAGTAAAGATACAATGATGATGCTACTGTAGTAACAACATCAAGACACAACAAAAGCAAAATAAAATTTTATTCATGTGGGCTGCCTCCCAAAAGCGCTTTCTTTTATGCCTTTAAGCTAGGCATAAGACTTTAATGATGCTCTCGTAGGAATAAGAGTTGAAGAACAAAAGAGAGCATCAAGAAGCAAATACCAAATACATTTAAGCCTAACATGCTTCCTATGCATAGGAATATTGCAATAGAATAATTCATTGAAGCACAAAGCAATAAGCATAGGAAGACAAAACAAGTGCAGCTTCAAAACCTTCAACATAAAGAGAGGGAACTTGATATTATTAAAATATCTATAAGCATATGTTCCCTTCTCATAATAATTTTCAGCAGGATCACGGATAAACTCAACAATATAAGCATCACATAAGGCATTGTTACCATGATCCACATGCAAAAGGGTACTCTTACTCTCCACATAAGCATAATCTTTCTCATTGGTAATAGTGGGAGTAGGACTATCATAAACAACTTGAACACTATAGATTAATTGTGTATTAGGAAGATGGTGTTCAACAAGGGAGTAATTCCCTCCATGATTATGACAAGTTTCATAAGGATAATTTCTCCTTATGTCATAAGTACCTTTATAATCACTATAGATTGGAGTTATAACATCATCATAGTAGAGAAGAGCATTATCATTGCTAGCAACTATACTTGTAAACATGTTGTCTTTATTCTTACTAGCAAAAGAATTATCAATTATCACATCACTAGTGGGTAAAGGATTTGCAATCCTATCATCCCCAAGCTTAGAGCTTTCCATATCATCACTTTCAGAGTTGGTACCAAAAAGATTTTCAAGATCATAAGCAGCATTATCATCATTTTCCCAATCACAATAAGTAACATGCATATCATAATCAAAATCGTCTTCAATAATACCTACGGACGTATCATCAAGATGATAATTAAGGAAATGGACTTCACCTTCTTCTTTAAACTTACAACCGTTAGGATAAAAGTTGATGGGAGGAATATGCTCAGGCCAGGTTGATACCCATTCTCCAACCTTTTTGCTCCTCTTCCTCCTCCTCTTCTTTTTCTTCTTCTTCACCTTAGGAGGGGGTGGTTGGAGATGAAGCTTCTCCACATATCCTGGTTTATCATTAGAAACAATAGGGGAAACTTGGGATGAACTCTCCTTTTTATTAGCAGAAATATAAGAGACATTTTTATACTTTGGTAAAGTTCCCTCCTTTCTAATCTTACTTATGTAATCATTTTCATGGCAATTAACAACACAATAGAGATGGCAATTTTGCAAAGTGTTTTTTATTCCTATGGCATTAACATCTAGCCAAGAAGTCTTTTCTGATAACTCTTCACACATCAAAAATAACATAAGCTCATCATAAAGATCAGAGGTGATCATGTTATCACACAACTGGTTAACAATTATGTTTTGAAAGTGCATGCATTGAAAATTAAAGTGACCCTTTATACGGCAAAGTTCACAAGTAAAAGGATAAAGGTCACACAATTCTCTAGCAATTTCATTTAAATCTCTGACCCAAGTGATTGTTCTTTCATGCTTATGTTGCTTACAATACTTCTCTTCTTCAATCATAGGCCTTTCACAAGGTCTATCCACTCCACAAAAATTAACATGCTTATATAAAACTCCATTTTTAGGAATTGGATCATGCATGTTGCAATCATCATGAACAATTTCATTTTCTTTGCAAATCTCTTTAAAAGGTTCATGATGCTTGTTCCAATCCTCCTTAGGCATATTAAGATGTGAAGCAAAAGATTTGAGGAAATCAACAAGGAGTTGAGAATCAAGCCCAAATTTAGCACTAAACTTATTAAAACTTGTAGTTTCAACAAAGGACTTAATGCAATCAAACTCATAAACTATACCTGACTCTTTACCTTTGTCGATCTCCCAATCTTCAGTGTTGCGTTGAAATCTTTCAAGGAGTTCCCATTTAGCATCAATCTTTTCGTTTGTGAAAGAACCCATAGAGGAAGCATCGAGCAAATCTTTATCCTGTCGAGAGAGCCTCGCATAGAAATTAGTAATAATCATATCTTTGGGGAGCCCATGGTTAGGACATTTTAGCATTAACGTTTTCAGTCTCCCCCAAGCTTGAGCTATGCTCTCTCCGTCATGAGGATAGAAATTATAAACATAATTCCTATTCTCATGGACTTCATGAAGAGGATAAAACTTGGAGTAAAAGAGAGACTGGATCTCTTCCCAATCAAGCAAGTGCGAGTTATCGAGAAGCTTATACCAATCTGAAGCTTTATCTATAAGTGATACGGCGAACAATTTCCTCATGACAAACTCCCTTGATACACCTGCAAGCTTAAATAATGAACATAGTTGTGACAGATATAGCAAGTGTTCACCGGGATGTCTGTCTCCTGCATAACGATTAGCCAAAACATAATCGATAATACCAGCTGGTATTTTATAGGGCACAATTTCAGTAGGGGGAGGAGCAACCACCACAGGTGTGGGGCGTCTTCCCGCAAGCAACGATCCAATAGCACGGTTTTCCATAAACATAACTAGTGAAACTAAAAACAAGAAACAAAAAGATTTAATTGCAAGATCTAAAGATATACCTTCAAGCACTCACTTCCCCGGCAACGGCGCCAGAAATAGCTTGATGTCTACACACGCTTATACTCTTGTAGACTATGTTGGGCCTCCAAGCGCAGAGGTTTGTAGGACAGCAGCAATTTCCCTCAAGTGGATGACCTAAGGTTTATCGAACTCAGGGAAGTAGAGGTTGAAGATGGTCTCTCTCAAGCAACCCTGCAACTAAGATTCAAGAAGTCTCTTGTGTCGCCAACACACCTAATACACTTGTTAGATGTATAGGTGCACTAGTTCGGCGAAGAGATGTTAAATGGCAAGTGATATGGATGGCAAAACAAAGTAATATAAATCTGTAATAAAAAGTGCAGCAAGCAAACAAGTGGTAAACGTGAGCACAAATGGTATTGCAATGGTGGAAACAAGGCCTAGGGTTCATACTTTCACTAGTGGCAACTCCCAACAACATTAACATAATCGAATCACATGATATTTCCCATAAAACATGCAATGGAGACGCACCCGGAGGTCATTCCTCCGTGGTCAAGAGAGGACGAGAATTATGTAGGGCTACAAAAGCACACCTCAAAGTTCGTAGTTCTCAATCTAAGGATTTCCCAATGTCACCGCGGCCATCCAAAGAGAGTCCCACAATCACCATAACATATCTAAAGGATAGTCAAAGACAAGCACCAAGAGACTCTCAATCTTCAATCAACACACAAGAGAGGAAATCACTCATGAAAATATTTTTCTAATCCATGTCCAATAGACCGCTGTCACCTTGGTCTCGGGGATTATACTAGATAAAGACAAGTGAGTACATCAATCCAATACATAGAGGAAGGGGAAATATCATGGGATCACCCTAGATTAACATAGCCTATGATCACAACGAAGATCACATCATGGGAGAGAGAATTGACCACATAGCTACTGGTAGAAACCTCAGCCCCGAGGAGGAACTACTCCCGCATCATGGAGGGAGGAAGCAACGTCGATGGAGATGAATCCGGGGGCACTTCCCTGTCCCGGCAGGGTGCCGGCACAGGAATTCTGGTCCCCTGAAGCTTGATGGCGATGGCGGCGGAGATCGGGATTGCGTCTGGAGAAAAGGGGTCTGGAATCAGGGTTTCTGCGATGGGTGTTAAATATATGCCAAAGGGGGGCATCAGCGGAGTCCTGGGGGGCCCAGGCACCCCCCCCGGCGCGGCCAGGAGGGGGGCCGCGTGGGCAGGCCGCCTGGAGCCCCTGTGCCCCCCCTCTGGCCCTACATTGGCCGCATGGAAGCTTCCGGAACACTAATTTTTTATATAATTTTTCCGGGATTTTTCTGGCAGTTTTCGTGACGGGAAAACCTGAAATACAAAAATAGCAGAAAACAGAAACTGGCACTGGGGTGCACTGAGTTAATAGGTTAGTCCAAATATGATCAAAAGTGTATGGGAGTGTATAAATATCATAGCAATATCACCCAAAAGAGGCATGGAGCAAGCAGAAATTATAGATACGTTTTGGACGTATCAGCACTCCGCCTCCTCCTCCGGCGAGTGACGATCAGGGCACTCGAGCTCCTTCTCCGACGCGTGGCGGCACTCCGCCTCCTTCTCCGCATGCGCCGGCGCGCCCGAGCAGCCAGCCTCCTCCTTCTCTGCCTGCGCCGGCGCGCCCGAGCAGCCAGCCTGCTCCTCCTTCTCCGCCTAGTCAGCAAGGGCGGAAGAGACCTGCCGCTGCTTCGGCTGCTCCTGCTCCGGCGCGTAAGCAAGGAAAGAAGACAGCCGCTTCGTCTGGTCTGCCGACGTCTAGCAGTACAACCAGAGGCGGGAGGCAATGCAGATTCGGTCCTTCTCTCACACCTCTAGAGAAGTTACCATACGAGAGGTCCGACGAGGAAAACACGAAGATCGCTCAAGGCAAAGTGAAGGACTGGCTTGAAGGGTTGAAAGCACAGAGACATCCACCTCCGGAGGAGAAGATAGATCCGGTGAAAGCAAAGCGCACTCTTGCTGCCCTGAAGAAACCAGCGAAAAGTAAGCCGAAGGACAACTATGACCGCATTATTGAAAAGTCATTTCACAAAGTGAAGCGGTCAAGAAGTACTAAAAGTGATCAAAGGTTAGCAGAAGGACGAGCTGGGAAACAAATTGCCCAGCTCGGTGAACAAGCGGACCAATCGTGCCCCCTGCTCAAGGTGTCTAGCGACATGGTCGCTAATGATCCGAGGATGGTGCCCGGTTACAGCAATCTTGGAGATTACCTGTCCGACGATGTACATTATGATTTCTTGGAGGTGCAGATACAAAGATACGAGTACGGGAAGCCTCTCGTCAAAAATGAAAGATCTCTATCAACGAATATGCGAAGATTGCATGATTGGTACTTGAAAATCTGCAGAGAGTCTGGGGGGAGGGATAGTTTGTATGTCTGAGTTAAACCGGAGCATGACCTCGTTGGAATTGAACTGTTGCCTATTCCATTTGAGGAGTTCTATTAGTTTTTCAATCAATTGGCCCTCGATAAAGCAACGGTCACCTGCTACTGTCTGTAAGTAGTACTACTTCTGTCATTAAGTCTCTCTATATAGCTCAGCTCTTTCATTGCATGTATTTATAATTATCCTCACTATATTATGCAGATTGAAGATCGTCGAATTGAAGAAAAGACAAGTCGGTGATATTGGGTTCATTAACACATATCTCATAGATGCAATTGAGGTTAAATTGCGTGCCGCAGATACCGAGACCAACTTGCTACGATCGTTGGTGGTAAATGAAAACAAAGATATAATACTCTTTCCTTACAACTTCAAGTGAGTGTTACTGTCTTGTGCATATTTGGTTTCCCTTATATATCAGTCAAGGTTATAGTAATGTAATTGATGAGTTCATGCATGCGTGCACAGCTTCCACTATATTCTCTTAGAGATTAAGCTTGAGCGGGGAGTAGTAACTGTCTTGGACTCTAAACATAAAGATCCCAAGGAGTATGCGGACATGACTCAAATGCTCGACAGGTAAGTTAAATCGATCAATATTATCCACCATGCATATCAGCAACTTTGTTCATTTCTGATATCAAGTAATTGTTTTCTTTGTCTGGCAGGGTTTGGAGAAAATTCACCAAAAAAGCTCCGGGACTGCCGAAGAAGCTAGAATTTAGACACCCGAAAGTAAGTACTATATAGTAGCATGTTCCGCGCATCTCCTATATCTTGATTCAAGCGCTAGTTTCATCAATACCATTTGGCATTCTTGCTTATCAGTTTGATTGACCTCTATTTCTTGTAAAGTGGTTGTGGCAGGAACCCGGGAATGATTTCTGAGGATACTACATTTGCGAGTCCATCCGCCACACGACCTGTGAGCGGGGCTACTCTGAAGCACAATTTGAAGTGCGTAAGCAATTAATAATATTCACAATTTTATTTCATTACCATCATTTGAAGTGCGTAAGCAATTAATTAATAATATTCACAATTTTATAGCATCATTTCATGTATTGACCCCTTTCTTCAAATTAGATGTTTCGGATGCGGGATGAACTCCTAGCACCAGATCGTCTGCGAGCAATTCAAGAGGATTTGGCGGCATTCTTCCTTGAACATGTGATCGCGCTAGACGGAGAATACTATGTGGACCATGCGTCCATCGTATAGGAGATTATATTTGTAAGAGATAATTATTGTATATATGTACCCGGTAGTGTCGGATAGATATACGAGAACTTTTTCTTCGACCAATCTCTCGGAGAGGGAGAGGTGGTCGATATCACTTCTCTCTGTATGCATATATATGTTGATTACGATCTTCTGTTTCCTTCGTTTGCTTACTAGCTAGCTAGCTAGCGTGTCTAGTCCTCTCTATACGTATGTGTAGTACGTAGCATCGACCAAGCACGGACATAAGAGAGGACACTTCTCTCTATTAATTAGCTAGCTAACACAATATGAAACACATAAATTAACCCCCCAAAACCTCCAACCCCACTCCCCTTTCAAAAAAAAACAAAAACCACAGCCACAGAAATGCTGACGCGTGGATGCCTTTTGGTCTCGGTTGGTGCCACCAACCGAGACAAAAGGCCTCCTGACTGGGCTCGGCGCACAGGCCACGTGGAGACCCATCTGCCCCGGTTCTGGATTGAACCGGGACTAAAGGGCCAGGGCATTAGTACCGACACTTTAGTCCCGGTTCAAGAACCGGGGCTAAAGGCCCTAACGAACCGGGTCAGATGTCCCTTTACTACTAGTGATTGGCGGTCTGGGTGCCTCCCCCCAGTGCACAGCCAGAACTGTTGTCAGTGGTATTTCTTCCAGAGTCCGACCATGTTTCACCATCAGTGCAAGTGTACCGGTCCAGGGGTGCCGCCGTCGATCTGGATTTAGCAAATGGGACATTCCTCCAACCAGGGGATCTGGCAATATGCTTCCCCTTCTCTACCAGTTTCCTCGCCGTACCTTGTTGGGGAACGTAGTATTTTAAAATTTTCCTACGATCACACAAGATCTATCTACCAGATGCATAGCAACGAGAGGGGAGAGTGTGTCTACGTACCCTCGTAGACCGGGAGCGGAAGCGTCAAGTGACGCGGTTGATGTTGTCGAACTTCTTCACGATCCAACCGATCAAGCACCGAACGTACGGCACCTCCGCGTTCAGCACATGTTCAGCTTGATGACGTCCCACGAGCTCTTGATCCAGTTGAGCTTCACGGGAGAGTTTCGTCAGCACGACGGCGTGGTGACGGATATGATGTGTTCACCGGCGCAGGGCTTCGCCTAAGCTCCGCGACGGTACGACCGAGGTGTGATTCTGTGGAGGGGGGCACCGCACACGGCTAAAATAATTCAACTTGTGTGTCTTTCGGTGCCCCCTGCCCCCGTATATAAAGGAGCAAGGGAGGAGGGCCGGCCAACTCCCTATGGTGCGGCTAGGGAAGGAATCCTACTAGGAATAGGATTGCAATCCTATTCCTAGTAGGATTCACCGAAAGGAAGAAGGGGGAAAGGAATAGGAGAGGTGGCGCCCCCCCAATCCTAGTCCAACTAGGATTCCTAGGTGGGGGCGCCGGCCAGCCCTATGGGCTGCCTCTCTCTCACCCTTTAGGCCCACTATGGACCATCCCCTCTCGTAGGGGGTTCCGGTAACCCCCTCCGGCATTCCCGATAAATCCGAAACTTTTCCGGTATACTTCCGGTGTCCGAATATAGCCGTCCAATATATCAATCTTTATGTCTCGGACATTCCGAGACTCCTCGTCATGTCCGTGATCTCATCCGGGACTCCGAACTACCTTCGGTACATCAATACTCATAAACTCATAATACCGATCGTCATCAAACGTTAAGCGTGCGGACCCTACGGGTTCGAGAACTATGTAGACATGATCGAGACTCATCTCCGGTCAATAACCAATAGCGGAACATGGATGTTCATATTGGCTCCTACATATTCTACGAAGATCTTTTATCGGTCAGAACCGCATAACAACATACGTTGTTCCTTTTGTCAAACGGTATGTTACTTGCCCGAGATTCGATCGTCGGTATCTTTATACCTAGTTCAATCTCGTTTACCGGCAAGTCTCTTTACTCGTTCCGTAACACATCATCTCGTGACTAACTCATTAGTCTTTTGCTTGCAAGGCTTATTGTGATGTGTGTTACCGAGAGGGCCCAGAGATACCTCTCCGACACTCGGAGTGACAAATCCTAATCTTGATCTATGCCAACACCACGAATACTTTCGGAGACACCTGTAGAGCATCTTTATGATCACCCAGTTACGTTGTGACGTTTGATAGCACACAAGGTGTTCCTACGGTATTCGGGAGTTGCATAATCTCATAGTCATAGGAACATGTATAAGTCATGAAGAAAGCAATAGCAGTAAAACTAAACGATCAAAGTGCTATGCTAACGGATGGGTCTTGTGTTGGGGAACGTAGTATTTTCAAAATTTTCCTACGATCACGCAAGATCTATCTACTAGATGCATAGCAAAGAGAGGGGAGAGTGTGTCTACGTACCCTCGTAGACCGAAAGCGGAAGCGTTTATCAACGCGGTTGATGTAGTCGTGCACCTTCACGATCCGTCCCGATCTAGTACCGAACGTACGGCACCTCCGCGTTCAGCACACGTTCAGCTCGATGACGTCCTCGCCTTCTTGATCCAGCAAGACGGGCGAAGTAGTAGATGAGTTCCGGCAGCACGACGGCGTGGTGACGGTTGTTGATGAAGAACAATCTCTGCAGGGCTTCGCCAAGCACTACAGAAACTAGACGGAGGATAAACTAGAGGGTCGGGGTAGCCGGCACACGGCTTGGTGTATCTTGATGTGTCTTGGGTGCTAGCCCTACCCCTCTATTTATATGTTGAGCCTAGGGGTCGAAACTTGGAGTAAAAGCCTTCACAAAGTCGGTTTCACCCGTAAGGCAAGAGTCCTTCTCGGACTCCAGGGCCAGACGCCAGGGTTCCCGGCGTCTGGCCCCTGGACTCCGCAAAACTTCCTTTTGCGCTTTCCAAAAACCTTGTGTGCTTTCCCTTTTGGCCCAAATAACGTGTTCTTGTACCCAAACACTTCGGGAAACATCCGGAACCTCTTCCGGTGAATTCCGGAACCCTTCCGGAGGTCAAACACTATTATCTCATATATTAATCTTTATCTCCGGACCATTCCGGAGTTCCTCGTCATGTCCGTGATCACATCCTGGACTCCGAATAACATTCGGTCATCAACATTCATAACTCATTAAATACTATATCGTCAACGAAACGTTAAGCGTGCGGACCCTACGGGTTCGAGAACTATGTAGACATGACCGAGACACTTCTCTGGTCAATAACCAATAGCGGAACCTGGATGCCCATATTGGCTCCTACATATTCTACGAAGATCTTTATCGGTCGAACCGCATAACAACATACGTTGTTCCTTTTGTCAAACGGTATGTTACTTGCCCGAGATTCGATCGTCGGTATCTCTATACCTAGTTCAATCTCGTTACCGGCAAGTCTCTTTACTCGTTCCGTAACACATCATCTCGTGACTAACTCATTAGTCTTTTGCTTGCAAGGCTTATTATGATGTGTGTTACCGAGAGGGCCCAGAGATACCTCTCCGACACTCGGAGTGACAAATCCCAATCTTGATCTATGCCAACACCACGAATACTTTCGGAGACACCTGTAGAGCATCTTTATGATCACCCAGTTACGTTGTGACGTTTGATAGCACACAAGGTGTTCCTACGGTATTCGGGAGTTGCATAATCTCATAGTCATAGGAACATGTATAAGTCATGAAGAAAGCAATATCAGTTAAACTAAACGATCATAGTGCTATGCTAACGGATGGGTCTTGTCCATCACATCATTCTCCTAATGATGTGATCCCGTTGATCAAATGACAACTCATGTCTATGGCTAGGAAACATAACCATCTTTGATCAATGAGCTAGTCTAGTAGAGGCATACTAGGGACATACTGTTTTGTCTATGTATCCACACATGTACTAAGTTTCCGGTTAATACAATTCTAGCATGAATAAAAGACATTTATCATGATATAAGGAAATACAAATAACATCTTTATTATTGCCTCTAGGGCATATTTCCTTCAGTCTCCCACTTGAACTAGAGTCAATAATCTAGATTACAAAGTGATGATCCTCACACCCATGGAGTCTTGGTGCTGATCATGTTTTGCCCGTGAAAGAGGCTTAGTCAACGGGTCTGCAACATTCAGATCCGTATGTATTTTGCAAATCTCTATGTCTCCCTCCATGACTAGATCGCGGATGGAATTGAAGCGTCTTTTGATGTGCTTTGTTCTCTTGTGAAACCTGGATTCCTTCGCCAAGGCTATGGCTCCAGTGTTGTCACAAAAGATTTTCATTGGACCCGATGCACTAGGTACTACACCTAGATCGGATATGAACTCCTTCATCCAGACTCCTTCATTTGCTGCTTCCGAAGCAGCTATGTATTCCGCTTCACACGTAGATCCCGCCACGACGCTCTGCTTGGAACTGCACCAGCTGACAGCTCCACCGTTCAATAAAAATACATATCCGGTTTGTGACTTTGAGTCATCCGGATCAGTGTCAAAGCTAGAATCGACGTAACCGTTTACGACGAGCTCTTTGTCACTTCCATATACGAGAAACATATCCTTTGTTCTTTTCAGATATTTTAGGATGTTTTTGACCGCTGTCCAGTGATCCACTCCTGGATTACTTTGGTACCTCCCTGCTAGACTTATAGCAAGGCACACATCAGGTCTGGTACACAACATTGCATACATGATAGATCCTATGGCTGAGGCATAGGGAATGACTTTCATTTTCTCTCTATCTTCTGCAGTGGTCGGGCATTGAGTCTTACTCAACTTCATACCTTGTAAAACAGGCAAGAATCCTTTCTTTGACTGATCCATTTTGAACCTTTTCAAAATCTTATCAAGGTATGTGCTTTGTGAAAGTCCAATTAAGCGTCTTGATCTATCTCTATAGATCTTGATGCCTAATATGTAAGCAGCTTCTCCGAGGTCTTTCATTGAAAAACTTTTATTCAAGTATCCTTTTATGCTATCCAGAAATTCTATATCATTTCCAATTAACAATATGTCATCTACATATAATATTAGAAATGCTACAGAGCTCCCACTCACTTTCTTGTAAATACAGGCTTCTCCAAAAGTCTGTATAAAACCATATGCTTTGATCACCTCATCAAAGCGTATATTCCAACTCCGAGATGCTTGCACCAGTCCATAGATGGATCGCTGGAGTTTGCATACTTTTTTAGCACCTTTTGGATCGACAAAACCTTCTGGTTGCATCATATACAACTCTTCTTTGAGATATCCATTTAGGAATGCAGTTTTGACTTCCATTTGCCATATTTCATAATCATAAAATGCGGCAATTGCTAACATGATTCGGACAGACTTAAGCATCGCTACAGGTGAGAAAGACTCATCGTAGTCAACTCCTTGAACTTGTCGAAAACCTTTCGCAACAAGTCGAGCTTTGTAAACAGTAATATTACCGTCTGCGTCGGTCTTCCTCTTGAAGATCCATTTATTTTCGATGGCCTGCCGATCATCGGGTAAGTCAACCAAAGTCCACACTTTGTTCTCATACATGGATCCCATCTCAGATTTCATGGCTTCAAGCCATTTTGTGGAATCTGGGCTCATCATCGCTTCCTCATAGTTCGTAGGTTCATCATGGTCTAGTAACATGATTTCCAGAACTGGGTTGCCGTACCACTCTGGTGCGGAACGTACTCTGGTTGATCTACGACGTTCAGCAGAAACTTGATCCGAAGTTTCATGATCATTATCATCAACTTCCTCACTAATTGGTGTAGGAATCACTGGAACAATTTCCTGTGATGTACTACTTTCCAATATGGGATAAGGCACAATTACCTCATCAAGTTCTACTTTCCTCCCACTCACTTCTTTCGAGAGAAACTCTTTTTCTAGAAAGGATCCGTTCTTAGCAATGAATATTTTGCCTTCGGATCTGTGATAGAAGGTGTACCCAACAGTCTCTTTTGGGTATCCTATGAAGACACATTTTTCCGACTTGGGATCGAGCTTATCAGGTTGAAGTGTTTTCACATAAGCATCGCAGCCCCAAATTTTAAGAAACGACAACTTTGGTTTCTTGCCAAACCATAGTTCATAAGGCGTCGTATCAACGGATTTATATGGTGCCCTATTTAACGTGAATGCAGCTGTCTCTAAAGCATAACCCCAAAACGATAGTGGTAAATCGGTAAGAGACATCATAGATCGCACCATATCCAATAAAGTACGGTTACGACGTTCGGACACACCATTACGCTGTGGTGTTCCAGGTGGCGTGAGTTGTGAAACTATTCCACATTGTTTCAAATGAAGACCAAACTCGTAACTCAAATATTCTCCTCCACGATCAGATCGTAGGAACTTTATTTTCTTGTTACGATGATTCTCTACTTCACTCTGAAATTCTTTGAACTTTTCAAATGTTTCAGACTTGTGTTTCATTAAGTAGATATACCCATATCTGCTCAAATCATCAGTGAAGGTCAGAAAATAACGATACCCGCCGCGAGCATCAACACTCATTGGTCCACATACATCAGTATGTATGATTTCCAACAAATCTGTTGCTCGCTCCATGGTTCCAGAGAACGGAGTTTTAGTCATCTTGCCCATGAGGCATGGTTCGCAAGTACCAAGTGATTCATAATCAAGTGATTCCAAAAGTCCATCTTTGTGGAGTTTCTTCATGCGTTTTACACCAATATGACCTAAACGGCAGTGCCACAAATAAGTTGCACTATCATTATTAACCTTGCATCTTTTGGTTTCAATATTATGAATATGTGTATCACTACAATCGAGATCCAGTAAGAATAGACCACTCTTTAAGGGTGCATGACCATAAAAGATATTATTCATCAAAATGGAACAACCATTATTCTCTGATTTAAATGAATAACCGTCTCGCAATAAACAAGATCCAGATATAATGTTCATGCTCAACGCTGGCACAAATAACAATTATTTAGGTCTAAAACTAATCCCGAAGGTAGATGTAGAGGTAGCGTGCCGACGGCGATCACATAGACTTTGGAACCGTTTCCCACGCGCATCGTCACCTCGTCCTTAGCTAATCTTCGTTTAACCCGTAGTCCCTGTTTCGAGTTACAAATATTAGCAACCGAACCGGTATCAAATACCCAGGTACTACTACGAGCATTAGTAAGGTACACATCAATAACATGTATATCACATATACCTTTGTTCACCTTGCCATCCTTCTTATCCGCCAAATACTTGGGGCAGTTCCGCTTCCAATGTCCAGTCCCCTTGCAGTAGAAGCACTCAGTTTCAGGCTTGGTTCCATAATTGAGGCTTTCTGCGAGAACAGCAACAATCTTGCTATTCTCCTTGAAAATCCCTTCCTTGCCTTTTTTCTTGAAACTAGTGGTATTGTTAACCATCAACATTTGATGCTCCTTTTTGATTTCTACCTCCGCAGCTGTGAGCATAGCGAAGAGCTCGGGAATTGTCTTTTGTATCCCTTGCATATTATAGTTCATTACGAAGCCATTATAGCTTGGTGGTAGTGATTGAAGAATTCTATCAATAACACTATTCTCATCAACTTGGCAACCAAGTTGAGTCATATGATTGTAGTGCCCATACATTGTGAGCAAGTGTTCACTGATAGAACTATTCTCCTCCATTCTGCAGCTGTAGAACTTATTGGAAATCTTATATTTCTCAAACCGGGCATTTGCTTGAAATATTAACTTCAACTCTTGGAACATCTCATATGCTCCATGACGTTCAAAACGTCGTTGAAGTCCCGGTTCTAAGCCGTAAAGCATGGCACACTGAACTATCGTGTAGTCATCAGACCGTGACTGCCAGACGTTCAAAGCGTCTGCATCAGCGGAAGGGGGCTTGTCACCTAGCGGTGCTTCAAGGACATAATTCTTCTGTGCAGCAATGAGGATAATCCTCAGGTTACGGACCCAGTCCGTGTAATTGCTACCATCATCTTTCAACTTAGCTTTCTCTAGGAATGCATTAAAATTCAAAGGAACGGTAGCACGGGCCATTGATCTACAATGACATAGATATGCAAAACTATCAGGACTAAGTTCATGATAAATTAAAGTTCAATTTAATCATATTAATTTAAAGAACTCCCACTTAGATAGACATCCCTCTGGTCATCTAAATGATCACGTGATCCAAATCAACTAAACCATGTCCGATCATCACGTGAGATGGAGTAGTTTCAATGGTGAACATCTTATGTTGATCATATCTACTATATGATTCACGCTCGACCTTTCGGTCTCCAGTGTTCCGAGGCCATATCTGTATATGCTAGGCTCGTCAAGTTTAACCCGAGTATTCTGGGTGTGCAAAACTGGCTTACACCCGTTGTATTTGAACGTAGAGCTTATCACACCCGATCATCACGTGGTGTCTCGGCACGACGAACTTTCGCAACGGTGCATACTCAGGGAGAACACTTATACCTTGAAATTTAGTAAGGGATCATCTTATAATGCTACCGTCGTTCTAAGCAAAATAAGAAGCATAATAAGATAAACATCACATGCAATCAAAATATGTGACATGATATGGCCATCATCATCTTGTGCTTTTGATCTCCATCTACAAAGCACCGTCATGATCACCTTCGTCACCGGCTTGACACCTTGATCTTCATCGTAGCATCGTTGTCGTCTCGCCAACTATTGCTTCCATGACTATCGCTACCGCTTAGTGATAAAGTAAAGCAATTACATGGCGATTGCATTTCATACAATAAAGTGACAACCATATGGCTCCTGCCAGTTGCCGATAACTTTACAAAACATGATCATCTCATACAAAACCGTATAACTCATCATGTCTTGACCATATCACATCACAACATGCCCTGCAAAAACAAGTTAGACGTCCTCTACTTTGTTTGTTGCAAGTTTTACGTGGCTGCTACGGGCTTAGCAAGAACCGTTCTTACCTACGCATACAAAACCACAACGATGTTTCGTCAAGTATGTGTTGTTTTAACCTTCACAAGGACCGGGCGTAGCCACACTTGATTCAACTAAAGTGAGAGAGACAGACACCCGCCAGTCACCTTTAACCAACGAGTGCTCGTAACGGTGAAACCAGTCTCGCGTAAGCGTACGCGTAATGTCGGTCCGGGCCGCTTCATCTCACAATACCGCCGAAGCAAAGTATGACATGCTGGTAAGCAGTATGACTAGTATCGTCCACAATCTCATTGTGTTCTACTCGTGCATATCATCTACGCATAGACCTGGCTCATGATGCCACTGTTGGGGAACATAGTATTTAAAAATTTTCCTACGATCACGCAAGATCTATCTACCAGATGCATAGCAACGAGAGGGGAGAGTGTGTCTACGTACCCTCGTAGACCGGGAGCGGAAGCGTCAAGTGACGCGGTTGATGTTGTCGAACTTCTTCACGATCCAACCGATCAAGCACCGAACGTACGACACCTCCGCGTTCAGCACACGTTCAGCTTGATGACGTCCCACGAGCTCTTGATCCAGTTGAGCTTCACGGGAGAGTTTCGTCAGCACGACGGCGTGGTGACGGATATGATGTGTTCACCGGCGCAGGGCTTCACCTAAGCTCCGCGACGGTACGACCGAGGTGTGATTCTGTGGAGGGGGGCACCGCACACGGCAAAAACAATTAAACTTGTGTGTCTTTCGGTGCCCCCTGCCCCCGTATATAAAGGAGCAAGGGAGGAGGGCCGGCCAACTCCCTATGGTGCGGCTAGGGAAGGAATCCTACTAGGAATAGGATTGCAATCCTATTCCTAGTAGGATTCACCGAAAGGAAGAAGGGGGAAAGGAATAGGAGAGGTGGCGCCCCCCAATCCTAGTCCAACTAGGATTCCTAGGTGGGGGCGCCGGCCAGCCCTATGGGCTGCCTCTCTCTCACCCTTTAGGCCCACTATGGACCATCCCCTCTCGTAGGGGGTTCCGGTAACCCCCTCCGGCATTCCCGATAAATCCGAAACTTTTCCGGTATACTTCCGGTGTCCGAATATAGCCGTCCAATATATCAATCTTTATGTCTCGGACATTCCGAGACTCCTCGTCATGTCCGTGATCTCATCCGGGACTCCGAACTACCTTCGGTACATCAATACTCATAAACTCATAATACCGATCGTCATCAAACGTTAAGCGTGCGGACCCTACGGGTTCGAGAACTATGTAGACATGATCGAGACTCATCTCCGGTCAATAACCAATAGCGGAACCTGGATGTTCATATTGGCTCCTACATATTCTACGAAGATCTTTATCGGTCAAACCGCATAACAACATACGTTGTTCCTTTTGTCATCGGTATGTTACTTGCCCGAGATTCGATCGTCGGTATCTCTATACCTAGTTCAATCTCGTTACCGGCAAGTCTCTTTACTCGTTCCGTAACACATCATCTCGTGACCAACTCATTAGTCTTTTGCTTGCAAGGCTTATTGTGATGTGTGTTACCGAGAGGGCCCAGAGATACCTCTCCGACACTCGGAGTGACAAATCCTAATCTTGATCTATGCCAACACCACGAATACTTTCGGAGACACCTGTAGAGCATCTTTATGATCACCCAGTTACGTTGTGACGTTTGATAGCACACAAGGTGTTCCTACGGTATTCGGGAGTGGCATAATCTCATAGTCATAGGAACATGTATAAGTCATGAAGAAAGCAATAGCAGTTAAACTAAACGATCATAGTGCTATGCTAACGGATGGGTCTTGTCCATCACATCATTCTCCTAATGATGTGATCCCGTTGATCAAATGACAACTCATGTCTATGGCTAGGAAACATAACCATCTTTGATCAATGAGCTAGTCTAGTAGAGGCATACTAGGGACATACTGTTTTGTCTATGTATCCACACATGTACTAAGTTTCCGGTTAATACAATTCTAGCATGAATAAAAGACATTTATCATGATATAAGGAAATACAAATAACATCTTTATTATTGCCTCTAGGGCATATTTCCTTCATACCTATGGTGCTAACACTTGGCATCGTGAGGGTGGCTCCAATCAGGTGGGTAGCATCCGTGGTTTGTGCAGAGGCAGCAGCAAAACTGTGTCAAATATGGATTTTGAAGCCTCTTCAGATCAGGGAAGACTACTTATAGGACAAGGCAATGAGGCAGGAGCAAGATATGATCCATGGCCAATCAGGACGCCTTCGAATTCACTTAGTGCAGATGCAAATAGCTCTTATCAGGGGCCTATCTCTCCTCCTAGAATTGATTGCCTCAACTACTTGGGTTTGGATGATAGTGCTCGAACATATGTCACCAGAGGTCAAGCCACAGTGGAAGATCAAGATAACATTAGCTCCACTCACCAAGGGGATACAGTCGATATTCGGAGAACTCAGGAAGCAGGCGATATGGTTCTCAGCGGTCAAGAGGGTGTCTGCATGGATCACTCAGTTCCTTGGGCAGTGGCGCATGGCCCTAACGCACCTCGGGCGCCATGAAAGCCATAGCCTGGAACTGCCGAGGTATGGGCACGGGCCTCGCTCGTGAGCGCATGCTTTACCTTGCCAATTTGATGCGGTCTACTAAGGTGCAAGTAACTTTTGTTTCAGAAATTAAATCTTCCAAAGTTCGTTCAAGTGATCTTGTCAATAGGTTTGATGTTACTAATGCTTTTGGTGTTCCTTCTAGAGGTGCTTCGGGCGGCCTTTGGCTTATGTGGACTGATCAGCTCAAAATCTTTGTTCATACTGCTGTTTTCCACTATATTTTAGCTAATGTAGTCCACGTAGCTTCTCGGGTCAGCTTTTGCTTGATTTGTATATATGGTGACCCGTATCATAGGCAGACTAGCGCCATATGGGAGCAAGTTTCAGGTTTTGTTTATGATAACCTAGGCAAGCCCATGGTATGTATGGGGGACTTGAATGATATCATGTATGATGTTGACGGTTGTAATTGTAATGTCAACTACTATCGTATGCATGCCTTCCGGTCTCTTGTAAAAAATTGTGGCTTGTTTGATATTGGTTATAGTGGCCATATGTATACCTGGCGTGGTAGACAAAATACTTCTAAACCTATTCATAGGCGTCTTGATCATTGTCTGGTTAACTCTGATTGGTGCTCTTATTATCCTAATACTAAAGTTCTTAATCTTCCTATTATTCTCAGTGATCATGCTCCTATTTTAATTTCTACCGAGGGTCATTTTGCGAAGGCTAGACAAACTTTCAAATTTGAAAACTGGTGGCTCATGGAGAAAGATTTTCAATCCTTTGCTAAATCTATTTGGCTTCGTAATAATCTTACTTCTTTTGTTGCAAAGTCTTCTTCTCTTGCAGGGTCATTAAAAACTTGGTGCAGAAAGAAAAAACCTCTTCAACATGATCTTTCGGACCTGGAAGCCCGGATTAATGAGCTGCAACAACTACCTCTTCAACAGCAAAATCGTGCCTTGGAAAACTCTCTCATAGCTAGGTATGAACACACTCTTTCCAAAATTAATCAGTTTTATAAGCAGCGCAGTAAGAAGTCTTGGGCTGTAGCAGGTGATCATAACACTAAATTCTTCCACCAAGGTATTCTCAAGCGTAGGAAAAGAAACACGATTTGTTCTATCAAAGATGAGAATGATTTGATTCACTTTAAACCTGCTGCTATCATGAATACTTTTGTTAACTATTTTCGTTACATTTTTTCTTCCTCCAACGATAATGTGCTCACACCGTATCCTCACACTCAACGGTCCACTGATTCTGTTGATCCCACTTACTCTATTCCTGATAAGAATGAGATTTTGCAAATCCTTAAGGACATGAAACTCAATGCTTCTCCAGGGCCGGATGGTTTCAATGTAGAGTTTGATCTAGCTACTTGGGATTGGATTGGGGATGAGGTAACTCAGCTTGCGACTAACTTTTATACTTCTGCTGTCCTTCCTCCTCATATTAATGATACCAACATTGCCCTTATCCCTACAGAAACTGGTTCCTCAAGTTCCCATGGACTATCGTCCTATTAGCCTTTGTAATGTTCTTTACAAAATCATTGCTAAATCTCTGGCTAATAGGATCAAACCTCATCTCCCTGATTACATTGATCCAGCCCAGCAGGTTTTTATTGAAGGTAGGCGTCTTAGTGATAATATTATCATTGCCCAAGAAATAGCTCACTCTTTCTCGCTCAAATCTTGGAAACACGATGCTTTCATGCTTAAAATTGATATTGCCAAAGCTTTTGATCGTTTAGAATGGAATTTCATTGTTTTAGCCTTGACACGTAAAGGACTTCATGATCATTTTGTTAATCTGGTTCAGGCTTGCATTTCTTCGCCTACGTTTTATGTGCTCATTAATGGGCAGCCATCTCAAAAATTTAAAAGTTGCCGAGGTATCCGACAAGTTTGTCCCATGTCTCCTTATTTGTTTGTCATTGCTATTAATGAGCTCTCTATCATGCTCAATGAGGCTCTCCAGGCTAATCATTTACAGGGTATTTCTCTTGGTCCAAATTGCTCCTCCGTGCATTCTCTTCTTTTTGTAGATGATTTATTGGTGTGTGGGCAGGCATCTTGCCAAGAGGCACAAGCTAGGGCTAATCTCATTCGACATTTTTGTGCTCTCTCTGGCCAAACTCCCAACTAGAATAAATCTGCCATTCTTTTTAGCTCTCATGTTTCTCAAGCCACTATGAATGACATTAAGCAAAATTTTCCAGTTGCTAATCTTGAGGCTAATTTCACTCATCCTGGGCATCCTCATATTCTTCCGGCTAAAAATAAAAGTGTTGCTTATAATTTTGTGTTAGATAAATTTTTGAGCAATCTACCCTCTTATAAAGTGAATGTGATCTCTCATGCGGCTCGGCTTGAACTTATTCCCTCCGTCTTCTCAGATATTTCAGTTTATTATATGACCAACATTTTGTTCTAAAAAAATCATTGCTAAACTCACAGCTATCATTAGGAATTTTTGGTGGACATTTGTTCGTGAAACGGATTCAAAAAAAGAGTCTTTGCCTCAGGGCTTGGAACTTGGAAGGATATTACTAATTCTAAGGCAGAGGGTGGCTTAGGAATCAGGAATTTAAAAGCGATAAATGAAAGCCTTATCCTCACTACAGCCTAGAGGATAGCAAAATATCCTTCTTCCCATTTGTATCATGTTCTTCAGGCCAAATATTTTCATACTTCTACCATTCATGATTATCTCAATCCTCAACAGCCAGGCTTTGTTTATCCTTCTTTGGTTAGAGATCTTTGGTTCCCTGGTAAAAAATGATGGAATCATGAACTTATTTTCTCTCTTTTTCAGGAGCCTCTTGCCTCTCATATTGTTAGTTTGGATATTATTGATGATGATACTGAATATTTGCTTTGTTGGTCTCTCGCTCCTAATGGTATTTTCTCTTCCAAATCTTCCTATAAACTTTGCTTGCGGGGAATTTATGCTCATCCTAGAACTGCTCATGTGGATGTTTCATCAGACTTGAAAAACTTAGTTAAGATTATTTGGAAACAGAAAAAATTGCTTCCTAGAGTTCAAACATTTGCTTGGAGACTTCTTAGTAGGGCTCTGCCTACGGGAATGAGAGCGGCTCATTTTTCCATTCACATCTCTCAAAACTATTGCAGATGTGCTCAGTCAGAAGATGATATTCATCTATTCTTTCTTTGTGACTTTGCTAGAGCAGCTTGGTTCTCTTCCCCTTGGTTTCTTTGATCTGACTTTCTTGTTCAAGGACACTCGACAATGCATTCCATTCTTATGCATCTTGTTTCTATGGGCCATCCTCATGCTTCTTTGCAGAATGTTCTCAATTTTTTGTGGTGCGTTTGGAAAGCTAGAAATGATTTTCTGTTTGATCGCAAAAAGCATCTTCCTTATCAAGTCCAAATTGTTGCTGCTAATATAGATAATGGCTTTCAAGAGGAGCCTTTCCATTTCCCTAATAAGCAATCCTCTAATAATAATCAACATACTTCATGATATTCCTATACAGGCCGCACTCTCAAGTCTGATTTATTGATCCTTGGTACTAAGATTTTTTTTGGATGCAATGTTTCGGTCCTCAAAAATCCCAGGTCTTACACATGGAGAAGTGGGAACAGACGTTGGTGTCTATTTTTGTATTCCTTCAAACCAAGGTGAGATCAATATTCACGTTCAAGCTTCGGCACCTCCTACTTCTACTCCTCTTCAAGCAGAAGCTGTAGCTCTTGCCTGTGCAGCTCAGTTGGCGGCCTGCCTTAATATTCATTGTCCCACGTTTTTGATGGACTGTCTTTCGCTTGCCTCTGATGCTGCCTCTTGGAACATTTCTCATTCTACTTCGCATTGGAATATTAGAAAAGAATTGGCGACCTTTGTTAAGTGTACCTCTAACCGAAATCCTCAGGTATTTCACATTTCCAGGGACTTTAATGGAATTGCTCACAACCTTTCTCAGCAGGTTTTCCGATCTATTGGAGGACCCTTTTTGACATGTTCTCCATGTCCAGTGGCAAATACATTTTCAGGTTTTCAACTTGAAGGTATCCGGCTGCATACGGTGTACTATTTCTAATGCAAGCAAAACCCAGTTGCAGATCAAGATGAATGATATTTTTCTTCATGGAGTTATTTCTCAGAATCATGCATGATTAGTTTTATATATTTGCTAATTTTGTACTCTGATCATGATGCTTAGGGCATTGAACTTCTGTTCACTTTGCCTCTTTAGGATCCTTCCTCGGCTCCCTCTCAGAGTTTCTGTTGTATCTCTTCTTCTTCTCTTCTTTTACAGTACTCTGTATCTGACTTGGAATACCCTTTGAGCTGAATGAAATATTTGGCACCTTTGGTGCCTTCATTTGTTCAAAAAAAAGTACGAGGGGCAAATTTTCAAGGAAACTGCAAACGAGTCGAGGCTTCACGGAAGGGAACTTTAAGCATGGCCGCCTCCCTCCCCCGCGCATCCATCGATGACGGCCTTGATGATCCTTCATGGGCGCACCTCCTCCCGCCGCCCACACGATGTCATAGTGGTTGGACTGGAGTACGGACAGAAAATCTCGCCAGGGTGCCACGGCGTGGAGCGGATAGCTCAAGGACGAGGAACCTAGTGCCGGGCGTGGTCACCACGACGACCTCGATGCTCGTCGGCAGGAGCAAGCCAGCTCAGTGATGAGTGATTTTTTTACACTCATTTCAACCTTGTTTAAACCGAGACATTTCATTAAAAAGAGATATTCACTACGATATTGCCACTAATAACTAATGAATGCAAATGAATCCACAAATATTCTCTTTAATATTTTTCCACGAAAATGGTCTAAAATGGAAGATATCCTATGGGAGAAAGGAAAGGAAGAAAAATGAAGAATAAATAAATCATCGGGAGGCATCAGAAGGCCTCCAGAGCGAGAGACGGCGTACCATGCGACCGCACGCGCTTGCATGAGCAGTCGTTTGGCATGGTAACCGAGGCAGATCATCCACCTGAACAACTTTATTAAAGGAACCCCGTCGAAATGTCAACAGAACAAGCAGAGGAGGAGCGTCGAGCACAACCACAACCCATTCATCATCTTCTTTATCCACAAACCCTACCCTGCCATTTTCACCTCCGTAGCTATCTTTGCCACCATAGCCCTCTCTCATCTAGTTCATACTTGTAATCGTGCATCGCACAAGGCATCCATTGTAAGACATATTGCAATCAATCAATCTCAACGTGTGTTCTTCAATGATCTCTTCTCGTGATTTGATCTACATGTGTGAGTAGTCCGGTAAGGTATTGGGTGAGGCATGAGCCTTGCAGGCCTAGGTATTCGGTGAGGGGATTAATGGAAGTCTTTGACACAATGTCTTATGTGTGTAAAATAAAATTGCACCGTGAAGTATCGCTTGTCTTGTCCGTGTTCTTCATCTCTGCGGGTACCCAGGATCATGGAGATCGAGCACCGGTGAGGTTCGTAGCAAGGGGACCGTGAAGTGTTATGTACAACACCGGTCACAGTAAGGTTTAGTAGCGTAACATGGATCATATCCTTGGGGATTCCTGAGGTGTAGTCATTGAACACCCAAAGCTTTTGTCTGATATTATTATCTTAATTATCAAGGCAACCCCATGAGACAGATAGGGCCTTCGGTAGGTTAACGAATTCTTGATTAGTGTCGGTGAGGATCTTATTTGAACACATCCCCCCATTCCAAACGAGGCAAGCACCTCTTGATGGGTAACTTCCTGAGCACAAACTAATGTCATTTTTTATTCCAACACCAATGCATGGTTGTAAGCATTAATACCTCATCCCCGTATCTTCTTTTTTATTTATAAGTGTTTGAATGACTATTTTCTTGCTGATTCGGTCAAAAGCTGGATTTGAAACTTTGGCAAAAGCTTGCTAGAGACCATCGCTTCAAGGGAATCTTCCTCTCGTGGGTTCAATAACCCGAGGTCACCTCTGGGGAAATAGGTGAGGGATACACTTTTTAGTTCAAATACCGGATCAATAAAAAGGAGATATCATGCCCTTCTTCTGGCGACCAAACTGCATAGTGACATACGAGTAAAAATCTGCCAAAGTGAGAAGCACATTCAACTTATGCCGTAAAAGAAAAGTCCACACATAATGAGAGTAATTATCCAAAAGAACAAGATAATAAAGATATCTTGTGTTACTAGCAACTGGAGAGGTCCACACATCACTGTGAATCAAATGGAAAGGATATGATGCAATGGTGGAAGAATTAGTAAATAGACGTCTAACATGTTTGCGAACGCGACATGCATTACAGGAATGGTCCTCAATCTTATTACAACTGAAACTGAAACTCTTAAGAATATGACGAAGTCTGACTGGGTTGGGGTGACCCAAACGAGCATGCTAAAGATCTACGCCGGTGGAGAGGGTGACGGGTGCGGCGGCGGTGGAGGATGAAGGATGAACCAGATAGAGCTCGTCAAGGCTGTCACATCGGTGGAGTACCATCCCGGTTCGAGCGTTCTTGACACAAAAACCAAGTTTGTCAAATTCAACGGTTACAGGATTTTCTCGAGTAAAAGAGCGAATGAAAATAAGATTTTAATGAGTGAAGGTGAAATAAGAATGTTAGAAAGTGACAATGGCATAGAATTAGACGGAAAAGAAGCATGCCCAACATGAGTAATAGGAAGAGATGATCCGTCACCGACGGTGATGCGAGTAGAAGTGGTGAAGGATGAAAGGAGTCAAGGTTAGCAGGGTAGGAGAACATGTGGGAAGTAGCCCCGGTGTCCATGTACCAGTCGTCGGTGGCGGCTTAGTTGTTGGGCGAGGGAGCGGTGTGGAGCGCGGCTAGGAGAGACGGATCCCAAGGCGCCGGAGGCTGTGGGAACACACCGGTCGGCTGTGAGAGAGGAGTGAAGCTCTCCAGGGTGTGGCCCTCCATGCGGTTGTCCTCCATACGGCAGCGGTGCAACGAGAAGCGCCTGTTGAGGCGCCGGACGAGGGCTAAGAATACTGGGAGCCAGCAGGCGGGGAACGGGCATGGTATGTGCATGGATGACGCCAGCCCAAGGGGTGTACCCGTCGACCCATGGTGGTGTGGGTTGCTTGTAATGCCCCGGATGTAACACTTTCCCTATATGGCAATATATAAACTTTGGCTTCATCAGTTCCATTCCGGGTTCTTCGTCTTTTCGGGTTTCGTCGTTTTGTCGTGTGCGTGTGTGCATTTCATCCATGTCATGTTGTCATGTGCATTGCATTGCTTTCGTGTTGTCGTTTGCATCCGGTCCCACTCGGCTCTTCCCGTTGTCCGTTTCGAGTTCCGACGCTCTCACACGTGCCCGTGGCATCCCCGAGTCCTTCTTTCGTGTTTGGCCATGTAACGTTTCCGGATTGGCGTGAGACTTGTCGTGCGATGTTTTTTTGATACGTGTAGACCGCCTGTCAAGTTTCGTCGCGTTTGGAGTTCGTTTGATACTCCAACGGGTAACCTCATGGGCTAAAAGTACCTTCTCTTGGAGGCCCAAGAACCCCTCCACAACAGCCCACCAACCCAGCACAACCCTTCCCATCATCTCGGCTGTTGAATTGTGATCGCGTGGCCGAAAACCACTCCTCATTTGGAGTCTCCTAACTCCTTGTTCCTATATAAAAGTCCACCCCTCCATTTTCGTCCAAAACCCTAGTCTTCTTCCTCCTCCATTCCTTTTTTTTCTTTTTTCCCGTGCCCCGCAGATCCACCGCGCGCCGGACACGTCCGCCGCCGCCCCCTCGACCAGTGGCAGGCCGCCACGTGGCCATCCGCCTCCTCCCGCCGCCGCGGCCCGCCGGCCCGACCGCGGCCCTCCTGGCCCGCGCCCAACGCCCGCGCTGCTTCGCGCCTCGCGCATCCTCCGCCGCCGCCGGCGAGCTCGGATCGCCGCCCCGCCACCGGATCCCTCCAGCCTCCCGCCGGAGCTCGCCGCCGCCGCCTAGATCCTGCCGCCCGCAGCTCTCATCCGGGCCGTAGGACGCCGCCGCCCGCAGCTCTCATCCGGGCCGTAGCACGCCGCCGCCCGCAACTCTCATTCGGGCCGTAGCTCGCCGCCGCGTCGGGAGCCGCCGAGTACCGGCCTCCTCCGGCGACCCCTTGCCGCCGGGCGCCTGAGCCAGCCGCCGGCCGCCGCCCCTCGCACCTCCGATCGAAGCCAGCTCGAGCCGCCACCGATCTGGATCGGCCCGATCCGATCGGCCTCTGCGAACTCTAGCGGTTCCCGAGCGGGACCCGTTGACCCGCTTCCTCCACCGACCCGCGGACCCGCTCCGACCCGTTTGACCACCCACGGACCCGTTGACCCCTGAGGTTGATATTTTTTCCCTAAGTCTTTTAGTGTTTTTTTGTTGTCTGATGCATTGTTGTGATGAGGATATCTTTTACTGTGCTTCTCCGTTTTGTGCGTATAATATGTCAAAATGATCGTGGTGACATGTACTATGTTTTGTTCCATTGTGTCATGCATGTTTGAGTCCATCTAGATGTCTTAATCTTCATGACAAGAGTGCTACTTGTTATAAACTGCTGCTATTAGTTGTTTTCATGCCATGTTTGATATGTGATAACTTGATGCATGTTTATCCAAATGAAGCAAATGATATGTCCAAATGTTCATCATGAGATGCTCTACATGTTGGTTGCTATAGGATGCATGATAGAATTCATATTGCCATGTTTATCTCCATTGCAAAAGTGCATGTGGCTGTTAGGTTTTTAAACTTGTTACGAGATGCCTAGTTGAGGAGCTCGTTGCTATTGATATGGTTGTCCCCATGTTGCATGCTTATATGTTTTGGATTCCCCATCATGTGTTCTTTGCTGTGGTGCAAACCACTTGCCATGTTATGCTTTGAGGTGACTTAAACATGCTCACAAACATGCCATGATAATATTGCTGTTTTAACACTTAGTGAAATTTCACTAAGTCTGGAATCTGTAATATCCGGATGCTATGTTTGCTTGTTGTTCTAGGCAAATCCATGATAGTTTTGGGGTGTCTATTGATCATTCCTTGTTGTAAATGTTGTTGTCTATCCATCCATGCCCTCACATGCTCATTTGGGTGGCTGTAGCATATTTAACTCTTGCTCCCAAGTTGCTATAAAATACTGCTGTCAGGTTTTTATTGTCATGATCAAAATGTTGTAGCTTGTTGCTAATGATCCATGCCTCCTATGGACATGCTCCAATGGAGTTGTTTGCTATAGGTTATGTCTACTTCATGTCCATGCTTCTTGTAACCATGTTTGAATGCTGTAGAATATACATTTCTTGCTCCGAAGTTGCTATGTGGCTGTTAGTTTCAGCTTTGCATTGTTTCATGTTTCGGGTGTATCTTTTAGTCCGTTGCTCCGTTTTGAGCAAGTCCTATATGAAACTTGTGTGGTTTTGCATGTAGGTTAATAATATCATCTTTTTAACATGTTTTGGAGTATGTTGCTTGATGTTTGGGTGCATCTTGCACCGTTGCCATGTTTATCTTGTTTTGATCATATATTTTAGACCGTAGCTCCGTTTTAAACAAACTTTATATGAAACTTGACTAGAACTTCGTGTAGATTGTCATGGTGCATGTTAACTTTCTGTTTAACAACTTAAACTTAAGGTTTATTCAGATCTGGACTATTTTCAAACTATGCTCATGTGGACTACCAGATTTGTCTTAAGTAGTTTCCGGCCTCATTTAAACCTGATGTTTCTTGTGTTGTTTCCCTGTGCTTCCTGCCTTGCCATGTTTTGCATCCTAAATGGACTTGTCTTGAATCTTTTTTGCTTGATGCATATTGTCATGTTTCTTGTGCTGTTTCTCTCTGTTTCCTATGTTGTCTTGTTGTGCATCCTAAGTGCATCTGCAGTGCTTCCTTAGTGCATCAGCCATGCATCCTGTAGTTTGCGCATTGCATCTTGTTTGATTTCGTGCCTCGTGTGTTCTTGTGTTGAGTAGAGCCGGAAGCCGAGACTGAGTACGAGAACGAGGTTACTACCGAGGTTGAGAACGAGGAGCCCTCTTACGATCCCATCGACGACTCGACATGCAAGATGACCTGACCCAGATATCATTACTATCTTTGGCTATTGCTAGAAGTCTCGCTCTTTAGCTTATTGCCTCGATGCCCATGTTTTGTCTGTCAGCCTCCTATTGTAACCATGAATCTGTTTAACCACCCAACCTATGCAAACCTTTGTTTGTCTACGTAGGCTTCGCTCAGCCCCTCTTATAGCATTGCTAGTTGCAGGAGAAGATTTGAAGATTCTTGCTTCATGTTGAAGCTTGTTGGGATATCACACTATAGAAACTCTTAAAATGAAATCATCTATATATTGGTAATGGGTGGAAGGCTAAGCCTCTTGCTTGGTGATTTGTTCCACTCATGCCGCCCTAGGAACCGTATAAACCGGTGTTATGTTCCTTGATTTTGCGTTCCTCACACGGTTGGGGTTATGGGACCCCCTCGATAAACCGCTTAGCGCTAAGTCTTTTCCAGCAAGTCCCAACATTGGTACTCCATATGCCTAATAACTAAAAACTTGCATAGGGACTAGCTATCCCCTTTTATTAATCAACAAACCGGGCCAGTGCTCCACATGAGTGTTGGTCCAAACTGGGGGTTCTGCGGGGCCGCCTTGGGGAAACCCGAGGTATCTGGTATAACCTGTAGAATCGCCCATCCGGTCGTGGCCTGAGACTAGATACGCGCGGCTACTGTCAGGGTGTCGGCACGCCGGGAGGATTTGCTGGATTAGCCTTACCTTAGTCGGAGTATCTTGAGCACGGGATTCCGAGAATACTCGGGCCTTCCCACCTTGGAGTTGCGACTCCGCGGATGGTGGGCTTGTAATGGGCCAAGTTGGAACACCCCTGCAGGGTTTTGAACTTTCGAAAGCCGTGCCCGCGGTAATGTGGCAGATGGGAATTTGTTAATATCTGGTTGTAGAAAACTTGACACCATGTTCAGAACACACTACCAGCGTGAGTACCGTGACGGTCATTTTCCGAAAGGGGTTCGGGAAGTGAACACGGTGGGGTTATGATTGACGTGCTTAGTTAGGATCACTTCGTGATCATCTTGTCGCTCGTGGCACTTCTCTTCTCGCTCTTATTTTACGTAAGCTAGTGCTAGTGCAGCTGCAGCCTTTTATTCTTTCTTCAGCCTTGTTCCACACCCAAGGCTTAGATAGTTCTGCTACCCGGGAACGGGATTGCTGAGTCCTCTGTGGCTCACAGATTCTACACCACACCAGATGCAGGTTCTCAGGGGAACAACTCAGGTGACGGCACCGAGCTATACTGGGAGTACGATGAGGAACGTAGCCGTTACTATGTGCACTATCCCGATGATCAGTAGTGGTTTCTACTAGGGGCGATTCGGACCTGTGGCTTTATGTATGTTTGGTATCTTTCATTTGGATCTTCACCCGTAGACGGGTTGTGATGTTATTTGAATGATGTTTGGCTATGTAATGAATTGTGTGACGTGGCGAGTGTAAGCCAACTATCTCTTTTCATTTTCATCCCTGTTTTTACATGAGATGTGCAAACATACCGAACTTGAGATCATTCCAGAATGGGCTTATACCTTTAAGTCGTGCCTCGACACGTAGGAGGTATAGTCCCATCCTGGGCATTACATTGCTGCCGTCGCGGTACCCTGCCCTAGTTGTTCTGTTGCGGCTTGCGGCCGCCCTTCTTGCCGCGGCGGCGGCGATCGACGGGAGGTGTCGACGACTGCTGGAAGGCGGGCCACGGTACCGCGTACTGGGGCCGTGGAGGCGCCCCGTACGGCGGCTGGTGCGTCGGGGCGAGAGGCCGCGACAGCGGTGGAGGAGGGCCACCCCGGGTGGTGCCTGCGGCGAGGGTGGTGTGCATCGCCCGAGTCTTGACCTGCTTCATCCGGCACTCTTCCAAGCGAAGGTAGGAGACGAACTTGGGGAATGAGGGCTCTGGCATCAAGGTGAGGTTGGCTGCGGCATTGCCGATGTCCTCGTTGAGCCCGGCGGTGAGCGTGCTGAGAAGAAGGTCCTCATCAATCTTGGCACCGATGTCACGAAGCTAGTCGGAGAGGGACTTATAGGTGCCGGTAGTAGCCATCAATGGATGTATCATCTTGATGACACCCAAAAAATTCCTCTTGCCGAAAAACACGACATTGGAGATGATTGTCAGTGAAGAGTTCGTTTAGCTTGACCCACACGACGCGCGCATCATCAGCATATCACTCACGACCGTGTGAAACGTGTCCTTGGAGATGGTGAGACGAAACCACCGGATGAGTGTGGCGTCGATGGCGGTCTACTCTGAGTCACCGCGCATGGCACGCGAGTTGACGAAGCCGTCGACATGATCCAGAAGATTGTACTCCCGAAACACGAGGGAGAAGTAGGTCTTCCATGTGTAGTACGTGGAGTCGTGTTGGTCGGGATGAACAGGAACATGCTCGTAGATGTTCATGTCGTGGATGTCAGTGGTATCGCGGCTGGCGAAGGGGTTGCTAGCACCAGAGAGGGGGGGAGTTGGATGACATGGTGGCGGCTAGGGGTGGCTAGGGTTTCGGGTGGGAAGAGAAGAGGAAGGGGAGGGCTGAAGGAGGGCGGCGACATCTCGTGGGAGTGGGGAAGGACGGGTCGGCGGTGGCACGAGGGAGCGGAAGCTAGGGTTAGATCGCAGTAACTGATTCCATGTAGAGAATTGTGGTAATGCATGATATATTGATCGGTGCAATATGCACATATGTATGATGTACAAAATGGGTCTCTACCTCATCAATCTATAGTTCTATACAAGCAAATAGGAGATGGGCTTGATGTACAAGAAACAATCTCTATACATGCCACACTATATATACTCAACACGAATCATGCACTTCCTTTGCGCTGAAAGGCACATGTGGGGAATATATACTCGTCGTGCATAGTTGGTTTACCACCACTGCACTCTAGGTAGCCAGCTGGGTCCATATATATCGTCCCTAGCTCAGATATGCATTCCACCACGAACTCATTCACGTACGTACGATTCTAGCTAGAGTTTGGACGTGGAGGCGCAGCTGCGTTCAGCTACGACCGGCCGGCTGCTGCACCTCCACGCCCAAGCTCTAGCTAGGGATCGTCATCAACGTCCCCGGCAGCAGGGCGTGCTGCGGGACTTCCAGCTCTCCATCCACGTTGTCGTGGAGAAGAACAATGCCCGACTGGGTGGACCTCTCCTTCTCCCGGCGACGGCACGGTGATGGTAAGTCCGGCCGCCGGCCCGTTCCACGTGCCCAGGAAGATCGCCATGCCGCTCGTGCCGAGGGGTTAAATTGTCGTTTTGGGTCACGTTAACTGATGGGGAAAATCACCAGTGTGCATAAAGACGTGTTTGCTAGTACTATTTCGTTCAGTTCAGTCGATTCTTGCAGAGGACGAACCAGTCCGTGAGGACGAGCCGGCCGGGACCAAACGGAAACGGACCGGTGGACGCGAGTAAGACGGTTGAGGGTGCAAGTGCGATCGAAGAAGGGAGGTTCAGAGGGATGAACGGGGCGGCAAGCCGGTAGCCTGGTGGAGGCGCTGAGGGTGGAGTAAGAAGAAAAAGAAGTCGGGTGGAGCAGTAAAAAGTGCATATATGAAAAAGTTTACTTGCGCTGGTGCCTACGGGCCGTCTTTCAAAACGAGGAGACAGCAGACATCCAGTTACTCTGTCTGTTGTGAACAAGATGTGCAACAAAGAATCAACTAGACAGGTAGTACGAGGTTGGGTTTTCATGGACCAGAAAATATGCCAAACCGATTTACTCCCAGCAACAGAAAGCATGTGCAACAAAGAATCAACTAGACAGGTAGTACGAGGTTGGGTTTTCATGGACCAGAAAATATGCCAAACCGATTTACTCCCAGCAACAGAAAGCACAGACATGGCTTGCAAATTTCATGGTTTGAGGGGCACCGTCCATACTTTATTTGACCATCAATATAATTCAGAATCATCTTGGCCATTATAGCTATCAAGAATTTACTCCCAGCAACCTACCATTCTGAATTTTATGTTAGCGCAAAGGTCATATAATTCAGAATCATCTTGGCCAATAATATTTGGGCAGAAGGACAGGTAAGGGGAGCATTGTTTTGGCGCTAGAGTCCGAACAATCTTCAGCCGCATAACAAGCACATAGATGACAGATGCACATCCAGCAATAACCATAGCGAAATAATAACCCACGCTCCATCCATCACAACTATAGCCAACAGAAGATATTACTTGAGGATTACATGCACACCTTTTTTTTATTTCTTTTGCTTAGTGCTTTAGACTGAATTACAACACAAGATCACAAGGTCCACATACACGGCATGCATACATACTTTACATTCAGTTTGCAGTGCAAAAGTAGACATGAGTGCTAATAACCAACACAACGAAGTAACACAAGCATAGTAGTGACGTGTTAAGGACGGCACACAAAACCTACTGTTGTAGTCAGTCGCTACAAAACAGGGTAACCGTGAGGAAGCCCTGCCGTCATTGGCTCCTGTCATTTTCAACTGATTGACTGATTCTACCGATCGGTAGCCTCCCTCATCTGACATCTGCAAGGGCTTTAGTTGGTGCGAAGGCCCAAGGCAATGCAGCTTCTATTTCCCAAAACAAGTCCAAATTTAGACGATTTATGTGAGCATTGGAACAAGGATGCACTAATTCTGCATACTGCGGAACGTAACCATGCACACATGTAATTGACTGAGTAATAATTAAACTAACACACAATGGAATAATGGATAATCAAGGTATGTAGATGGGCGGCTGTCTCAGTAATACTACTCGTGCTGTCTTAAATGTCTCAAAGGTCTTATAAAAGTGAACGGAGGGACTACTTTCTTTTATCTCGCGAGAAAGGAAAATAACCATTACTCACCTGAGTAGATTAAGTATGATTGACAAGTAGCAATATTTGTTCTGAAACATGCACGCAACCTTACATGGAGAAGTAGCTTAACCATTACTACTAAAATCTAGATGGCATATATGATAATTGGTCTCTAGGCATTACTTCCACATTGTCATGACAATATCCTTAGCCGCGTTCCATTCAGCCGGGAGAATTCTAGCTATTAGCTCCTTGAAAACAGATGGACAACTGGACTTGAGATGCTCATAACCGTCACTTGACATCATCGCCTCCAAATTGGATGGAGAAGCAAGGAACTGCCAGCAAGCTTCTTTGAGATCATGGAAACCATGCTGCTCCGCTAAAGCCAAGCTGGTTGCCACCATGTTGGAATCAATGTTATTGCACAATTTTTCCTCACAGATCTGCTTCAGCCTGCAGATGTTGTACCTGTCAGCCGTCACGAGCAGATGGCCGGCCATCACAACATCAAGCACTGGAGGAACCGAGTCGGTGTAAATGAAATGGAGCAAGGACTTGAAAACACCAGCTTCCATGTCATAGATTTCAACATGACCACTGGCACTCTCCTCCATGGTGCCGAGGAGCTCGGCCTTGAAGACTGACGACCGAGCAGCAAGGACGCACCGGTGAGCGGAGAATCTCTGCGCACCGACTTGAAAGGTTAGGTCTGCTGCGTCCTCGTTCTCCAGGAGGTCTTCCAGGTGCTGGTGCAGGTCGCTTGGAGGAACCCTTGCTTCTTCGCCGTGGATCTCCTTCACGACCGTGACATCGCACCTGATGGCGAGGCAATCATCACTCAGATGCTCCGATCCCTCCAGATCAGCCTTCCTGATGTCGGAGCACCAGAGTGAAGCACCCCTTGAGAAGGCACGTACAGGTTGGGTAGAGATGTATGGAGGCGCCGGTTCTCCTTTCTTGTTAAGCACACTGACCGTGACTTTGGCCTTCACATCTCCGGCAGATTTTAGAAGCAGAAAAACAGAGATGCAATCGGCGTACTTGTTACCACAGCCGTTTGGGTAATATTTCACGGCCCAGTTGTGACCTCCAACACTGAAAGGGGTTGAAATCACGCATTCGTCGTTCTTGTGTAGCGCCTTGACTCTGTAGTATCCATCTACCTTGAGCACACACGACCTTTCCTCAGATCCAGCTACAATGGCAGTAGAGATCTTGCAACGCTCTGCCATTCTGGAGGTGGGCTTGGCGTAAAAGATGCATATACTGCGTCTATCTATATATATTCCTTCTCGGCGCCGCCTAGTGGTCTCATCGAAAGCACGGCCGCTGCTGGCTCCAGGGCTGGGAGAGG
>LR738713.1:756115586-756127526 GCA_902687465.1 Secale cereale | reverse complement strand
ACCAGGGCTCCAGGCGCCCTGGCGGCGCGCCCCCCCTGGGCCGCGCCGGGGGGCGCCTGGGCCCCCCGAGGCTCCGCTGATGCCCCCCTTTGGCATATATTTAAAGCGTCTCCCGAAACCCTCGAAACGGGAACTCTTTTTCGCGATCTCATCTCTGTTCCGCCGCCGCCGCCGCTTCCAAGATCGGGAGCACCAGGAGAACTCTTCCCGGCACCCTGCCGGAGGGGAGGATCACCACCGGGAGCTTCTCCACCACCATGGACGCCTCCCGGATGAGTTGTGAGTAGTCTCCCTTGGACCATGAGTCCATGACCAGTAGCTATGTGATGTTCTCCTCCCGTTCTTGTGCTTCACTAATTAGTCCTCGTGAGCTGCCCTACATGATCGAGGCACATATTTAATCCTTATGCTGTTGCTATGATGAGTTTGCTGGGATCCGATGAATTATGAGATTATGTTCAGATTGTGTTTGAGTAATATATTTGATTCACCACTTTTATATTTATGTTCGTAAGTAATTCTTGCATGTTCTCCGTTGTTATTTATTGCTTTGGCCAAGTAGTAGGTAGTGACTCCAAGAGGGAACGTTATGCTTGATTGTGGGTTCATGCCCCTCGATGACTAGCTTGAGTGACAGAAACATGAGTCTAGGGGATGTGCTGTTGCCACAAGGGGGAAAACAACGGTGCTTGTGCCCGCGGGTGCAAGGATTGTTTACTTTACGCAAAGTTCTTTTAATGCAGTTGTCTGTTGCTTTGAGTTTACACTATGGGTGGGACTCGCAACTTAATACCAGCGAGATGTTCTGGATAGATATCTCAAGGTGGATGATTAGCAGATGCAGATGGATTTCGGTCTACTTACCTCGGCGTACCGCCCATGCTTTGAACCTCAACCTTTCTTGCAATGTAGTCAGCATTGGTTTGCGTACATGGTCCTGTCAATTGCCCAGCTGTAATTCGTTTACCTCACATAGTTGTTTTATCGTCTTTTGGGAGAGAGACATCACTAGTGAACATCATGAGACTCCGGTCCATATTACCATCATTGATCACATCCGCTATTTACTTTTCCGCATTTTATTTACTATTGCAATTATACCTATCACTATTATCACTTGCATTTGATCCTTTGTAAACTACAAGGCCGGAGGGATTGACAACCTCTCTGTACTCGTTGGGAGCAAAGTTATTTGTATCTGTGTGCAGGTCCACGTTGATTGCTAATATCTGGCGCCGTTAGAAGTTGACACCTTCTTGTTGAAACTGGGAGTCTCAGGGAAAACGATCCTTGGTATTGCCAAGGGAAAACTTCTGCTACACTGCATCTCTAACCTTCCACTTGGGGTAACCAACGAGGGGCGAGAAGCCTAGCAAAGCAATTTCTGGCGCCGTTGCCGGGGACTCCACTCTTCAGGATAGGGGAGTTGCACGCTATCTTTTACCTTTGCTTTTAGTCTTGTTAGTTTACTTTTCAGTTTTTGCTTTAGTATCTTTTATCGAAAATCACAAAAATAGTTATCTTATTCTTTAGTTGTCATTATGTCGGGTCCTTTTGTCTTTAACGAGGCAGAAGTTCTCACCTTTAAACAAAGAGGTGGGGAAAGTCTGAAAGATGCTTGGTATAGAATTAATGATTCTCAAAAAAGAGCCACCAAGAAGCAACCTACTACTATCCTGCTTAGAAATTTTTATGTTGGAATTACTTCTTGGAATAAGTTTATTCTAGATACTGCTATCAATGGGAATTTCCTAGAAGCCCCAGTTTGGGAGTCTCTTAGTATTATTGAAAATCTTGTTGGGAATCCCCCCGTTGTTAGCATTCAAGAGGACATCACTCTAGCTCACATTATGAAAAAACTTGAAAAGATAGAGTTAGAGATGCCAAACATTAATAAGATTAGTGAGTTGGATCATAAGATCCAAAGGAATTTGAATAGGCTTGATAGCTCCATGCATAAAATTTTCAAAACTTTGGAGACCGTCAAATTCCATGACTTGGACTCTTCTAGGGTAGATAAGATTGAGGAAATATTTGATACTCTAGGAACTACTTTCTCCTCGATCAAAACCAAAAAGGTAGAAACTCCGGCAAAGAGGGAGCCTAAGTTCGTTCACGTTCCGAAGGCTCCCCGCTCTAAAAGTAATCCATCTATTGCCAAAGGGGTTGAAACTGTAAAGACTTTGGAAGAAACACCTCTCTTTGATGAACTTATAAATGAATCTTCCCTTGACTTTTATCCTTTTGGTCTTCTCCCTAGAAGTATCTCTATGAGGCCTTTATTTGAAAGTCCTCTTAAGACTAGTTGTATTATTGAAGAGCTTTTTGATGATCTTGATGATGGTTCAATTGATACAACTTAATCTATATGCATTATGCCTAGCTTAAAGGCATAAAAGAAAGCGCTTTTGGGAGGCAGCCCACATGAATAAAATTTTATTTTGTTTTTATTGTGTCTTGATGTTGTTTACTACTGTAGCATCATCATTGTATCTTTGCTTTTCAATTTTGTGCCAAGTATAGCCTCTGATTGCTAGAAAGTTCAAAAGTTGTGAGGTGCTGTCCAGGAAACAGATTCTGTCCTTGGATAGAAAAATTCGTATAAAATCACCAGATCATCTTTTTGGTCTGAATTTTTTCGACAGCGTGCTCTATATAATTGTCTATCGTGCGTCTGTTCTGAGTTTTTTTATTAGAGTTGCAGAAGTGCCCCGAACAAATCATTTACTACCTTCTGTTCTGTTTTTCACAGATTCTGTCCTGTTTTGCCTTTCCTTCATTTTGCAAACCTAGAGCTTGCTTTTTCTTTGCAAAAACCTTTTGGCAATCTTGAGAAACAGTAGAACTTCAAGAATATCTTTATTTCCAGCAAGGTACAATTATTTTATTATGGGTACTAACCTCGCTAATCAGATTATGATGAGTTATGTATGAATGGAGTTTTCAAGTGTGCGAGGGAAGATGATAAAAAGATTCAGGAGTGTCAAACGCTCAAGCTTGGGGATGCCCCCGTGCACCCCCAAGAAATATTCAAGTAGACTCAAGCATCTAAGCTTGGGGATGCCCCCGTGCATCCCCTTCTCCATCAACATTATCAGTTCGTCTTTCGTTCCACTATATTTTTATCACTTCATGTGTTATGTGCTATGCTTGGAGCGTCTTGTTTTTAGTTTTCTTTAGCTTTTCATAACGAGTCGGAACTCAGCTTTCTTTATGTGGGAGAGAAACACGCTCCACTTCTACCTAGAACATAACATAGAATTTTCATGTCTATCTATGCTGTGTGTGTTCTCTGTCTTTTAATAGCTACTATCATGTTCAGCTCTCAGTTTTCATGCTTATCTTTTTCAAAGAGCTTTCGTTTAGTTGGTTGCTTGAACTCTCTTTAGTTATCATGCTTATCTTATTAAGAGAGTTTGCTTCCGTTGCATTGGTTGATATGTCTATGATAAAGATGCTACGTGCACGATGGCGCTTAGTTGTTCATGTTTTCTTATGGTTAGTCTCAAATAGCTGGGGGATTCCCAATGTGTTATTGGAGTACCGACATGGTTTGTTTGCCTATGATGTGGTATGGTTTAGTAATATATTCCTTCAAGAATTTATTTTGATTGACTTGGCGTATGCTCACGCATATTTAAGACTGTAAAGAAAGTCCGTCAAGCCTTGATGATCTTTTATTTCTGAGTAGCGATATAATTTCCATGCCTGATTCAATGTTGCTTTGTCGCTCTGCATGATTATGACCGTCATTGCTCTCTTAGTTGGTCGCTCCCAGTCTTTTGCTAACCTTCGCCTGTACTAAGCGGACTGACTGCTTGTGCATCCACATCCTTTTAATCCAGTTATGTCATATGAGTCCACCATACCTTCCTACATGGTATTTACCTGCCATTCCTAACGGAGACTTGTATGTGCCATCTCGAAATTATTCAAAGAAAAAGCATTCCTATTTTGTGCCTCTGTTGTAAGTCCATGAGGAAGTAGTAGTTAATTCATGATCTTTTTAAGTTGGACAAGCTTCACCCCGGGATTGCATGTATAATGTGCAAACCCATAATACGAGAAGGAACTGGCATTGAGTGCGCCCGGCTCAAAAAGATAATATAACAAACAAACCCTCCTTCACGCTTTGTTCATGAGAAATCAGAAAACTTTGGCAGTGATAAACAAAGGAGATTAAGAGGATGTGATCGTCCTCATTCGGGAGCCGTTCCTCAAAACTTGTCCATCTCAAGAAGTGATTGAGTTATCTGCTAGCATTCGTTGACAAAACATGCATGATCTAAAAAAAAATTATTACCTCCGTTTTAAAACCAAGAGCTCTGGTACATGTTTTGTCTTTGTTTCCGATTACGGGTTTTCAACCTTGCCAACAAAAGCCACGGTTCGAGAGTCTCCACCTTATTTTAAAGCACCAACTACTGAGAGCGTGATTGTCATTCTGAGTGTAATGTGCATTGTCCCAAAGTAGCATTGTCTTTTGCATGATTGTGATATCGTTTATTTTGAAATCATTGTATCTAGTCATCACTTAAACCTTGGAGGTGCCCCTGCATTTATGTTTTGCTTCACTAAAGGGGGCAAGCGAGATATCACTTTATCATATTTGCACATCATGTTCATTACAAATCTTTTTGATGTTTCAATATCATATTGTAAAACTTTCAGTTCTTTGTGATTTTCTCATGAGGCAACTTAATTACAATAGATTCATTATCTCAGTAAGCTTTTGTCATATGACTATGAGTAAGTCCTATATGGTTAATAGCATGTCACCACATAAATTATTCTTGTTATCATTTACCTACTCGAGGACGAGCAGGAATTAAGCTTGGGGATGTTGATACGTCCAAAACGTATCTATAATTTCTGCTTGCTCCATGCCTCTTTTGGGTGATATTGCTATGATATTTATACACTTCCATACACTTTTGATCATATTTGGACTAACCTATTAACTCAGTGCACCCCAGCGCCAGTTTCTGTTTTCGGCTGTTTTTGTATTTCAGGTTTTCACATTACGAGAACTGCCAGGAAAAATCCAGAAAAATTATATAAAAAATCAGCGTTCCAGAAGCTACCGTGCGCCCGAAGTACAGCCGAGGGGGGGGGGCACCAGGGCTCCAGGCGCCCTGGCGGTGCGCCCCCCTGGGCCGCGCCGGGGGGGCGCCTCGGCCCCCCGAGGCTCCGCTGATGCCCCCCTTTGGCATATATTTAAAGCGTCTCCCGAAACCCTCGAGACGGGAACTCTTTTTCGCGATCTCATCTCTGTTCCGCCGCCGCCACCGCTTCCAAGATCGGGAGCACCAGGAGAACTCTTCCCGGCACCCTGCCGGAGGGGAGGATCACCACCGGGAGCTTCTCCACCACCATGGACGCCTCCCGGATGAGTTGTGAGTAGTCTCCCTTGGACCATGAGTCCATGAACAGTAGCTATGTGATGTTCTCCTCCCGTTCTTGTGCTTCACTAATTAGTCCTCGTGAGCTGCCCGACATGATCGAGGCACATATGTAATCCTTATGCTATTGCTATGATGAGTTTGCTGGGATCCGATGGATTATGAGATTATGTTCAGATTGTGTTTGAGTAATATATTTGATTCACCTCTTTTATATTTATGTTCGTAAGTAATTCTTGCATGTTCTCCGTTGTTATTTATTGCTTTGGGCAAGTAGTAGGTAGTGACTCCAAGAGGGAACGTTATGCTTGATTGTGGGTTCATGCCCCTCGATGACTAGCTTGAGTGACAGAAACATGAGTCTAGGGGATGTGCTGTTGCCACAAGGGGGAAAACAACGGTGCTTGTGCCCGCGGGTGCAAGGATTGTTTACTTTACGCAAAGTTCTTTTAATGCAGTTGTCTGTTGCTTTGAGTTTGCACTATGGGTGGGACTCGCAACTTAATACCAGCGAGATGTTCTGGATAGATATCTCAAGGTGGATGATTAGTAGTAGATGCAGATGGATTTCGGTCTACTTACCTCGGCGTACCGCCCATGCTTTGAACCTCAACCTTTCTTGCAATGTAGTCAGCATTGGTTTGCGCACATGGTCCTGTCAATTGCCCAGCTGTAATTCATTTACCTCACATAGCTGTTTTATCGTCTTTTGGGAGAGAGACATCACTAGTGAACATCATGAGACTCCGGTCCATATTACCATCATTGATCACATCCGCTATTTACTTTTCCGCATTTTATTTACTATTGCAATTATACCTATCACTATTATCACTTGCGTTTGATCGTTTGTAAACTACAAGGCCGGATGGATTGACAACCTCTCTGTACTCGCTGGGAGCAAAGTTATTTGTATCTGTGTGCTGGTCCACGTTGATTGCTAATATCTGGCGCCGTTAGCAGTTGACACCTTCTTATTGAAACTGGGAGTCTCAGGGAAAACGATCCTTGGTATTGCCAAGGGAAAACTTCTGCTACACTGCATCTCTAACTTTCCACTTGGGGTAACCAACGAGGGACGAGAAGCCTAGAAGCGGCCAACAGAGCAACTCCACGGCGGAGGCGGCATCGGCGGCGTCTCCAAATCCAGCAACGGTAGATGAACTTCCTCCCACTTCTTGCCTTCTTTGTCAATCTGGACTTGCCTGGCCTTCTTGCTTCATGCAGATGAACTTCACACCCTATGCAAGACATGGATTGCCATGCGGTTCCTCTCCTAGCTCTCCGACGAATTGCTCTCAAGGTGGCCTATCTACTGCTGGAAAAAGGTTGACCGAACTTCTAGCTAGGGTATGGTTGAACTTCCTTCTGTTTGTTATTTTCTTACAGCCATGTGAAGTTCAAGTAGTTTGTGAGCCTCAGTCCAGGCTGCAAAACATTTGGAAATATGCCTGCATACACATGTGAAAAGCCATGTGAAGTTCAACTATTAAGTGTGCTAGAGTTCAGGTTGGTATGTATCTGGTTGTGTGCAAAAAATAAAGCCAAAATAAAACATACATGTGATCACATGAAGGTCAGTTTGGTATGCACTAGTGGTTCAACCATTCAAACTCATGAAGGTTCAGGTTTTTTAAATGTAGACAGTATTTCCCCTTTGCAAAGAAGAAGGTCAGGTTGTGGAGAGTGCTCAGTTCAGGTACATATAAGTAATCAAATGGTCTAGAATTAACAGAATGTGGGGTTCATTATGTGAAGGGTGCTTAATTCAGGTACAAAAGTATTGGCAAATGCCCAGCTCAGTGCAGAGTGTGATGCCTGTCCTAGGGAAAAAATATGTACATGAACACCACTTTTATATGAAAAATTCAGGCTGTGAATAATGCTCAGTTCAGTTACAAAATGTATAGGCAGATGTAACTTGTGTGCTAATAAACATTTTTTTCTTTTATGTCAGCAAGACGAGAGACGCATGAAGAAGTGTAGAAGTTCCCAGCAGCAAGTACACAATCCTATGCCTGTACGCGTTGCACCACCCCCTCAATGGGTCACAGCTCAAACGCACCAACAACATTACCAACCCGCTCCAGACCAAAAATGGATGACACCCGAAACACATGGAGAATTCAAAGATGTTGGGTTACAATCGTATCCTCACAACTTTGCGCCTCCACCTAATTGGGTGACGCCGGAAATCCCTCGCGGATTCTTTGTATCCACCAGCAGACTCCCAAGCACGTCGATGGAGGAGGGGGTTAGCTCAAGTTATGCGTGTAACTCTGGAGGTTATCCTGGTGTGCCTCATCAATGCCAAAGGGAAGCACCCAAATCGGGTACCAGGACAAATCCAACAGGAACACACACACGGAGGAGAGTGCTCTGCACACTACCACCGTTGGATCCTGCTGTTGCTGCTACAAGCCAGAATTGTATGGGACATAAGTTAGATGGATTGCTTCACAAAACAAAAGAGCAAACCAAAACCAGGATCGCACTACCTCCACAACCACCTCAAGCAAAAAGGACGCAAACAAGAGAGAGGCCATATTCAGCCCTCCTTCCTCCTTGTGATCCACTCCTGCATCCTGCTTTGATTACTCTGTCGTGCCCCATCCCAGAGGGACAGCAACAGACTCCGGTGGAGTTGCGATCATACACGCACGTAAGTGAATCAAATATTTAGGTATTTATATACGCATATTGTATGATCTGCATATTTTCTGCTCCATCCAGGATAACAAGTTCATAAACTGCATTTTAACGTGCCGTTTGGATTATTTTTTATATTTCTGCAGATGCCGGATCTCCTGGATTATCTAATACCAAGACTAAAGATGCGATTCCAAGATGTAGAGAAAGCAAGGGAATTTTATAATAGATACGCCAGACACGCTGGTTTTGGAATCAGGAAGACAGGAGGAAATGACAATCACAAGTATTTTGTTTGCGCGTTCCAAGGGAAACACACAACTTCTGTTTCAGAGGCTAACAGGCAGCGAAACAAAACATCGCAGAGGACAGGCTGCAATGCAAGAATGAGGGTGAAGGTGCAGGAGGATAACACACATGTGTGGCAGTGGACATTGAGTATAATCATAATCACCCACTCATGCAAACCGATGACATGCTGGTATTCTTGCACTCACACAAGAATTATGACCCCACTATCTTGGAGTACGTAAAGCTCCTGCAGTACCATGATGTCAAGCACACAACAATCATGTCCATGCTATCTGAAAATGAAGATGGAAGCTACTTCCTAAGCATGACCGGATGAGACCTACTAAACCAGTATTCAAAAATGCACATACTGCAATGTACATAGCACCCTAGGTCACAACACTTTGCTAGCAAAAATAACAAATGCATGTTTGCATATAATTTGCAGGGAAGCCATGAATGCAAGGAAAGATGATTTGGACGATGTATTGAAACCTGTATCTTTCTTTAAAGACATGAAGGCAATCGATGATGAGTTTTTCTGTGACATACAAGTAGACAGCGGAAAATCAGTTAAAACATTTTCTTATCCAATGCAAGCTGCCGAGGGGCGTATCAAGACTTTGGCGATTGCGTAACATTTGACACAACTTACAAGACCAACATATTTCCTATGCCTCTAGGAGTGTTTGTTGGAACCAACCATCACTTGCAGTCAACGATATTTGTTGTTGCCCTGATCAGAGACGGGGATGCAAATTCATTCAAGTGGTTGTTCGATACATTTGTACGGTGCCTGAACAAAAAACCCCCAACTTGCATTCTAACAGGTATGTTAAAAAAAACTCTACAAGCTTGATCAATTTTTTAGTTTATGGGTCTGTATTTGTAGGACGGCATGGCATATTGACAACTGTTTATGTAAACTAAGCAGAAACTATTTTACCAAATAAGAAGCAATGCAAGCTAGACACCACGTGAAAGATGCAACCAATATGACTCTGCCAAGTTAAAAGTGCGCCATCATAAATGGCATTTGAACAAATTAGAAGCACCGCATGCTATAAATCATATCAAAAATGCAACTAATATCACACTGCATATACTAAAGGTGTCTCGTCATATTGATTTATGTGGGATACAAAAAAACAATAGTTTTATGTGAGGACATGCTTAATAGACAGATGTACTATGTACTAAATATAGGAAGGCATGTCACATTAACAGGTATAATGTATAAGCTAAGTAGAATAGCACATACAGTTTAATCAGATTGGAAAAATTACAATCTAGACACCATATGCAAATGCAACATGCAACCACATATCACGCTGCCAAGTTAGAGCAAGCACCTGCGATGCTAGTGTAGGGGAAATGTGGTAATCAACTACAGAGCTACGTTCACTATCTTCATCTAGCCTTGCTGTTTCTTGAGAATCATGTCGGGAGGTTGACGCTTCATTCTTCAAATGAGGAGTAATCGACTTGCCTGACTGCCTCATCGTAAGTGATTGATGAGGGATACACAAGAACATTAGTTTGATGTAAGAACATGGTTAATACACAGATGTACTAGTATGTACCAAAAACAGAAAGGCGTGTCATATTCAAAGGTATAATGTGTAAGCTAAGCAGATGCAATTTAACCAAATTGGAAGCAATACAAGCTAGACATCCGGCTGGAGTGGTGAGCATGATCACAGGGGTGGGCCCACTTCAATTCATGGGTATTCAGTTGAATACCCATTATTTTTGCCAAAATGCATACTGTGTATACCACGTAATATACACAGGAAAAACGAATATTGACAGAAACTAACAAACTACCAAGCATTTGAGCCCAAAACAAGGAGTAGCCCACGTCCTCGTTCTCTCCCCCACCACCCGACTTGGCCCATTATTTCCTCACAGCCCAATTAAGAGACCGCTGCAGGTCTAGACATCCATCGATCAATCCCCACGACACACGAACCAACAAACCGGCGCCTTCCATCCCCAGTTTTGATTGAGTAGGGCACAAGCCGGCAGGGCTGATTGCCTGATCGCGCCGGCGTGCACGGCACGGGCGCACGGTGGAAATGACAGGCGGCCAAGAGCGACGGGCATCACGATGTAGGCAATCCGGCGGCATCCAACCCTCGTCGGCTCGTCCGATTTTTGCTCGGGCTTAGTGGCAGGCGTCCAATGAGATCGGCTTCCATATTTCAAAGCCACATGTTCAAGGTCCAATTGATCGCTTAATTTTCTCATGTATCCTGATACATTAATTTTTCGATTGTTCAAATTGGACTCGCTCCTCTTATGTTGAACCGTAGTTGACCTAAAGTGTTAAATTGATCTACATGTATGGCTGCAGGCGTCACCTTCTTCTCTTATTATTGTTTTCATCTATCGTTTGAAAGCATCAAGGGTCAAAAAGTTATCTCGTGACATGTAAGTTCTCTTATGTTTTATACTACTATTTTCTATCCTTTATATATCTCATATGTTGTCACTTCGCTGTGTTGAAGAATTAGCACTTCTATGTCTTGAAGAATTTCAAGTTATGGTAATTCCATGAATATATGACGTTATATTCAGTTTTGTGTTATATACTTATGTCTTCTACTTTCTCCGATTTAAAAAAGTGTCATGATATTAGTTCAAATTTGAACTAAGACCATGACACTTTATTTGTATTGGAGGGAGTATTTAATATACAATGTGTACAATATGGTGCTATATATACATATAAAAAACAAGAGTTTGGGCTTTCAGAAAATAAACTTTGAAATTTTGAATACACGCTCTTCAAATCGTGGGCCCGTCCCTGCATGATCATCTAGGACCTGAGAGCCTGGTGGGAGGCGGGCTGCTTTGCCACCATCGCAGCTTTTTAGTTGGCTTCCAGGTGATGCCTCTCTTTGATGGGCTTGTCACTGGCTCGGCCAGTGCCCTGACTAGCTATTTGTCTTCTGGTACTCACGGGATGGTGGTTCATGTAAAAAATATCTTTCCTTATCTTAATAAAGACCGACTTCGGCCTTTCGAATACAAGCTAGACACCATATGGAACATGCAACCACATATGACACCGTGAAGTTAAAGCAAGCACCTGGGATGGTGGTTCATTGCGAGCGAGTTCATCAACTTCAGAGCTACGTTTACCGTCTCCATCTGCTGACACTGCACTTATTATAAGGCTTAAACATGTCTGGCCTATCCGCATACGACGCTGGAGCGACTTCTCTCTTTTCTTTTTTGCTTCTCTCATAGCAGCAGAGTCTGAAATACCCTTGCATAAAAACACAATAGTGAGAGTATGGGCGAAGTGTGTGCAGAACTAGTGCACTGTAAAAGTAGTAGATAGCAGGTGGCTGAAAAATAAATGACAGGAGACATATGATAACTCTACAACATTGCATGGCAAACAAAATTAGATTCTATTCCGTATGATTTTGTAATATATGAGCACAGGAAATTTAGGTACTCCTCCAGCACACCACCACATGTGGTCATATCAAGATAACAGTCGACTGAAAATAAATAGGTCAATCGATTTTTTTAATGAACCGTCCGATCTATAAGGAACGGGCAGATGGCCTTCGTCTACCCCCCC
>LR738713.1:756089141-756115449 GCA_902687465.1 Secale cereale | reverse complement strand
CCCCAGTCACTGTTGATGATCTTTCTCGAACCGCCAGCGACCACCGGCCCAGACCCCTGCCTCCACCGCCCCGTCCTCCCCTCGACCTCACACCACCACCGTGCTTGGCAGCGCCCCAAGGCCATCCCTTTAATCCCGGCCGACCTCCAGACCAGGCACCAGTAGCTCTAGGCCCAACACGCCCCTAAGATAAACACCGAGGCGCTGCTTCCCCGACGTAATAGGCGGACTAGCGTCTGTTACGCCGGGGAATGCTTCCGTTATTTGGGAATCAACTAACCAGGAATTGAAATTAAGGGGGGCGGCGGACCTCTAGCTAAGGTGAAATAGTATATGAGGAGAAACCTTGTGCATCACGAGTTACTTGGAACATCTAGTATCAAGAAGAAGCGGTCAACTAGTGTCTTCTGTGGGATGAATATCATGCAAGCAGACACATAAGATTTGCACGAATAAGGGAAGAGGAGTACCATTTTTGGTTGCCGGTGTGGTCGCCTCCACATGTCGCGCCGATCTTCTTCTTTCTGCCGGGGAAACCGATGTTCTGGAGGAGGGTGCAGGCTTGGACGAACCCATGGCCAAATTGTTGACTGTGTTTCCGTGGCCGTATGTCGGCGAAGGGGAAGCAGATCCGAGGCAGCGAAGGACGGCGTAGCAGGAACAACTCCGGTGCAGTGGAGGGTGGCGAAGTTGGAGCGGCAGCGGTGAGGCGCAGGACGGCGTGGTTGAACTGGCTCGAGTACGGATGGCTCGGCCTCAGCTTCAACTACTAGCCGTGGAGGGCGTTGCGGTTGAGGTTGTGGTGGACGACGACCTCGGGGTATCGGCGTCGGCCCGATGGAGGAGGGCGGCGGTTGATGGGTGGAATGGGATGGCGGACGGAGGACGCCGGGGTTTCGCGGCTGGTGGAGAGGTAGTTTTCGCACCCACGGAGTACGAATGGGGAATCAGACGGGTGGGCGGGGGGAGAACCATGTTTCCGGTCTGGGACGCGCTTGTTTTTGGCTTTTTTGAACAGAAGATGGGACGCGCTTGTTTGAAATTTGGGGAAAGTACAAACTTTGCCCCCCTCTTAAATTTCGGACCTACTGCGGGTCGAGGGTAGGATGGTAATCCCAGGTGTCCCAAATAGTCGGCGGGAGCGATTTCGGTCGCGCACATGTGCTTAGGCGGCCATTGTGTATCAATGTTTTTCGGAGGCGGTTGCGTGGCGTCAAGATGAAGCTACAACTCTACCCCAGTTTAGACCTTTGGACGTCGGGCCGGTAGGTTTCACGGGTCACAGTTATTAGAAAAGTAATTTCCTTGTACTACCAAACATTGGTCTCACGCGGTTTCGGGAAAGTAGAGGCTCTTTTGGCGCTTCGTTCGAAATTTTGAAACACAAGGATTCACGTTTAGAGTACTCTTGAACTTTGAGGATTGACCTAAATAGACAACGTTAAATTTGACCTTGTATGTTTGAAAACCTCATTGAATTATCCGCTTCTTTTTGAAATTTTGACACTTGAAAATCCTATAACTACGATTATTTTGGAATGGAGGAGCTAAATTAGAATCTATTTTGTAGACGACTACATATGCTATTATCTACAAAATCAGAGCAAAGATTAGTGCCCCCATAATTTTGGTATGATTTACAAATGCCATGATATCAAATTCAAATAATTGAATGGACTTCATGTTGAATTTGATTTTTTAAACCACCTTAAGTTGAATTCAAATGTATGCTAGTTCATAGGTAGCTATTTATAATGTTCATTATGTAACTTTCGTATGTATAATGTGCTTTACACACACAACATGAACTATACTCACGTTTATATTCGATTGCTAAAGCGATGCATTGTCTGGAGTTCAAAATACTAACTATGTGGATCAATTGTGTCGAATAATAACATAGACATGCTCAAATTCGATAGAATCTAGATGTCTGATGGATCAATGATCGTTCCTTACGAGAATTGCAAATATCATGATCCCATCCTAATATTTGGATACAATTTATATCTTTAATTAATGTGTACATCAGTCTTGTACGTGTAGTTTCACTCTCCATCGGTGGTCTCTCACACATGCTCACACACTCTCTCCCGAGGTGTCTTTCTCGCACACATGCTCTCGATATAACCCTCCCTCCCTTTCGTAACCATTTACGACTGTTTTCACTAACCTTTATCACAAGCACTCGCCCTCTCGCAAGCATACACACGCACAATCCCCATCGACCCTTTCTATATACATAGACCTGCCTACGTGTCTCCTGTACGCACATTATCTTTAGGCATGTCTCTCACTCATTGTCCCACACCTCTCTTCCTAATCGACGAGTATGATTCTAGCAGAGCATTCTATAGGATGCCCCTTAAAGTTAGGTTGGATGAATAGTAATATCAGAGATAAAGGGGTTACCTTAGTCTGAGAACCTAGGGTTACAAATCCTAGCCGGCTTTGTCAGTGGACATAGAGTCCTTCACAATTATGCTATCTTTGTCTTGTACGACTAGTCATCCATGGGTCTCCCTAAATGCGTCACGGACCGACCAATGTGGCGCAGGACGGAACCAAACGAAGGGCCTCACCTCGACCCCCCGGACCTCACGCGGTGACACACCCTCTGCCCCCACGTCTCGTTATCTTCTCACACCCACACATACCAACACAGACACCACACACACACACAAAATATGCTCCTGGTGCCTCTATCCACTCCCCCCTTGCATATACACACTCAAGGGAATCTCTCGTCGTGACGTCATATTCGTCTCTCTCTCTCTAGACCACTCTCATTTCTCGTGCTATCTCTCCCACGCCCCCCTGCCGGCCCCTCTATCCATGCCTCTCTCGAATACGTAATACACACACATACCTCTCTACAAATTCACACACATATACACACATGCCCTGCCAAATGCATTACCTACACATTCACACATGTCACATCACGTACCCCATTGATATAAAAAGCCCTTTCTTCACGTTTATTTCGCATACAACATTCCTTTTGAATAAAGTGTGGTCAAAAAATATTTTAGAATTTCTACATATATACAACATTACAAAGTTATATGGAGGAGTATGTACGCTTGCATTGCATGGTGCCCACAATGATATTTATTCCGTACTATGAATTTGTATATTTTTATACTATATATAAAGTTAGTCATAATAAAGAGAAACGAAGAGCATCTCTCTCTCCACCGCATACCCCCCCTCTACGCCCCTTTCACGTACGCACACAAACTATCTCCAGGTCCTCTAAAAGTAAGCCCCCAGCACATTCACGCATGTTTCATCTTTCTCTCGCGATATATACAGTGACGATCATTGTATTTGAAGCGAAAGCACGACACGTACATTGGACTTCAGAATCCACTCATTATGGTCACCATTTACGTTTTGTGGTTATTATACAGTCACGGGCTCACCGTACAACTCTGTATTTGCTCAAGACACGACTAGTTGATCAGTTAAACGCTCCACCTGGCACCTCTAGTGTTGCATCACATTATCTCACTACCATCGGGCTCACCTGTCGGCTTGTATCTACTCTACATCTACACTCTTATAAAATACTAGCAAGATGCCCATGCGTTGCACGGAACATCAAGATGCATTTGTATGAGTAGTTTATCTTGTGGGAGAAAAGGATGAACAAGGGAAGGCCTTATTTGCAAGTGTGGAGAGGGGTGCGGGTATCTTTTTGCAAAATTGTCATAGTTTCCTTCCTATCCGTCAGATATAGATCGGGCAACCTATATTGCAGGATGGCAGGCACATGATCATCACCGACTATGCTTTTTATAAGAGTAGGGATAAAATACACTCTTATAAAAAAACAGAGTTGGTGATGATGGTGTGCCTGCCATCCTGCAATATAGGCTGTCTGATTTATATCTGACGGATAGGAAAGAAACTATGACAATTTTGCAAAAAGGTACCCACACACCTCTCCACATTTGCAAATAAGGCCTTCCCTCGTTCATCCTTTTCTCTCACAAGATAAACTAGTCATACAAATAAATCTTTATGTTACGTGCAACGCACGGGCATCTTGCTAGTAAGAATGAAAACAAATGACAAAAATATATAGGACGGTGGTTCGAAGTCATGACCGCGGGCACGGCGGATAAGGTGGCCTTGTATTGGTATGCTGAGCCGTCTGTTTTAACACACATGAGCTGGTGTGGTGATTATACACACACGCACGCATGCACACTAACTGCATGCACGCAACACTCACACGAACACATGCACCCATGAACACACGCAACACTCACACGTCCACACGCAGCCACGCACGCACGCAACACTCTCACACACACACGCACGCATGCATGCACAAACCAGTCATGATCATCACACTTATATTGATTTACAACTCGATACTAGAACAAAGTATGACTCTATATGAATGCCTCCGGCGGTGTACCAGGATGTGCAATGAATCAAGAGTGACATATATGAAAAATTATGCATGGTGTCCTAGCCACAAATACGATGTCAACTACATGATCATGCATGGCAATATGACAATATGAAGCGTGTCATATGAACGGAATGGTGGAAAGTTGCATGGAAATATATCTCCGAATGGTTATGGAAATGCCATTATAGGTAGGTATGGTGGCTGTTTTGAGGAAGGTATATGGTGGGTGTATGGTACCGGCGAAAGTTGTGCGGTACAAGAGAGGCTAGCAATGGTGGAAGGGTGAGAGTGCGTATAATCCATGGACTCAACATTAGTCATAAAGAACTCATATACTTATTGCAAAACTTTACGAGTCATCAAAACAAAGCAATCAACGCATGCTCCTAGGGGGAGGTTAGTAGGAGTTAACCATCGTGCGCCCCCGACCTCCACACAAAGGATGACACTCAACAAATACATCATGCTCTAACTTCGTCACATAGCGGTTCACCATACGTGCATGCTACGGGAATCACAAACTTTAACACAAGTATTTCTCAAATTCATAATTACTCCACTAGCATGACTCTAATATCACCATCCTTATATCTCAAAACAATCATCAAGTATCAAACTTCTCATCATATTCAATGCACTTTATATGAAAGTTTTTACTACATTCATCATGGATGCCTATCATATCAGGACTAGTTTTATAACCAAAGCACATTGCCATGATGTTCTAAAAGTGCTCAAAAGGATATAAGTGAAGCATGAGAGATCAACAATTTCTACAAAATAAAATCACCACCGTGCTCTAAAAGATATAAGTGAAGCACTAGAGCAAAACTATCTAGCTCAAAAGATATAAGTGAAGCACATAGAGTGTTCTAACAAATTTTGGACCATATTTATCTCTCTCAAAAAGGTGTGTCCAGCAAGGATGATTTTGGCAAACTAACAAGCAAAGACTCAAATCATACATGACGCTCCAAGCAAAACACATATCATGTGGTGAATAAATATATAGTCCCGAGTATAGTTACCAATAGATGAAGACGAAAGACGGGATGCCTTCCGAGGGCATCCCCAAGCTTAGGCTTTTGGTTGTCCTTGAATTTTACCTTGGGGTGCCTTGGGCATCCCCAAGCTTAGGCTCTTGCCACTCTTTGTTCCATAGTCCATCAAAGCCATACTCAAAACTTGAAAACTTCACAACACAAAACTTAGCCAAAAATCTCGTGAGCTCCGTTAGTATAAGAAAACAAACCACCACTCAAAGGTACTGTAATGAACTCATTCTTTGTTTATATTGGTGTTAAACCTACTGTATTCCAACTTCTCTATGATTCATACTCCCCAATACTACTCATAGATTCATCAAAATAAACAAACAACACACGAAAAACAGAATCTGTCAAAAACAGAACAGTCTGTAGTAATCTGTAACTTTCGAATACTTCTGTAACTCCAAAAAATTGAAATAAATTGGTAAACGTGAGGAATTTGTCTATTAATAATCTGCAAAAAGAATCAACTAAATAGCACTCTCCAGTAAAATCTGGCGACTATTCTCGTGAGCGCTAATGTTTCTGTTTTTACAGCAAGATCATATAAACTTCACACAAGTCTTTCCAAAGGTTCTACTTGGCACAAACACTAATTAAAAGACAAAACCACATCTAAACAGAAGCTAGATGCAATATTTATGCCTAAACAGAAGCAAAAACAAAGAAAATAAAATTAGGTTGCCTCCTAACAAGCTTTTTCTTTATAGCCATTAAGATAGGCTTGAGAATTCAATGATGCTCACATAAAAGATAAGAATTGAAGCACAAAGAGAGCATCATATTGCATGTGAAAATCACATCTAAGTCTAACATACTTCCTATGCATAGGCATTTTATAGGAAAACAAATTAGCAAGACAAGCAAGATCTAGCATATGCAAGGAAGAAGAAAGAAACAATAGCAATCTCAACATAATGAGAGGTAATTTAGTAACATGAAGATTTATACAACCATATTTTCCTTCCTCATAATAATTGCATGTAGGATCATCAGAAAATTCAACAATATAGCTATCACATAACATATTCTCAACACGATCCACATGCATACGAAGTTGACACTCTCCCTAAATAGTGGGATCAAAATTAACTAAAGGCATGACCTCTCCAAACCCACTTTTATCAAAAAAATCATAAGATTGAACATTCTCCAAATATGTGGGATCTAAAGTTGACAATCTTCCAAGCCCACTTTCAATAATATTGCAAACATTATTATCAATCATACATTCATTATGGGGATTAAATAAATTTTCATGATCATAAGAAGCATCACCCCAATCATGATCATTACAACAAGTAGTGGACATGGCAATACAAGCATCCCCAAGCTTAGGGTTTTGCATATCATTAACACAATTGACATTAATAGAATTTATAATAACATCATTGCAATCATGCTTTTCATTAAAAGAGCTATCGTGAATCACTTCATAATTTTCTTCTTTCAACACTTTGTCACAATTTTCAAATTCATGAATTTCGAGCAAAACCTCATAAAGATAATCTAGTGCACGCAGCTCACTAGCAATAGGTTCAACATAATTGGATCTCTTAAAGAGATTAGCAAGTGGATGAGGATCCAAACTTTAGCAAGCGAAGATGCAAGCTAATTGAGGGCACATAGCAACACAAGCAAACAAGAGGCAAGCGAAAGATAAACACGCGGAAAAAGAAGGGCAAATAAAACGGCAAGGGTGAAGTGGGGGAGAGGAAAACGAAAGGCAAATAATGTAATGCGAAGGATAAGGGTTGTGATAGGTACTTGGTATATGAATTTTGCATAAGCCTCCCCGGCAACGGCGCCAGAAATTCTTCTTGCTACTTCTCAAGCTTGTGTTGTATTCCCTCGAAGAGTAAAGGGTGATGCAGCACAGTAGTGTAAGTATTTCCCTCAGTTTTTGAGAACCAAGATATCAATCTAGTAGGAGACCACGCACGAGTCCCTGGCACCTGCACAAACAAATAAGAACTTCGCAGCCAACGCGATAAGGGGTTGTCAATCCCTTTACGATCACTTACGAAAGTGAGATCTGATAGATAGGATAGTTTGATGTTTTTGGTATTTTTGGATATAAGAACAGAAAGTAAAAACAACAAAGTAAAGTACATTGTAGATTTATATGTTGAGAATCGACCCGAGGGCCATAGGTTTCACTAGTGGCTTCTCTCATGATAGCAGAATTCTACGGTGGGTGAACAAATTACTGTCGAGCAATTGATAGAAAACTGAATCATTATGAGCATATCTAGGAATGATCATTATATATAGGCATCACATCCGTGACAAGTAGACCGAAACGACCCTGCATCTACTACTATTACTCCACACATCGACCGCTATCCAGCATGCATCTAGAGTATTAAGTTCATAAGAACAGAGTAATGCTTTAAGCAAGATGACATGATGTAGAGGGATAAACTCAAGCAATATGATATAAACCCCATCTTATTATCCTTAATGGCAACAATACAATACGTGCCTTGCTGCCCCTGTTGTCACTGGGAAAGGACACCGCAAGATTGAACCCAAAGCCAAGCATTTCTCCCATTGCAAAACTATAGATCTACTAGGCCAAACCAAACCGATAATTCGAAGAGACTTGCAAGGATATTATAATCATACATAAAATAATTCGGAAAAGAACCAAATATTTCTCATAGATAATCTTGATCAAAACCCACAATTCATCGGATCTCGACAAACACACCGCAAAAAGATTACATTGAATAGATCTCCTCGAAGACCGAGGAGAACTTGGTAGTGAGATCCAAAAAGAGAGAAGAAGCCATCTAGCTAATAACTATGGACCCGAAGGTCTGTGGTAAACTACTCACAACTCATGGTGAGGCAATGGTGTTGATGTAGAAGCACTCCGTGGAAGATCCCCCCTCTGGGAGAGCTCCAGAACAGGGCCCAAGATGGGATCATCCGGGAACAGAACGTTGCGGCGGTGGAATTAGTGTTTTCTCTATTTCCTCGATGTTTTCAGGGTATATGGGTTTATATAGGAGGAAGGAGGGCATCGGGGGAGCCAGAGGGGGCCCACGAGGGTGGGGGCGCACCCTGTAGGAGGGGGCGCGCCCTGGACCCTCGTGGCCACCTCCTTCGTCTCCTCGCGTGTACTCCAAGTCTTCTGTGTTGATATTGTTACAAAAATAACTCTCGCGAAGGTTTTATTCTGTTTGTACTCCGTTTGATATTCCTTTTCTGCGAAACCCTGAAATAGACAAAAAAACAGCAATCTGCACTAGGCCTTTGGGTTAATAGGTTAGTCCCAAAAATAATATAAAAGTGTATGATAAAGCCCATTAAACATCCAAAACATCATATATAATAGGATAGAACAATAAAAAATTATAGATACATTGGAGACGTATCAGCAACGCCCAGCTAACCTCCTGTGACACCCCGAGACCGATGCGCGAGGTGTCAGCCAGTTATTCGTTGTCGTTGCCATGTCATCTGCTTGCGTGTTGCATATTTGCCTTGTCATCATGTGTGTTGCATCATCATGTTTTCAAACTTGCATCCGTCCGAGTTCCCTCGTCCTCTCCGTTGTCCGTTCTGAGCTCAGACACACTCGCACGCGCCCGCGGCACCTCCGAATATTTATTTTATGAGTGGCCGGAAAATGTTCTCGGAATGGGATGAAACTTGACATGTGGTCTTATTATAGTGTAGACAGACCGCCTGCCAAATTTCATCGCATTCGGAGTTCGTTTGATTGCCCAACGGATATATATAGCGGCACTAGTCGCCGGTTAAAACGTCGGACGTTTTCGGTATCCGGAAACCCCCGCGGGCCTCTCTCCTCTCCTCTCATCTCAGCCCAATACCTCCGCTAGGCCTTCCTAGACCCCCCTGCTCCGGTGCCGTTAGATCATGATCCGATGGCTCCATTTCGCTTAAAAGCCCCTCCAAACCCTATCCCTAACCCCCTTTCCTCTTTAAGCAGCCTACCCCTGCCAAAAAATGGCCTCCACCAACCTCCCTCCTCCATTTCCGCACCGGCCGACCCACCTCCGCCACTTGGCAAGTCGCCAGCGGCCAGCCGCCGCTCCTGGCCACCTCACCGCCGCCACTTGGCGCGCTCAGATAGGCCGAGCCGCCTCCCAATCCACCTCCAGCCAACCGGCCTCGGCCACCTGGCCTCTCCCCGTCGCCAGCCCACTCTAGGCCCGCCCGGGCCCCGATCTGGGCCCGAGCTGGCGCATCTGTCCCCGACGCTAGAGCCTGCCCGCCGCCGCATCGTCCCCGCCGCCGGTCAGCCACGCTGCCGGCCTGCCCCGCTCCCGCAGGAGCTTCTGCCCCGAAGGGCGCCGCCACCACCACCGCCAGCCTCGCGGACGCGCGCCGCCGCCGGCCAGCTCCCTCCGCCAGAGTTCCTCCGCCTTGTACCTCCTCCTCGCCACTTCTGTCGTCGTCCCGCACCGGATCCGGCCGGGCCTGCCCCGGATCCGTCGTGCCCGACCGCCCGGCGCCGTGCCCACCGCCTCCGGTCGCCGGAGACCCGTCACCACGCCACCGTAGGTCCGATGTGCCGCCGACAGCTGCTTCCCTCCAGCTAGAGCAACCGCCGACGACGGACATGTCCGGTTGCGACGGACATGTCCGCGCCTCCCCCTCTTCTGTGCCACTTCCAAGTGGGCCCGTGTGCGCCACCGACGGACGTGTCCGACCTGGTCCGGACAACGTCCACCCCGAGAGGTTGCTTTTTCTTCTAAGTCCCCAAAACTTCATATTCTGATGCATACTTTGTGATGTTGTAACTTTTTGTGTGTATTTTCAATTTGAGTGTATGATATATCAAAATGATCGTGGTGAGATGCTCTTCAGTTTGTTCCATTGTGGCATGCTTGTTTGACTTCATCTAGATGCCCTAATCTATGTTGCAAGAGTGCTACTTGTTTAAAACTGTTGTTACGTGTAATTTTCTTGCATACTTGTGATGCATGTAACTTTGTGCATGTTTATCCAAATGGAGCATATGATATGTCAAAATGTTCATTGTTAAGTGCTCTACATGTTGGTTGATGTAGCATTCATGTTAGGTGTCATATTGCCATGTTAATCTCTGTTGCAAAAGTGTGTGTGGCTGTTAAGTGCTGAAACTTGTTGTGAGATGCTGATTTGACTTGCTCATTGCTATTGATGTGTTTGTCTTCATGCCACATGCCAATATGTTTTAGAAGCACAATCATATGGTCTTTGCTGTGGTGCAATCCACTTTCCATGATTTGCCTTGGGGTGACTTCAACAAGCTTGTAAACATTCCATGCCAATGTTGTTGTTTTATACTTAGTGAAAAAATTGCTAAGTCTGGAATCTGTTAACCTGATGCTATGTTTGCTTGACGCCCCACTCAAATCCATGCTTGTTTTGGAGTGGCCAATGATCATGTCTTGTTGTCCATGTTATGCTCTATCCATTCATGCCCTTGTTTGCATATATGACCTGTTGTAGCTTATTTATTTCTTGCTCTCAAGTTGCTATAAATTTAAACTCTCAGACTTTTATCAGCATGTTCAATTTGGTGAAGCTTGTTGTTATTGATCCATGCCTCCTATGGAGTTGGCCCAATGGAGTTGTTTGATGTATGCTATGTCTATTACATGTACATGATCTTCATATACTTAGTGGAGTTGATATGCTTTTTGTTTTGTGCCTCCGAAGGCAGCATCGTGATGATGTTTTTGCCTTCCCAGATTTTGGCTAAGTCTGGATAAATTTATTGCAACTTGCCATGCTTGGTTAATTGTGTTCCAGCAAGCTTTTGGGTGTGTTCTAAGTTCATGCTTGTTAAGTATCATGTCTATTTCACATCCATGCTTCTTGTTATCATTTTTGGGTGTTTTAGCTTATATTTACCTTGCTCCAAAGTTGCTATGTTGCTGATTTTGGACAGCTTGTTGTTATATCTTGTTTCATGTGTATGTGTTCAACCGTTGCTCCGTTTTGAGCGTGCCCTATATGAAACTTGTGTGATTTTGCATGTAGAAGCATAATATCATGTTGTTTACATGTTTGGAGTGTGTTTGCTTGTTGTTTGGGTGCATCTTGCACCGTTGCCATGCTTGTCTTGTTTTGCTCATATCTTCTAGGCCGTAGCTCCAAATTAAACAAACTTTATATGAAACTTGACTAGAATTTCGAGTAGATCATCATGGTGCATGTTAACTTGCTGTTTAACAACTTTAACTTAAGGTTTGTTCAGATCTGGACCCATTTCAAAATGTGCATATGAGGGCTTACCGGAGTTGTTATATGTAGTTTCCGGCCTCATTTAAACTTGTTGTTTGGTGTTGTTCTTGTGTGCTTCATCCCTTGCCATGTATTGCATCATATAGACTTGTCTTGCATCATACTTGGTTGAGCATCTTGTCATGTTCTTGTGTTGTGTGTTTACCTTGTTGTGTGCTTTCTTCTCGCTAGTTCTTTTCCGTTGCGATCGTGAGGATTCGTTCGACTTCGCGTGGTTCGTCTTCAAGGCTTCCTCTTCGTCTTCTTCATGGACTCATTCTTCTTCCTTGCGGGATCTCAGGCAAGATGACCATCACCTTGGATAGCTCTACTATCATTGCCATGCTTAGTGTCTCGATGCTATCGTTATATGTCGTGCTACCCATCATTTTTGTCAGCCCCTCTCCTTGTTGCCATGAAACCTCTAACCTTTGACACCTTCCTAGCAAACCATTGTTTGGCTATGTTACCCGCTTGCTCAGCCCCTCTTATAGCATTGTTAGTTGCAGGTGAAGATGAAGATCGTTCCATGTTGGAACTTGTTGTTGGAATATCCCAATATGTCTTATATATATTAACACACCTATATACTGGGCATGGGTGGAAGGCTTGGCCTTTTGCTCGGTGTTTTGTTCCACTCATGCCACCTTAGGAGCCGATAAACCAATGTTATGTTCCTTGATTTTGCGTTCCTTACACGGTTGGGTATATGGGGACTCCTTGACAGTTCGTCTTTGAATAAAACTTCTCCAGCAAAGCCCGACATTGGTTTTAATTTGCTCATAATAAAAACTTATTTAATTAATTAATTGCATAGGGAGTTAGCGCTACCCGAGGATTCTTTCTACATAGCAGGGGGGCCAGTGCTGATGGTGTTGGTCCCAAACGGGGGTCCTGCAGGGCCGCCTTGGGGAAACCCGAGGGCTGGTTTTACCTGTAGCATCACCCATCCAGTCGTGGCCTGAGACGAGATACGCGCGGCTACTATCAGGGTGTCGACACACTGGGAGGTCCTATTGGACTTGTTTTACCATTGTCGAAATGTCTTGTGCACCTGGAATTCCGAGTCTGATCGGGCCTTCCCTAAGATAAGGGGTAATATTATTATTATCTCTACTGATCGTGAGAGCTTGTGATGAGCTAAGTTGGGACACCCCTGCAGGGTTATGATCTTTCGAAAGTCGTGCCCACGATTATGTGGCAGATTGGAATTTGTTAATGTCCGGTTGTAGAAAACTTGACAGGGGATCCGAAGTAAAACACACAACTGTGTGAGTAACCGTGACTATCTCTTTTCACTTTGAGAAGAGAACACGGTGGGGTTATGTTTGACTCGTAGTTAGTTCAGGATCTTTAGCGATCATTACTAGTTTGCGACCGCTTGCGTAGATGCTCATCTTATTCTTGTACTCGTAAGTTAGCCACCACATATTGCTTAAACGCTGCTGCAACCTCACCACTTTACCTCCTCCTTACCCATTAAGCGTTGCTAGTCTTGTTACCCATGGTTATGGGATTGCTGAGTCCTCGCGCGGTTAGTTTTCGTTTGTTGCGTTGTCAGTTCTTTCATCTGGTGCATCTCTCGTCAAGTGGATTCGACCCTGTTCTTTTGTGCAAGTTCAACCCTCAGCTCTTTTCAACGGACGGTGTTTTTCCCGTCCGAAGTGGACTTTCTTTTTCCCACCCACCCACCCTTTTTGCTTCTCGGAGCCAGAGTCCTTAAGCGAGTATCCATGATACTCGTGTGAATCCTTTGCATTCTTTCCTCAGTTATTTCAACTGGTGAATTCTCGTCTAGCTCATCGTCATTCTTCTCTTTTCTTCTCCGATCAATTCTCCTCTCGTTTGATATTCTTCACCTCTTCTTCTTTGTTGGTGGATTCAACTCAAGTATTCGGTGTTGTTCATATTCTTTTCCCTCGGCTCGGATATTACCCTTGTTCGTTTACCTCTCGCCATTTAATTATTTCGGAGTTCTGACGAAATCTCAGGAGATTCATTTGTGTTCTAATTAATTCAAGGTTGCTACCTCATTTGAGTGTTTCAATTGTTCCGGAGTATCATTTCTCATCCAAATAATCCTTTTCAATGGTGTTTTCTTTTTGGTGGGCTCATAGCCCATAGGTCTTTTCCTAGGAAAATTCAACAATATAGCTATCACATAACATATTCTCAACACGATCCACATGCATAAGAAGTTGACACTCTTCCAAAATAGTGGGATCAAAATTAACTAAAGGCATGACCTCTCCAAACCCACTTTTATCAAAAAATTCATCAGATTGAACATTCTCCAAATATGTGGGATCTAAAGTTGACAATCTTCCAAACCCACTTTCAATAATATTGCAAACATTATTATCAATCTTACATTCATCATGGGGATTAAATAAATTTTCATGATCATAAGAAGCATCACCCCAATCATGATCATTACAACAAGTAGTGGACATGGCAATACAAGCATCCCCAAGCTTAGGGTTTTGCATATCATTAACACCATTGACATTAATAGAATTTATAATAACATCATTGCAATCATGCTTTTCATTAAAAAGAGCTATCGTGAATCACTTCATAATTTTCTTCTTTCAACACTTTGTCACAATTTTCAGATTCATGAATTTCGAGCAAAACCTCATAAAGATAATCTAGTGCACGCAGCTCACTAGCAATAGGTTCAATATAATTGGATCTCTTAAAAAGATTAGCAAGTGGATGAGGATCCATACTTTAGCAAGCAAAGATGCAAGCTAATTGAGGGCACATAGCAACACAAGCAAACAAGAGGCAAGCGAACGGTAAACACGCGGAAAAAGAAGGGCAAATAAAATGGCAAGGGTGAAGTGGGGGAGAGGAAAACGAAAGGCAAATAATGTAATGCGAAGGATAAGGGTTGTGATAGGTACTTGGTATATGAATTTTGCGTAAGCCTCCCCGGCAACGGCGCCAGAAATTCTTCTTGCTACTTCTCAAGCTTGTGTTGTATTCCCTCGAAGAGTAAAGGGTGATGCAGCACAGTAGCGTAAGTATTTCCCTCAGTTTTTGAGAACCAAGGTATCAATCAAGTAGGAGACCACGCGTGAGTCCCTCGCACCTGCACAAACAAATAAGAACTTCGCAGGCAGCGCGACAAGGGGTTGTCAATCCCTTTACGATCACTTACGAAAGTGAGATCTGATAGATAGGATAGTTTGATATTTTTGGTATTTTTGGATATAGGAACAGAAAGTAAAAACAACAAAGTAAAGTACATTGTAGATTTATATGTTGAGAATAGACCCGAGGGCCATAGGTTTCACTAGTGGCTTCTCTCATGATAGCAGAATTCTACGGTGGGTGAACAAATTACTGTCGAGCAATTGATAGAAAAGCGAATAATTATGAGCATATCTAGGCATGATCATTATATATAGGCATCACATCCATGACAAGTAGACCGAAACAATTCTGCATCTACTACTATTACTCCACACATCGACCGCTATCCAGCATGCATCTAGAGTATTAAGTTCATAAGAACAGAGTAATGCTTTAAGCAAGATGACATGATGAAGAGGGATAAACTCAAGCAATATGATATAAACCCCATCTTATTACCCTCAATGGCAACAATACAATACGTGCCTTGCTGCCCCTGTTGTCACTTGGAAAGGACACCGCAAGATTGAACCCAAAGCCAAGCACTTCTCCCATTGCAAGAACTATAGATCTAGTAGGCCAAACCAAACCGATAATTCGAAGAGACTTGCAAGGATATTATAATCATACATAAAAGAATTCAGAAAAGAACCAAATATTTCTCATAGATAATATTGATCATAAACCCACAATTCATCGGATCTCAATAAACACACCGCAAAATGATTACATTGAATAGATCTCCTCGAAGACCAAGGAGAACTTGATATTGAGATCCAAAAAGAGAGAAGAAGCCATCTAGCTAATAACTATGGACCCAAAGGTCTGTGGTAAACTACTCACAACTCATGGTGAGGCAATGGTGTTGATGTAGAAGCACTCCGTGGAAGATCCCCCCTCCGGCAGAGCTCCGTAACAGGGCCTAAGATGGGATCTCCCGGGAACAGAACGTTGCGGCGGTGGAATTAGGGTTTTCTCTATTTCCTCGATGTTTTCAGGGTATATGGGTATATATAGGAGGAAGGAGGGCATCGGGGGAGCCAGAGGGGGCCCACGAGGGTGGAGGCGCGCCCTGTAGGAGGGGGCGTGCCCTGGACCCTCGTGGCCACCTCCTTCGTTCCCTCGCATGTACTCCAAGTCTTCTGTGTTGATCGTTACAAAAATAACTCTCGCGAAGGTTTTATTCTGTTTGGACTCCGTTTGATATTCCATTTCTGCGAAACCCTGAAATAGACGAAAAAACAGCAATCTACACTAGGCCTCTGGGTTAATAGATTAGTCCCAAAAATAATATGAAAGTGTATGATAAAGCCCATTAAACATCCAAAACATCATATATAATAGCATGGAACAATCAAAAAATATAGATACGTTGGAGACATATCAGCAACGACCAGCTAACCTCCTGTGAGACCCCGAGACCGATGCGCCAGGTGTCAGCCAGTTATTCGTTGTCGTTGCCATGTCATCTGCTTGCGTGTTGCATCTTTGCCTTGTCGTCATGTGTGTTGCATCATCATGTTTTCAAACTTGCATCCGCCCGAGTTCCCTTGTCCTCTCCGTTGTCCGTTCTGAGCTCAGACACACTCGCACGCGCCCACGGCACCTCCAAATATTTATTTTATGAGTGGCCAGAAAATGTTCTCGGAATGGGATGAAACTTGACATGTGGTCTTATTAGAGTGTAGACACGACGCCTGCCAAATTTCATCGCATTCGGAGTCCGTTTGATTGCCCAACTTATATATATAGCGGCACTAGTCGCCAGTTAAAACGTCGAACGTTTTCGATATCCCAAAACTCCCGCGGGCCTCTCTCCTCTCCTCTCATCTCAGCCCAATACCTCCGCTAGGCCTTCCTAGACCCCCCTGCTCCGGTGCCGTTGGATCGTGATCCGATGGCTCCGTTTCGCTTAAAAACCCCTCCAAACCCTATCCCGAACCCCCCTTTCCTATTTAAGCAGTCTACCCCTGCCAAAAATGGTCTCCACCAACCTCCCACCTCCATTTCCGCGCCGGCCGACCCACCTCCGCCACTTGGCAAGTCGCCAGCGGCCAGCCGCCGCTCCTGGCCACCTCACCGCCGCCACTTCGCGCGCTCGGATAGGCCAAGCCGCCTCCCAATCCGCCTCCAGCCAACCGGCTTCGGCCACTTGGCCTCTCCACGCCGCCAGCCCACTCCAGGCCCGCCTGGGCCCCGATCTGGGCCCGAGCCGGCCCACTGCTCGCCCGCGCTGGCGCATCTGTCCCCGACGCCAGAGCCTCCCCGCCGTCGCATCGTCCCCGCCATCGGTCAGCCGCGCCGCCGGCCTGCCGCGCTCCCGCAGGAGCTTCTGCCCCGAAGGGCGCCGCCACCGCCACCGCCAGCCTCGCGGAAGCGCGCCGCCGCCGGCCAGCTCCCTCCGTCGGAGTTCCTCTGCCCTGTACCTCCTCCTCGCCACTTCTGTCGTCGTCCCACATCGGATCCGGCCGGGCCTGCCCCGGATCCATCGTGCCCAACCGCCCGGCGCCGTGCCCGCCGCCTCCGGTCACCGGAGACCCGTCCCTGCGCCATCGTAGGTCCGATGCGGCGCCGGCCGCTGCTTCCCTCCGGCTGGAGCAACCGCCGCCGCCGGACATGTCCGGTTGGGACGGACATGTGCGCGCCTCCCCCTCTTCTGTGCCACTTCCAAGTGGGCCCGTGTGCGCCACCGACGGACGTGTCCGTCCTGGTCCGGACAACGTCCACCCCGAGAGGTTGCTTTTTCTTCTAAGTCCCCAGAACTTCATATTCTGATGCATACTTTGTGATGTTGTAACTTTCTGTGTGTATGTCCAATTTGAGTGTATGACATGTCAAAATGATCGTGGTGAGATGCTCTCCAGTTTGTTCCATTGTGGCATTCTTGTTTGACTTCATCTAGATGCCCTAATCTCTGTCGCAAGAGTGCTACTTGTTTAAAACTGCTGTTACCTGTAATTTTCTTGCATACTTGTGATGCTTGTAACTTTGTGCATGTTTATCCAAATGGAGCATATGATATGTCAAAATGTTCATTGTTAAGTGCTCTACATGTTGGTTGCTGTAGCATTCATGTTAGGTGTCATATTGCCATGTTAATCTCTGTTGCAGAAGTGCATGTGGCTGTTAAGTGCTGAAACTTGTTGTGAGATGCTGATTTGACTTGCTCATTGCTATTGATGTGTTTGTCTTCATGCCACATGCCAATGTGTTTTAGAAGCACAATCATATGGTATTTGTTGTGGTGCAATCCACTTTCCAAGATTTGCCTTGAGGTGACTTAAACAAGCTTGTAAATATGCCATGCCAATGTTGCTGTTTTATACTTAGTGAAAAAACATCTAAGTCTGGAATCTGTTAACCTGATGCTATGTTTGCTTGATGCCCCACTCTAATCTTGTTTTATGCTCTATCCATTCATGCCCTTGTTTGCATATATGACCTGTTGTAGCTTATTTATTTCTTGCTCTCAAGTTGCTATAAATTTAACCTCTCATACTTTTATCGGCATGTTCAATTTGGTGAAGCTTGTTGTTATTGATCCATGCCTCCTATGGAGTTAGCCCAATGGAGTTGTTTGATGTATGCTATGTCTATTACATGTCCATGATCTTCATATACTTAGTGGAGTTGATATGCTTGTTTTTTTGTGCCTCCGAAGGCAGCATCGTGATGATGTTTTTGCCTTCCTAGATTTTGGCTAAGTATGGATAAATTTATTGCAACTTGCCATGCTTGGTTAATTGTGTTCCAGCAAGCTTTTGGGTGTGTTCTAAGTTCATGCTTGTTAAGTATCATGTCTATTTCACATCCATGCTTCTTGTTATCATTTTTGGGTGTTGTAGCTTATATTTACCTTGCTCCAAAGTTGCTATGTTGCTGATTTTGGACAGCTTGTTGTTATATCTTGTTTCATGTGTATGTGTTGAACCGTTGCTCTGTTTTGAGCGTGCCCTATATGAAACTTGTGTGATTTTGCATGTAGAAGCATAATATCATGTTGTTTACATGTTTGGAGTGTGTGTTGCTTGTTGTTTGGGTGCATCTTGCACCGTTGCCATGCTTATCTTGTTTTGCTCATATCTTCTAGGCCGTAGCTCCGAATTAAACAAACTTTATATGAAACTTGACTAGAATTTAGAGTAGATCATCATGGTGCATGTTAACTTGCTGTTTAACAACTTTAACTTAAGGTTTGTTCAGATCTGGACCCATTTCAAAATGTGCATATGAGGGCTTACCGGAGTTGTTATATGTAGTTTCCGGCCTCATTTAAACTTGTTGTTTGGTGTTGTTCTTGTGTGCTTCATCCCTTGCCATGTATTGCATCATGTAGACTTGTCTTGCATCATACTTGGTTGAGAATTTTGTCATGTTCTTGTGTTGTGTGTTTACCTTGTTGTGTGCTTTCTTCTCGCTAGTTCTTTTTCATTGCGATCGTGAGGATTCGTTCGCATTCGCGTGGTTCGTCTTCAAGGCTTCCTCTTTGTCTTCTTCATGGACTCATTCTTCTTCCTTGTGGGATCTCAGGCAAGATGACCATAACCTTGGATACCTCTACTATCATTGCCATGCTTAGTGTCTCGATGCTATCGTTATATGTTGCGCTACCCATCATTTTTGTCTGCCCCTCTCCTTGTTGCCATGAAACCTCTAACCTTTGACACCTTCCTAGCAAACCATTGTTTGGCTATGTTACCCGCTTGCTCAGCCCCTCTTATAGCGTTGTTAGTTGCAGGTGAAGATGAAGATCATTCCATATTGGAACTTCTTGTTCAAATATCACAATATGTCTTATATATATTAACACACCTATATACTGGGCATGGGTGGAAGGCTTGGCCTTTTGCTCGGTGTTTTGGTCCACTCATGCCACCTTAGGAGCCGATAAACCGGCGTTATGTTCCTTGATTTTGCGTTCCTTACACGGTTGGGTATATGGGGACCCCTTGACAGATCGTCTTTGAATAAAACTTCTCCAGCAAGGCCCGACATTGGTTTTAATTTGCTCATAATAAAAACTTAATTAATTAATTAATTGCATAGGGAGTTAGCGCTACCCGAGGATTCTTTCTACATAGCAGGGGGGCCAGTGCTGACGGTGTTGGTCCTAAACGGGGGTCCTGCAGGGCCACCTTGGGGAAACCCGAGGGCTGGTTTTACCTGTAGCATCACCCATCCGGTCGTGGCCTGAGACGAGATACGTGCGGCTACTATCAGGGCGTCGACACACCGGGATGTCTTTCTGGACTTGTTTTACCATTGTCGAAATGTCTTGTGCACCGGGAATTCCGAGTCTGATCGGGCCTTCCCTAAGATAAAGGGTAATATTATTATTATCTCTACTGATCGTGAGAGCTTGTGATGGGCTAAGTTGGCACACCCCTGCAGGGTTATTGTCGTGGAATTAGCACGGCAGATGTCCGGTTTAACGGACTTGATGATGGAACCATCGCACGGGTTAGCTTGAAGGGGTTCATAGCACACAAAGGACACAAGGAGTTTATACTAGTTCGGCCCCTTCGATGAAGGTAAAAGCCTACGTCTAGTTGGTTTTGTTATTGCTTGGGCGTCGGATTACAGGGAGGAGATCGCTTGCCTGTAGTCTCGACGGGTTGATTCTTGCTTGTCCCTGAACCGTCGCCGGGTCGTCCCTTCATATAGAGAGGCAACGCCCAGTCCGGTTTACAGAGTCCCGAGGCCGGCTCATACTTGTGTCCGCCTCGGTCTCTGCTCTTTCTTCCTTATCTCTCAAGTTACATCATCGGGCGGTTTACAAACCCTAACTCTATACATGGGCCCTAAGATCTTATGGGCCGTAGCCTTTACTGAATATTACAACCAAACATATTATAATAAACCGGTTTACACTAGCCGGTTCATACCTGCTAGCCATATCCCTGACATTAGGCCCCATAATGATTTGAACTTTGTGCATATCAATCTCCCTTGTCTTGTATAATTTTCTTCTGTGTCTTCTCATTTTTTGTAAACCGGCCCTGACGTCATCCTCGAGAATCACTGAATCTGACCGTGACATCACTTCCGCATTTAACGCCGCGAGCTGTACTGTAGCTTTGTTTAATGGTTATCCCGAAAATCGAGGCGTCAAAGGATCTTTATCCGATCCTTTGCTCCCTCAAATCCCGCACCTGTCGCTTCGTATCTGACTTTTCTTTATAAATACCGATGTCCCCATATGTTATTCTCTTCCTCTCTCTTCTTCCTTCGTCGCCCGAGCTCCAGACGCCATTGACGCCCGAGCTCGAACCGCCGCCATCGACCGCCGAGTCTGAGACCTCACTGGCCGCTGCATCAACCTGACTTTTGACCAGAGAACCTCCGCCGCTGATCCCTACTGTTCCAGGTACGTCCTTCTTCTTCATTGTAGATCCGCATCTTCTAGGGTTCTTCCTTGCGCCTCCGCCATTAGAGCCTCAACGAGAACTTCACTTTGTTCGCAGAAGTTTTGACCTTTACGTCCTGCCCTTAAATCCTGCCTTTATTCTGCTGCTTCCATGCTTTAGATCTCGTCATTTTACATAACCTGTAGATTCACCTGCTCCGTCTATCACCCTTGCAGCTCTTCCCGTATCTCTTTGTATTTATTTTTCTTTTTCTTGCATGCTCAGATCTGTTCTGCTTTAGTTGTCCGTAAAAACCTGTTTCTTTCCCTTTGTAAATCTGCTAAGTATACTCCGGTTTAACCTGTCATGCACGGGCACTGTAAAAATCTTTAAATACAAAACGCGACGGTTTAGCTCTTCCTGTATTACTGTCGTGAACCGGTAATAACATAGCTTCCTGTTATTGCCGGGTTATCCATATCATTAGTCCCTTGCCGAAACCGTTGCGTATATCTTCCGGTTTATACTGCTGTACCTGCATAATCCGGTTTTGCACTTTATCTTTTCAGCATTTGCTCTTCTGCTATTATGGCCAAACAATTTGTGTCTTGCGATTGGGCTCCTTCCATTGCCACGGAAGAAGATTTAGCCAAAGCTGTGTCAGTTGGCACTTTAGGCCCTCGATCTGTTTTAAAGTGGCGAGCTTCAAAGGGTGAATGCCCTCCTACTCCCAGAGAGGGGGAGGTTATTGTTTTCTTTGATCATATAGCTCGAGGCCTCACACCCCCTGGTTCAAAAAATTTCCGGGATGTACTTGCCGCCTTCCAACTCCATCCTCAGGACATAGGCCCAAATTATGTCTCCAATATCTGTGATTTCCAAGTGTTCTCAGAAGTATATCTCCAAGAAGAACCGTCTATTGACCTGTTCCAGGATTTCTTTCACCTGAACCGACTCACTGAATTCACCAGCGGACCGCATCAAGAACTGGGTGGGGTTAGCATCCAGAAAAGGAGAGATGTAGTCTTTCCCCACGCCGCTCTTCATACACACCCAAAGGATTGGAATAAGTCCTGGTTTTACTGTATTGACACTTCCCCTGCCGGGGAGAACCCACTGCCGAGTTACCGCGAGCATCGTCTTCCGGAGGATCACCCTTTGCCACAGCGACTTACCTCTGCCGAACGGCCCCGGTTTGCTTCTCAACTTACCAAACTGAAAGCTTTTATGGCCAACGGTCTAACTGGAACTGATTTTATGCGCTGTTGGCTCTCTTGGAGTATCCTTCCCTTGAGTCGGCGACCAAATCTGATGTGCAAGTATTCTGGTAAACCGGACGACCCTCAACGGTTTACCAAGGAGGAACTTTCTGAATCTGAGGTTATTGAATCAGCTAAGAAGATGCTCAACGTCTCCTTAGAAGACTGCATCAAAATCGGATTGGCTCCGTATTACAAGAAGAACAGACTGCCTGCAGTAAGCCTCGCTTTCTTGTATATTTTTTAATCCGTTTATATAAACCGTCCTTTAACTGTCTCTTTCTATCCGAACAGACCGATGATCCTTTCTGGAAAAGAAAGCCTCAGGAGAAAACCGGAAAACAAGCACGCCGGAAAACCTTTGCTAGTAAGAAGAGGAAAGCAGCTGGTGGCTCCGTTCTCACGCTGAGGATGATGATCCGGACTCCGAGGTATGAATTAATCCGTCTTTAACTTGTTTACTTATGTTCATATCTATATCTAATGATAACCTTCCACAGGAGTTGGCCGAAGGAGATAAACCGGCCGAAGTTGAGGTAACTATCCTTTCTTCCGATTCAGAACCACTTCCACAGAAAAATCGTCGAACGGTCCGGAAATATCAGTTTTCTCACCCTTATGCTCAATTGGATCCTAATTTTCTTTTGAAGAAACAACAACATGAGGCCCTTCGCCGGACCACTCGCCACAGCGGTCTTGCAGTGGAATCATCCGGAATCTCACTCACTCCGGCTCGGAGGCGCCGTTCTGAGGTTATACTCTCTCCAATCCCCCTTCCATCCCAAGGTCGGGCTTATCCAAAAACATCTTAAACCGTCTGACCCTGATTATCAGGAAACTCCATTATCTTCCTCTGGTGAATCGACTGCCACACAACTTCCCCCACTGAAAACCGTCCCCGGGTAAGTCTTTTTAACTTATCCGGTTTATGATTACCTTTTGCTTCATAATCTTAACTCATTTTCCAAACTTCTTCCAGCAAGCCAAAGCCTAGTAAGAAACCAAAGGCCAACAAACCCACCGCTGAGACTACTGCTGATGACCCGGCGGTTGATCCGGCAACAACCGTCCCCCCAGAAGGCGAGCCCACAATTCCTCTTGAGAATCCTGCGCCAACGGATCATATTTCAATGCCTGAGAATCCTACTGCTGAAGATGTTCATGATCCGCCAAGTCCTGCCCGGGCCAATTCTCCTCAGACTAATCTGGCATCTCCCAGTCCGATTCATACTGCAGCTCCACCAACAGCACCTGCTTCTCCAGAGGTTGAAGTGACTGGCACTGCATTTACTGCTTCGGCTGAGCCCACCGTTTTAGCCAAACATACGGCTAAAGCGGAGAAGCTGCATAAAGAGAAGGGAAAATGGAGTACCGAGCTATCCAGCCTTGCTGACATGAGTGCCCAGGAGCTCTATTCCGGGTACTTGAACCGGCTCCACACCAGCCGAGATTATGAAGCGGGCCTGGTTAACATGATGAAAGAAAAATATGAGGTAATCTTTTCCTTCTGACTTTTGTGCTTTTGATATGCTTCTATCCCATAGTAGCCCCCAAGTTCCGGTTTAGCTTCGCGTTGAAGGTGAACCGGAACTTATAACTTGAACAACTGATCTTACATTAGCCCCCAAGTATCAAGTAGATAACTTGGTTATGTATTTGATACTTGTAAGAATTTCTTCTGATACTTCAATTATCCATTAGACCCCAAGTGTCAAGTAGACAACTTGCTTGTGTGCTTGAGACTTTTGTCTTTGAATTGCTGTTGTTTACTGTTTCAATTGCCCATTAGTCCCCAAGTGTCAAGTAGACAACTTGCTTGTGTGCTTGAGACTTTTGTCTTTGAATTGCTGTTGTTTACTGTTTCGATTGCCCATTAGTCCCCAAGTGTCAAGTAGACAACTTGTTTTGGCTGCTTGAGACTTAGTCTTTGAATTACTTCTGATTACTGCTTGAACATCCTTACAGGATGATTTAAACCGGAATGCTGATGAAAACAATGAACTCCGGAGTCGTCTTGCTGAAACGGAGGCTGCTGCTTCTAAAGCCAAGAAAGATCTGAAGCTGAGTTTAAAGACTGCCGAACAGAAGAAATTCTTTGAAGAAGAGCGGTCTGCCTTTGAGGTTCAGAAGAAAGAGCTGGAGAAAAGGGCTCAGGATGCTGAGGAGGCGCTTAATCCGGTTACTAAAGAGTTAACCGGTTTAAAGCGGCAAATTGAGTTAATGACTTCTGCAATCTTCGGTAAGTATATAATCTGTATTCCTGCTTTCATCTTTGTAATCTTCCATATGTGCCGGTTTAACTGTGATAATCATCTGCAGGGCGCCGTGTCACCCACCTTGGGGATGACTTACGGAAAAAACTTAAGGCCTGTTACACTTTGGTCGAGCAACTGTATTCCGGCGCTCAAAGGATCATAAGTGCATCATCTTTCAGTAAACCGGCACCCACGACCATCCAAGGTACATTAGAAAAGTTGTCTGTTTTGCCAGTGCGTTTGGAAGAAGTCAAGAAATCTGCTTCTCGAGCCGGTGCCCTCATGGCACTTACCAGAGCCAAGGCTTGGGTTCCGGACTTTGATCCGAAAGAGGCTTTAAATGGGTGTCCAAATACCAAGGAAGACGGATCATCGTTTACTGCAAAGGATCTCTATGCTTTGACAAAGGAGATGCGTCCTCTTGCCAGCAAACTTGCGGCTGAAGCAGATCTATCCAGGTATCATCCAGGGTATGACTTGCAAAACGAGCGGGTGGAGCGGCCGGTTTATGAAACCGTCAATCTAATCCCATCAGTGCGTCCTCATACATTTGCTCCAGATATTGAACCGTCGGAACTCATCAACGAAGAGATGTATTTTCGTACTTTAACGAAGATCGACTGGTGCGCCCCGGATTTCCAACCGCTTCAAGAGGAAGAGGAGACTCCGGATCAATTCGATGCCCAGCCGTCGCAGCAAGAGGGAGCATAGCTCATATTTTAATGTTTGCAATGGCAGTCTCATGTATCAAACAATCTTTAATCCGTCAGGCTTGCTATGCCTTGTAATAGGATAGCTGATAACATTGTCCGTTTTGATCCGGGTATTCCAACTTCTCGTTTTATCATTACCAGTTTGGTCTGATATGAATTGTCTTATATATCACCTGTTCCTACATATACAATATTTGAAAATATGTCCTAACGGTTTGACTGTTGGACCCATTAAATTGTTCTCATGATATATCAAATAAGTGTATACTCATATCATAAACAACTCTATACCTGAGACCAAGTATGCTCCATACTTCTTAATCCGGTAGAATTTAAAATTTCTTGATAAAGACCTTCATGGATCCAAACCCCGGGCTTGATAAAAGACACCGGTTTATATCATTCCGAGACTTCGTCCAGAAGTTTGTAGCTTTTTGCCTGGTGGATGATCCGGGTTATAATGAGCACCGGTTTATCTCATGCTGGTATTCTCGATCCAGACTTTTAACTTTGTAGACGTGTGGTCAATTTCTTGAATTGTCCCACTCCGGATTGAAGAATCATAACACATAAAGATCAGAAAACGGAAATTTGCAAATAAAACCATGTAGTCGAGGCTTTTTACGAGCTGCCAGGCTCAAAGCAAGGTTCAGCCAATCACTGGATGCGGGTAATCCCGTCTTTCCAGAGGGCCGGTCGATGGATGCGGATTATCCATCTTTCCATAGAGATCATAAGAAAAAAAATTAGCCAATCACTGGATGCGGATTATCCGTCTTTCCAGAGGGCCGGTCAATGGATACGGATTATCCGTCTTTCCATTGGTACCATAAGAAAAAATTTAGCCAATCACTGGATGCGGATTATCC
>LR738713.1:756059610-756089057 GCA_902687465.1 Secale cereale | reverse complement strand
GTCTTTCCATAGGGACCATAAGAAAAAAGTTAGCCAATCACTGGATGCGGATTATCCGTCTTTCCAGAGGGCCGGTCGATGGATGCGGATTATCCGTCTTTCCATAGGGACCATAAGAAAAATTTTAGCCAATCACTGGATGCGGATTATCCGTCTTTCCAGAGGGCCGGTCGATGGATGCGGATTATCCGTCTTTCCATAGAGATCATAAGAAAAAAATTAGCCAATCACTGGATGCGGATTATCCGTCTTTCCAGAGGGCCGGTCGATGGATGCGGATTATCCGTCTTTCCATATAGTCTTCCATGGCTCCATGAAGCCATGGGTAGATCTTGAACCAATCACTGGATGGATTACCATCCAGAGGGTTTCCGTGAAGCGTCCTCTTTTGAGCCGGATGTGACCTCATGCTCTTCATGGAGTTCTATTGCTTCTGAGTATATATTCTGCAAAAATCAGTTTTAAACCGGCCGATATATTTGAAATATAACACATGATAATACATATATGGTTGTCCTCACAAGATATTTGTATTTGGAAAAAAGGCTGAGCCGCCAGTTTACCGAGGGTGCCGGTTTATTCATTAATCATAATATATACATAGGATACAGTGGAGCTCATAGCTCAAGTATAGTATGGCCGTAAGTGGGCGATGTTCCATGGCCTCTTCGTCTCCTCCTCTGATGTCCGTGAGTCCTTGTGTTCTCGAACGTCCAACAGATAATATGAACCGTTATGTAGATTCTTGCTGACCACAAAGGGCCCTTCCCAAGGTGGGGATAGCTTGTGCATATCTGTTTGGTCTTGGATGAGCCGGAGTACTAAGTCACCCTCCTGGAATGTTCTGCTCTTGATCCGGCGGCTGTGATATCTGCGCAAGTCTTATTGATAGATTGCAGACCATGCTGCTGCTATATCACGCTCTTCATCCAGCCGGCCCAAACTGTCTTGTCTTGCCTGCTCATTGGCCACTTCAACATAGGCTGTTACCCTTGGTGAATCATGACAGATATCACTTGGAAGGACCACTTCAGCACCATATACCATAAAGAAAGGTGTATAACCTGTGGACCGGTTTGGCGTAGTGTTGATACTCCATAGGACAGATGGTAACTCCTCAACCCAACACCCCGGGGTTCTTTGCAAGGGAGTCATAAGCCGGGGCATGATACCTCGCAAAATCTCCTGATTCGCTCTTTCAGCTTGACCATTGGATTGGGGGTGAGCCACAGAAGATACATCCAGGCGAATATGTTCTCGTTGACAAAACTCTTCCATCTCACCCTGAGATAAATTGGTGCCATTGTCTGTGATGATGCTGTGCGGAAAACCAAACCGGAAATTACCTTTTTGATAAATTTGACTGTCGTTGCCGCATCACACTTGCTCACAGGCTCTGCCTCAATCCACTTTGTAAACTTACCCACTGCCACTAGTAGATGAGTTTTCTGATCTTGGGATCGTTTGAAAGGTCCAACCATATCAAGCCCCCAAGTCGCGAATGGCCAGGTTATTGGTATCATCCGGAGCTCCTGTGCCGGAACAAGAGCGCGTCGTGAAAACTTCTGACAAGCATCACACTTTCGAACTAAATCCGTCGCATCAGCATGAGCTGTTAACCAATGGAACCCATGTCGAAAAGCCTTAGCCACCAAGGATTTTGAACTGGCATGATGACCACAATCCTCTTCATGGATTTCCCGAAGGATATCACAACCTTCCTCAGCTGATATACACCGTTGAAACGCTCCAGAAACACTGCGATGATGAAGTTCTCCGTTCGCAATCGTCATGGACTTGGAACGCCGGACTATCTGTCGTGCCTCTATTTCATCGTTCGGTAGCTCTCCTCTGCTCAGATATGCCAAATAAGGCAGCGTCCAATCCGGAATAACATGAAGTGCTGCCACTAGCTGTGCCTCCGGATCAGGAACAGCTAGGTCTTCCTCCGATGGTACTTGTACAGACGGACTGTGCAGCTCATCCAAAAAAGTATTTGGTGGCACCGGTTTACGTTGAGAACCCAACCGGCTTAAAGCATCAGCCGCTTCATTCCTTCGCCGGTCTATATGTTCCACTTGATACCCTTTGAAATATCCAGCAACTGCTTCCACTTCCCGTCTGTAGGCTGCCATGAGGGGATCTCTTGAATCCCACTTGCCTGAAACTTGTTGTGTCACCAAATCTGAATCGCCAAAACACTTAACCCGGCTCAAGTTCATCTCCTTTGCCATCCGCAAGCCATGAAGTAATGCTTCATATTCTGCTGCATTATTAGTACAATTAAACAATAAACGGAGGACGTAACAAAACTTGTCACCTCGCGGAGAAGTTAAGACAACTCCAGCCCTCGAGCCTTCCAACTGTCTTGAACCGTCAAAGTGAATCGTCCAGTACGTAAGATCCGGCTTTTCCTCAGGAATTTCTAATTCTGTCCAATCATTGATGAAATCTACCAATGCCTGAGATTTTATAGCGGTGCGTGGCACATACTTCAACTCATGTGGGATGAGTTCAATGGCCCACTTCGCAACTCTACCTGTAGCTTCCCTGTTCTGGATTATGTCCCCCAACGGTGCTGAACTAACCACAGTTATTGGATGACCTTGAAAATAGTGCTTCAGCTTCCGGTTTGCCATGAACACACCATATACCAGCTTCTGCCAATGTGGGTACCTTTGCTTGGACTCAATGAGTACTTCACTCACGTAATAAACCGGACGCTGAACCGGGTATTCCTTTCCTGCTTCCTTGCGTTCAACCACAATTGCGACGCTGACTGCCCGTGCATTGGCAGCGACGTATAACAGCAACGGCTCCTTATCAACAGGGGCAGCCAGGACCGGCGGCTTTGCCAGTTGCCGCTTCAGATCCTCAAACGCCGCGTTCGCCTCATCACTCCGTATAAACCGATCTGTTTTCTTCAGCATCTGGTAAAGCGGGATCGCCTTCTCTCCCAAACGGCTGATGAACCGGCTTAATGTTGTGATCCGGCCAGCGATACGCTGAACATCGTTGATGCAAACTGGTTTAGTCAAAGATGTGATTGCCTTAATCTTCTCCGGATTAGCTTCTATTCCTCTGTTTGAGACCAAGAATCCCAGTAGTTTCCCTGCCGGAACTGAAGGAAATATGCCCTAGAGGCAATAATAAAGATGTTATTTGTATTTCCTTATATCATGATAAATGTCTTTTATTCATGCTAGAATTGTATTAACCGGAAACTTAGTACATGTGTGAATACATAGACAAAACAGTATGTCCCTAGTATGCCTCTACTAGACTAGCTCATTGATCAAAGATGGTTATGTTTCCTAGCCATAGACATGAGTTGTCATTTGATCAACGGGATCACATCATTAGGAAAATGATGTGATGGACAAGACCCATCCGATAGCATAGCACTATGATCGTTTAGTTTTACTGCTATTGCTTTCTTCATGACTTATACATGTTCCTATGACTATGAGATTATGCAACTCCCGAATACCGTAGGAACACCTTGTGTGCTATCAAACGTCACAACGTAACTGGGTGATCATAAAGATGCTCTACAGGTGTCTCCGAAAGTATTCGTGGTGTTGGCATAGATCAAGATTAGGATTTGTCACTCCGAGTGTCGGAGAGGTATCTCTGGGCCCTCTCGGTAACACACATCACAATAAGCCTTGCAAGCAAAAGACTAATGAGTTAGTCACGAGATGATGTGTTACGGAACGAGTAAAGAGACTTGCCGGTAACGAGATTGAACTAGGTATAGAGATACCGACGATCGAATCTCGGGCAAGTAACATACCGTTTGACAAAAGGAACAACGTATGTTGTTATGCGGTTCGACCGATAAAGATCTTCGTAGAATATGTAGGAGCCAATATGGGCATCCAGGTTCCGCTATTGGTTATTGACCGGAGAGATGTCTCGGTCATGTCTACATAGTTCTCGAACCCGTAGGGTCCGCACGCTTAACGTTTCGTTGACGATATAGTATTAAATGAGTTATGTATGTTGGTGACCGAATGTTATTCGGAGTCCCGGATGTGATCACGGACATGACGAGGAACTCCGGAATGGTCCGGAGATAAATATTAATATATGGGATAATAGTGTTTGACCTCCGGAAGGGGTTCCGGATGTTTCCCGAAATGTTTGGGTACGAGAACACTTTATTTGGGCCAAAGGGGAAAGCCCACGAGGCTTTAGGAAAGTGCAAAAGGAAGTTTTGCGGAGACCAGAGGCTAGACGCCAGGAACCCTGGCGTCTAGGGGGTAGACGCCGGGAACCCTGGCGTCTAGCCCTGGAGTCCGAGTGGGACTCTTTCCTTTCGGGCAAAACCGACTTTGAGGAGGCTTTTGCTCCAAGTTTCGACCCCAGGGCTCAACATATAAATAGAGGGGTAGGGCTAGCACCCAAGACACATCAAGATACACCAAGCCGTGTGCCGGCTACCCCGACCCTCTAGATTATCCTCCGTCTAGTTTCTGTAGTGCTTGGCGAAGCCCTGCAGAGATTGTTCTTCATCAAACAACCGTCACCACGCCGTCGTGCTGCCGGAACTCATCTACTACTTCGCCTGTCTTGCTGGATCAAGAAGGCGAGGACGTCATCGAGCTGAACGTGTGCTGAACGCGGAGGTGCCGTACGTTCGGTACTAGATCGGGACGGATCGTGAAGGTGCACGACTACATCAACCGCGTTGATAAACGCTTCCGCTTTCGGTCTACGAGGGTACGTAGACACACTCTCCCCTCTCGTTGCTATGCATCTAGTAGATAGATCTTGCGTGATCGTAGGAAAATTTTGAAAATACTACGTTCCCCAACAGTGGCATCAGAGCCAGGTCTATGCGTAGATGATATGCACGAGTAGAACACAATAAGATTGTGGACGATACTAGTCATACTGCTTACCAGCATGTCATACTTTGCTTCGGCGGTATTGTGAGATGAAGCGGCCCGGACCGACATTACGCGTACGCTTACGCGAGACTGGTTTCACCGTTACGAGCACTCGTTGCTTAAAGGTGACTGGCGGGTGTCTGTCTCTCTCACTTTAGCTGAATCAAGTATGGCTACGCCCGGTCCTTGTGAAGGTTAAAACAGCACATACTTGACGAAACATCGTTGTGGTTTTGTATGCGTAGGTAAGAACGGTTCTTGCTAAGCCCGTAGCAGCCACGTAAAACTTGCAACAAACAAAGTAGAGGACGTCTAACTTGTTTTTGCAGGGCATGTTGTGATGTGATATGGTCAAGACATGATGAGTTATACGGTTTTGTATGAGATGATCATGTTTTGTAAAGTTATCGGCAACTGGCAGGAGCCATATGGTTGTCGCTTTATTTTATGAAATGCAATCGCCATGTAATTGCTTTAGTTTATCACTAAGCGGTAGCGATAGTCGTAGAAGCAATAGTTGGCGAGACGACAACGATGCTACGATGGAGATCAAGGTGTCAAGCCGGTGACGAAGGTGATCATGACGGTGCTTTGGAGATGGAGATCAAAAGAACAAGATGATGATGGCCATATCATGTCACATATTTTGATTGCATGTGATGTTTATCTTATTATGCTTCTTATTTTGCTTAGAACGACGGTAGCATTATAAGATGATCCCTTACTAAATTTCAAGGTATAAGTGTTCTCCCTGAGTATGCACCGTTGCGAAAGTTCGTCGTGCCGAGACACCACGTGATGATCGGGTGTGATAAGCTCTACGTTCAAATACAACGGGTGTAAGCCAGTTTTGCACACGCAGAATACTCGGGTTAAACTTGACGAGCCTAGCATATACAGATATGGCCTCGGAACACTGGAGACCGAAAGGTCGAGCGTGAATCATATAGTAGATATGATCAACATAAGATGTTCACCATTGAAAACTACTCCATCTCACGTGATGATCGGACATGGTTTAGTTGATTTGGATCACGTGATCATTTAGATGACCAGAGGGATGTCTATCTAAGTGGGAGTTCTTAAGTAATATGATTAATTGAACTTTAATTTATCATGAAGTTAGTCCTGGTAGTATTAGCATATCTATGTTGTAGATCAATAGCTCGCGATGTTGCTCCCCGTTTATCTTATATGTTCCTAGAGAAAACTAAGTTGAAAGATGTTAGTAGCAATGATGCGGAATTGTTCCGTGATCTGAGGATTATCCTCATTGCTGCACAGAGAAATATGTCCTTGATGCACCGCTAGGTGACAGACCTATTGCAGGAGCAGATGCAGACGTTATGAACGTTTTGACAAAAAGCTCGATATGATGACTACTTGATAGTTTAGTGCACCATACTTTACGGCTTAGAATCGGGACTTCAAAAAACGTTTTGAATGCCATGGAGCATATAAGATGTTCCAAGAGTTGAAATTAGTATTTCATACTCATGCCCGTGTCGAGAGGTATAAGACTTCTGACAATACTTTGCCTACAAGATGGAGGAGAATAGCTCAACTAGTGAGCATGTGCTCAGATTGTCTGGGTACTACAATTACTTTAATCAAGTGGGAGTTTATCTTCCAGATAAAGATAGTAATTGACAAAGTTCTCTAGTCACTATCACCAAGTTAGTAGAACTTTGTGATGAACTATAATATGCAAGGGGTGACGAAAGGAATTCCCAGCTCTTCGCGATACTGAAGTAGGCGAAGGTAGAAATCATGAAAAAGCATCAAGTGTTGATGGTTAACAAGACCACTTGTTTCAAGTAAAGGGCAAAAAGGATAGAAAGGGAACTTCAAGAAGAATGACAAGCAAGTTGTCACTCCCGTGAAGAAACCCAAAGCTAAACTCAAGCCTGAAACAAGTGCTTATACTGCAAAGGAAATGGTCACTAAAAGTGGAACTGCCCTAGATACTTGGCGGATAAGAAGGATGGCAAAGTGAACAAAGGTATATTTGATATACAGATTATTGATGTGTATTTTACTAGTGTTCATAGCAACCCCTCAGTATTTGATACTGGTTCAGTTGCTAAAGAGTAGTAACTCGAAATCAGAGTTGCATAATGAACAGAAACTAGTTAAAGGTGAAGTGACGATGTGTGTTGGAAGTAATTCCAAGATTGATATGATCATCATCGCACACTCCCTATACTTTCGGGATTAGTGTTGAACCTAAATAACTGTTATTTGGTGTTTGTGTTGAGCATGAATGTGATTTGATCATGTTTATTGCAATACGGTTATTCATGTAAGTTAGAGAATAATTGTTGTTCTGTTTACATGAATAAAACCTTCTATGGTCATACACCCAATGAAAATAGTTTGTTGGATCTCGATCGTGTGATACACATATTCATAATATTGAAGACAAAAGATGCAAGGTTAATAATGATAGTGCAACTTATTTGTGGCACTGCCGTTTAAGTCATATTGGTGTAAAACGCATGAAGAAACTCCATAATGATGGAATTTTGGAATCACTTGATTATGAATCACTTGGTGCTTGCGAACCATGCCTCATGGGCAAGATGACTAAAAACTCCATTCTCCGGAACTATGGAGCGAGCAACATATTTGTTGGAAATCATACATACTGATGTATGCGGACCAATGAGTGTTGAAGCTCGCGGCGGGTATCGTTATTTTCTAACCTTCACTGATGATTTGAGCAGATATGGGTATATCTACTTAATAAAGCACAAGTCTGAAACATTTGAAAAGTTCAAAGAATTTCAGAGTGAAGTAGAGAATCATCGTAACAAGAAAATAAAGTTTCTACGATCTGATCGTGGAGGAGAATATTTGAGTTACGAGTTTGGTCTTCATTTGAAACAATGTGGAATAGTTTCACAGCTCACGCCACCCGGAACACCACAGCATAATGGTGTGTCCGAACGTCGTAACCGTACTTTATTGGATATGGTGCGATCTATGATGTCTCTTACCGATTTACCACTATCGTTTTGGGTCATGCATTAGAGACAGCTGCATTCACATTAAATAAGGGCCTCATCTGAATCCGTTGAGACAACGCCTTAAGAACTGTGGTTTGGCAAGAAACCAAAGTTGTTGTTTCTTAAAGTTTGGGACTGCGATGCTTATGTGAAAAAGTTTCAACATGATAAGCTCGAACCCAAATCGGAGAAGTAAATCTTCATAGGATACCCAAAAGAGACTGTTGGGTACACCTTCTATCACAGATCCGAAGGCAAGATATTCGTTGCTAAAATGGATCCTTTCTAGAGAAGGAGTTTCTCTCGAAAGAAGTGAGTGGGAGGAAAGTAGAACTTGATGAGGTAATTGTACCTTCTCCCGGATTGGAAAGTAGTACATCACAGGAAATTGTTCCAGTGATTCCTACACCAATTAGTGAGGAAGTTAATGATAATGGTCATGAAACTTCGGATCAAGTTTTACTGAACGTCGTAGATCAACCAGAGTACGTTCCGCACCAGAGTGGTACGGCAACCCAGTTCTGGAAATCATGTTACTAGACCATGATGAACCTACGAACTATGAGGAAGCGATGATGAGCCCAGATTCCGCAAAATGGCTTGAAGCCATGAAATCTGAGATGGGATCCATGTATGAGAACAAAGTGTGGACTTTGGTTGACTTGCCCGATGATCGGCAAGCCATCGAAAATAAATGGATCTTCAAGAGGAAGACCGACGCAGACGGTAATATTACTGTTTACAAAGCTCGACTTGTTGCGAAAGTTTTTCGACAAGTTCAAGGAGTTGACTACGATGAGACTTTCTCACCTGTAGCGATGCTTAAGTCTGTCCGAATCATGTTAGCAATTGCCACATTTTATGAAATCTGGCAAATGGATAACGAAACTGCGTTCTTTAATGGAATTATTAAAGAAGAGTTGTATATGATGCAACCAGAAGGTTTTGTCAATCCTAAAGGTGCTAGCAAATTGTGCAAGCTCCAGCGATCCATCTATGGAGTGGTGCAAGCATCTCGGAGTTGGAATATACGCTTTGATAAGTTGATCAAAGCATATAGATTTATACAGACTTACGGTGAAGCCTGTATTTACAATAAGTGAGTGGGAGCACTACAACCTTTCTAATAAGTATATGTGAATGACATATTGTCGATCGGAAATGATGTAGAATTTTCTGGAAAGCATAAAGGAGTATTTGAAAGGAATTTTTCAAAGAAAGACCTTGGTAAAGCTGCTTACATATTAGGCATCAAAATCTATAGAGATAGATCAAGACGCTTAATTGGACTTTCACAAAGCACATACCTTGATAAGATTTTGAAGAAGTTCAAAATGGATCAGTCAAAGAAAGGGTTCTTGCCTGTTTTACAAGGTATGAAGTTGAGTAAGACTCAATGCCCGACCACTGCAGAAGATAGAGAGAAAATGAAAGTCATTCCCTATGCCTCAGCCATAGGATCTATCATGTATGCAATGCTGTGTACCAGACCTGATGTGTGCCTTGCTATAAGTCTAGCAGGGAGGTACCAAAGTAATCCGGGAGTGGATCACTGTACAGCGGTCAAAATTATCCTTAGTAATTGGATGACTAAGGAAATATTTCTCGATTATGGAGGTGATAAAGAGTTCGTCGTAAAGGGTTACGCCGATGCAAGCTTTGACACTAAATCCAGATGACTCTAAGTATCAATCTGGATGCGTATTGAAAGTGGGAGCAATTAGCTAGAGTAGCTCCATGCAGAGCATTGTAGACATAGAAATTTGCGACATACATAGGGATCTGTATATGACAGACCCGTTGACTAAACTTCTCTCACAAGCAAAACATGATCACACCTCATTACTCTTGGGTATTAATCACATAGCGATGTGAACTAGATTATTGACTCTAGTAAACCCTTTGGGTGTTGGTCACATGGTGATGTGAACTATGGGTGTTATTCACATAACGATGTGAACCATCGGTATTAAATCACATGGCGATGTGAGCTAGATTATTGACTCTAGTTCAAGTGGGAGACTGAAGGAAATATGCCCTAGAGGCAATAATAAAGATGTTATTTGTATTTCCTTATATCATGATAAATGTCTTTTATTCATGCTAGAATTGTATTAACCGGAAACTTAGTACATGTGTGAATACATAGACAAAACAGTATGTCCCTAGTATGCCTCTACTAGACTAGCTCATTGATCAAAGATGGTTATGTTTCCTAGCCATAGACATGAGTTGTCATTTGATCAACGGGATCACATCATTAGGAAAATGATGTGATGGACAAGACCCATCCGATAGCATAGCACTATGATCGTTTAGTTTTACTGCTATCGCTTTCTTCATGACTTATACATGTTCCTATGACTATGAGATTATGCAACTCCCGAATACCGTAGGAACACCTTGTGTGCTATCAAACGTCACAACGTAACTGGGTGATCATAAAGATGCTCTACAGGTGTCTCCGAAAGTATTCGTGGTGTTGGCATAGATCAAGATTAGGATTTGTCACTCCGAGTGTCGGAGAGGTATCTCTGGGCCCTCTCGGTAACACACATCACAATAAGCCTTGCAAGCAAAAGACTAATGAGTTAGTCACGAGATGATGTGTTACGGAACGAGTAAAGAGACTTGCCGGTAACGAGATTGAACTAGGTATAGAGATACCGACGATCGAATCTCGGTCAAGTAACATACCGTTTGACAAAAGGAACAACGTATGTTGTTATGCGGTTCTAACCGATAAAAGATCTTCGTAGAATATGTAGGAGCCAATATGAACATCCAGGTTCCGCTATTGGTTATTGACCGGAGATGAGTCTCGGTCATGTCTACATAGTTCTCGAACCCGTAGGGTCCGCACGCTTAACGTTTGATGACGATCGGTATTATGAGTTTTTGAGTATTGATGTACCGAAGGTAGTTCGGAGTCCCGGATGAGATCACGGACATGACGAGGAGTCTCGGAATGTCCGAGACATAAAGATTGATATATTGGACGGCTATATTCGGACACCGGAAGTATACCGGAAAAGTTTCGGATTTATCGGGAATGCCGGAGGGGGTTACCGGAACCCCCTACGAGAGGGGATGGTCCATAGTGGGCCTAAAGGGTGAGAGAGAGGCAGCCCATAGGGCTGGACGGCGCCCCCACCTAGCAATCCTAGTTGGACTAGGATTGGGGGGGCGCCACCTCTCCTATTCCTTTCCCCCTTCTTCCTTCCGGTGAATCCTACTAGGAATAGGATTGCAATCCTATTCCTAGTAGGAGTCCCCTCCCTAGCCGCACCATAGGAGGTGGCCGGCCCCTCCTCCCTTGCTCCTTTATATACGGGGGCAGGGGGGCACCCAAAGACACACAAGTTGAATTGTTTTAGCCGTGTGCGGTGCCCCCCTCCACAGAATCACACCTCGGTCGTACCGTCGCGAAGCTTAGGAGAAGCCCTGCGCCGGTGTTCACATCATATCCGTCACCACGCCGTCGTGCTGACGAAACTCTCCCGTGAAGCTCAACTGGATCAAGAGCGCGTGGGACGTCATCAAGCTGAACGTGTGCTGATCGCGGAGGTGCCGTACGTTTGGTGCTTGATCGGTTGGATCGCGAAGAAGTTCGACAACATCAACCGCGTCACTTGACGCTTCCGCTTCCGGTCTACGAGGGTACGTAGACACACTCTCCCCTCTCGTTGCTATGCATCTGGTAGATAGATCTTGCGTGATCGTAGGAAAATTTTAAAATACTACGTTCCCCAACAGGAACACCAAAGGCACACTTCTCCGGATTAAGCATCATCTTATAGGCTCGAAGACTGTCAAAAGTCTCCTTAAGATCCTTTATCATCGTCTCCTCTTTCCTTGATTTAACCACAATGTCATCCACATAGGCATGAACATTCCTCCCTATCTGTCCTTTAAGACAATTCTGAACGCAACGCTGATAAGTTGCTTGAGCACTCTTGAGCCCAAAAGGCATAGATACATAGCAAAAAGCACCAAAAGGGGTTATGAAAGCTGTCTTCTCTTGGTCTTTAACTGGCATCTTGATCTGATGATATCCTGAATATGCATCCAAAAAGCTTAGCCGCTCACATCCCGCTGTACCATCGATAATCTGATCAATGCGAGGGAGAGCAAAAGGATCAGTTGGGCAAGCTTTGTTGAGGTCTGTGTAGTCCACACACATTCTCCACTTCCCATTCTTCTTTAACACCAGCACCGGATTAGCCAACCACTCTGGGTGAAAAACTTCCACTATGAACCCTGCGGCCAAAAGCCTGGCCACTTATTCTCCTATAGCCTTGCGCCTCTCTTCGTTGAAGCGGCGCAAATATTGTTTAACCGGTTTATATTTCGGATCAATGTTAAGGCTGTGCTCAGCGAGTTCCCTCGGTATACCTGGCATGTCAGAAGGTTTCCACGCAAAGATATCCCGATTCTCACGGATGAACTCGATGAGCGCGCTTTCCTATTTGGGATCAAGGTTAGCGCTGATAGTGAACTACTTGGACGAATCACCTGGCACAAAATCAACTTGCTTGGTCTCCTCCGCCAATTTAAACTTCAACGCCGGATCATGCTCTGTAGTTGGTTTGTTCAGCGGAGTCATATCTGCCGGATCAACATTATCTTTATAAAATTTCAACTCTTCCGGTGGCACATACTGCCTCCGCGTAGGCTGCATCTCCCTCTTCACACTCCACTGCTATCTTGCGACTTCCATGAACTGTGATCGTGCCCTTGTGACCCGGCATTTTGAGTTGCTGATAAACATAACATGGCCTAGCCATAAACTTGGCGTAAACCGTTCTCCCGAATAAGGCGTGATAGGGGCTCCGGATCTTGACAACTTCGAAAGTTATCATTTCTGATCTAGAATCATGCTCATCTCCAAAGGTAACTTCCAAGTCAATCTTTCCGACTGGGTAAGCTGACTTACCTGGAACCACCCCATGGAACACCGTGTTTGATTGTCTTAGTTTCTTATCCGTCAGGCCCATTCTGATCTCGTTTACATAGACTTGTGGTGAACACATGGTATTGCCCACTGCTCAACTCCTTCGGATTATTCTGATATCCGGACTGTGGTTGCTGTTGCTGACGCTGCTGATTACCCTGATTATTGTGATTACCTTGGCCCTGCTGTTGACTGCCTTGGTTATTGTAACCACCCTGATTATGCGGCTGATTGCCCTGGTTATTATAACTTCCTTGACCATTTTGATTTCCGGCCCGGTTTTGATAACCATTGATATTGCCCCTATATCCTGATCCGGAGCTATTCCCTTGATGACCCAGACCATAAAACCCTGGGCCTGAACCGCCATTTGGAGGCCTGTCATTAGGATTAAAGCGGCCCATCATTGCTTCCATAAAGGGCCTGCACTCTCTTATAGTGTGTTTTGCCGGTCGTTTGCTCGAGCCATGCTTCGGATAAGGCTGATCTAACTCTTGGTGCCAACTAAAATCCCCTCCGCCGGTTTGCTGAGGTGGGTTGCCCATATTACGCTGAAAACCCCCTTGAACTTGGGTATTGGCTACGAAATCAGAGCCACCTTCTGCCTTTCGCTCGCCCAAGAAACTTGGAGTAGCCGGGTTAACTTGCGCCAGTTTACCAGGTTTGTTAACCTTCCCTGCTTTGTCTCCCTCAGCTTCTGGATACTTGGTATTATCAGAGTCCCCATACTTTACCAGAGCACTCATGAGAGTTCCCATATCATTGCAATCCCTTTTAAGCCATCCTAGCTTTAACTTTAAAGATTCAAACCGGCAATTGTTTTCCAAAGTCACTATCGCCGTACTAGGATTGATACCATTCGAAGAGTGCAAGATCTCTGATACTCGCCGCACCCAAGCACTTGTAGACTCCTGCTCTCCTTGCACACAGGCTGCTAGATCCACCACTGACATCGGCTGCTTGCATGTATCTTTGAAGTTTTAGATGAACTGACGACGTAGCTCTCCCCATGATCCGATGGAATTAGGGGGTAAACCCTTTAGCCAGGTCCGGGTTGTACCCTCCAGCATCATGGTGAAGTATTTTGCACAAGCCGCTTCATCCACGTTCAGCATCTCCATGGCCATCTCATAACTCTCCACCCAAGCTTCTGGAGGTAAATCCACAGTGTAATTAGGTACTTTGCGGGGCCCTTTAAAATCCTTGGGCAACTTTACACTCCGTAAAGCGGGGATATGACACTGTACTCCAAAGGAACTTGTCGTAACTCCTGTCTCTGCCGTGGCAGTTTGAACCGGCGTTGTCTGACGGACCTCCTCCCGGGCTACGGATCTAACCCGGTTTGCATCCTGAGCTTGAGCATCCGCGCCTGCCGGATTATCCTATCTGTGCCGATGTCGCCTGCACTCACTGCTAGATACTTCTGGCTCCTCCCAATGCCTAGTGTAACTTCGGCTGGGACGTGGTGTTGAATGTAGCCTTTCCCTGCTATGAGAATATGCTTGCTGCTGTATTAATGCCGTATTAAGCAGCTCCTTGGCCCGGCGTGCCTCTAATGCTGCCCGGGACGTCCCCTCCACGGGTAAAGCGGCCAAACGTGCAGCAGCAGCAACGATGTTATCCAAAGGATTTGAATAATGACCTGGAGGGGTAGGAACGTGAGGTGCAGACGTGATCCGCCGATCTTGCTCCGCAGTGGGTTGCTGAACCGGTTCATCTCTGGCTGGAGGTGCCCTCCGGTTTAAAGCCGGGTCATTGCTGGTCCCAGCCCCGGATGTCCTGAACAGATCCGTCGCTTCATAAACCGACGGTAGACGAGATTGGTATTTTCGACCCGTTACTCCCTGCACAGAGGCCTGCTCCATCCTTAGATGAAAAGGCTGATCATTCAGCTCCGCTTGCCTTATTGCTATCATTGCCTTCTCCGCTTTCAAATCATCTTTTAATTGATCAATCCGGCCTTTTAACTGAAGGAGCTCTACATCATGCTGCGCCTTGTCTGCTGGAGCTATCACTGCTACCGCTTTAGCTGTGAACTCCTCGATCAAGGTGGATAGAACGTCAGTAGGTGAGAGAGCCGGGCCACTCCCTCCTACACCAGCTTCTGCTGTCGCCCCGTTCACCGTGGATTGCGGCGTAGATTGTGAACCGGCCATAAAGACAGCCACTCGGTTTGGCGGATCAAAGGGGTCCGGAATACTGTCTCCGTCGGACTCACCCTCAGACCGGCCGTCCCGCAACTGATACAAAGATTCAGTTTCTCCGGATGAAGATCCGTCATCAGAGTAGACAACTGTTTCACCTCCGGATTCCGATCCGTCATCGGTTTGGACCCCATGAATTGCTCCAACAAACACGCGCTTCATGGCGGGCTGAATCCGGGCCGATCTCGCACGCTGAGCCGGCTCGGTGATGTTGGGGAAGATGTCCGGCTCAGGTCCCGGTTCGCCGATCTTGCCGACGAAGACGTGGATGGCGCTGAAGGGAACCCGGTACCCGTACTCGATTGAATCGGCCTCCGGTCCCCAGCCTGCGTCGTCGATGTAGATCCGGCAGCGGCGACTCTTGGTCATCTGGCCGACCGTGTAACCCTTGAGCCCTTCAAAGCTGCCCTTCAAGAACTCGAAACCATCGTGCGAAGGCCCCACGGTGGGCGCCAACTGTCGTGGAATTAGCACGGCAGATGTCCGGTTTAAAGGACTTGATGATGGAACCATCGCACGGGTTAGCTTGAAGGGGTTCATAGCACACAAAGGACACAGGGAGTTTATACTAGTTCGGCCCCTTCGATGAAGGTAAAAGCCTACGTCTAGTTGGTTTTGGTATTGCTTGGGCGTCGGATTACAGGGAGCAGATCGCTTGCCTGTAGTCTCGACGGGTTGATTCTTGCTTGTCCCTGAACCGTCGCCGGGTCGTCCCTTTATATAGAGAGGCAACGCCCAGTCCGGTTTACAGAGTCCCGAGGCCGGCTCATACTTGTGTCTGCCTCAGTCTCTGCTCTTTCTTCCTTATCTCTCAAGTTAGATCATCGGGTGGTTTACAAACCCTAACTCTATACATGGGCCCTAAGATCTTATGGGCCGTAGCCTTTACTGAATATTACAACCAAACATATTATAATAAACCGGTTTACACTAGTCGGTTCATACCTGCTAGCCATATCCCTGACAGTTATGATCTTTTGAAAGCCGTGCCCATGATTATGTGGCAGATTGGAATTTGTTAATGTCCGGTTGTAGAGAACTTGACAGAGGATCCGAAGTAAAACACACAACTGTGTGAGTAGCCGTGACTGTCTCTTTTCACTTTGAGAAGAGAACACGGTGGGGTTATGTTTGACTCGTAGGTAGTTCAGGATCTTTAGCGATCATTACTAGTTTGCGACCGCTTGCGTAGATGCTCATTTTATTCTTGTACTCGTAAGTTAGCCATCACATATTGCTTAAACGCTGCTGCAACCTCACCACTTTACCTCCTCCTTACCCATTAAGCTTTGCTAGTCTTGTTACCCATGGTTATGGGATTGCTGAGTCCTCGTGGCTCACAGATACTACAACAACAGTTGCAGGTGCAGGTTTCTGATTACTTGACGTGAGAGCGATGTCCGTTGTGTTGGAGTTCTTTCTTCTTCTTCTTCTTCTTCTTCTTTAGTCTTAGGTTAGGTTCCTGGTCGGCAGCCTGGGATAGCAGATGGATGTCGTTGTGCTTTTCATGTTTGCATCCGTAGTCAGATGTCTTGTATTGATGATGTTGTATTCATATGTCTTGTATGAATTGTTGTATCCCCCATGTATGTATGTAATGGTACGATGTAATGATATCCATCTTGCTAAGCGCCCGAAATGCGGTTGTGCCCCAATCACGTAAGTGTCACGTGATCGAGATAGAATCGCATCTTGGGCCTGACAAGTTGGTATCAGAGCCTCGACCGACCATAGGAGCCCCCTTGATTGATCGTAGCTTGGCCGTTGTCGAGTCTAGCAGAAAAACTTTTTCGGAGTCTAGTTATATCGGAGAGTAGGATTTCTTTTACTCCTCAGCCCCTTCGTCGCTCTGGTGAGGAATCTTGACGTAGATGTTTTGAATTACCCCTCTTCCCCTTCAAATTTTTTTTAGGATCGCGCGGTTAGTTTTCGTTTGTTGCGTTGTCAGTTCTTTCATCTGGTGCATCTCTCGTCAAGTGGATTCGACCCTCTTCTTCTATGCAAGTTCAACCCTCAGCTCTTTTCTACGGGCGGTGTTTTTCCCGTCCGAAGTGGACTTTCTTTTTCCCACCCACCCACCCTTTTTGCTTCTCGGAGCCAGAGTCCTTAAGCGAGTATCCATCATACTCGTGTGAATCCTTTGCATTCTTTCCTCAGTTATTTCAACTGGTGAATTCTCGTCTAGCTCATCATCATTCTTCTCTTTTCTTCTCCGATCAATTCTCCTCTCGTTTGATATTCTTCACCTCTTCTTCTTTGCCGGTGGATTCAACTCAAGTATTCGGTGTTGTTCATATTCGTTTCCCTCGGCTCGGATATTACCCTTGCTCATTTACCTCTCGCCATTTCATTATTCGGGAGTTCCGAAGAAATCTCAGGAGATTCATTTGTGTTCTAATTAATTCAAGGTTGCTACCTCATTTGAGTGTTTCAATTGTTCCGGAGCATCATTTCTCATTCAAATAATCCTTTTCAATGGTGTTTTCTTTTTGGTGGGCTCATAACCCACAGGTCTTTTCCTACGATCTCACCTTACTCTACTAATTTCCTGGAGTGTTCCAAAATTCTTTTCAAGTGTGATGTAAGTATGGATTCCATCAGTCATATGCCATCTCCAAGTTCGCTTTTAATTCTGTTCATCATTGGTTCAACCTTACTTCTTTTAATTTTTCCAGGAGTATGTCATGAATTCTTTTCTTGTGTTCCTTCGAAGGTCATCATTTCAGAAGATTTCTTTGTTCTCAGTTTTCAACTCTGTCGTTCAAATATTCTTCATTGATGCCTCTTCGTTCATCTCACATTCTTCCGGTGCTTCGTTCAAGTATTCTTTAATCAGTTCGCGTTCTCTTGTATCTATATTCCCCAAGTGCTTTAATTCTTCCCGATGGTTTATTCTTTTCTTCACTCGGTTTCAATTCTTTACGGTGGTTCGCTCAATAGTCCTTTTCCAGTGTTATCATATCAATCCACTCATTGTATTCCGATCCTACCGGTGTTCCATGAAGATTTTCGCAAGTTCGCGATATATCCCTCTTAATCTTTTCAAGGAGAATAAGTAGTATGCGAATCCATTATTTCTCATCAATTTAATTGGTGGAGGATAAGCATAACATAATTCTTATTCTTTTCATCGAGTTGATTTATTCCTTTCCTTCATAGTTTATTCTTGATGAATAAATTCTAGTTCCAAGTGCTTTAATCTTTTCTTTCCCGGAGTTCAAAGTTTTCTCGGCTATCTCGTCGGAACCCAGTCTAAATCATCGCAAGGCTTTAATCTTATTATTTTCATCCATCATTCCTATATCATCATCCTTTTGTTACCGGAGCCCTTCGTGGTGGTTCATCATGTTCTAAGTTATTCTTCAAGTATGCTCAAATAATCCTGAGGGAGCAGCTCAAGCATTATCCATTTGCGTCTTGAGATGCAAATAATTCTCCATATTCTTTTGAAGTGGAGTTTTGCATTTCTTCATTCTCAGCTAATCCATCTTTTGGTTGCGGCATAATTCACATCAACTTTTGAGATGATTAAATAAGTCCAATCCAAGCTTATTCTTTTGTGGTTCTTTTTCTCAACAACTCCCTTCAAGTCTTTCTCTTATAAATTCTAGTTCATGTCACTTGTGCTCAAGTTGTCATCTTCTTCTCCATTCCTTTAATTCCATCATTTCAATTATTCCGGAGGCATTGTCTTGTTCATTTTGTCATATTTTTATTCCATCTTCTCAGGTTCTTGTCCTATTCCATTCATGTCAACCGGTGTGCTATTTCTTTCAGTTTCAGCCGGAGTGCTGCCGAATTCCTTCGTGGAGATTCCTTTCTATCTCTTATTAACCGGAGTGGTTTCGAATTCATTCTTGTTCCTTCTACTCTTGTTTTGTGCCTTTCAACCCCCTTGGTTCTCATCGTATCCCTTGTTCCTCTTGTCTAACAAAGTGTTTACAACTTCGTTCTTCTCCGTTGTATCCTTTCTTTCAAATTATTCAACCTCTCAAGGTTCTTTGGTTTCGCTCTTTTGTCCTCGAAGAACTTTGTTCTTCCTTTTTCTCTTCCGTCTCGTTCCTAAGATCTCGGGACGAGATCTCTTGTTAGTAGGGGAGTGTTGTGACACCCCAAGACCGATGCGCCAGGTGTCAGCCAGTTATTCGTTGTCGTTGCCATGTCATCTGCTTGCGTGTTGCATCTTTGCCTTGTCATCATGTGTGTTGCATCATCATGTTTTCAAACTTGCATCCGTCCGAGTTCCCTCGTCCTCTCCGTTGTCCGTTCTAAGCTCAGACACACTCGCACGCGCCCGCGGCACCTCCGAATATTTATTTTATGAGTGGCCGGAAAATGTTCTCAGAATGGGATGAAACTTGACATGTGGTCTTATTATAGTGTAGGCAGGTCGCCTGCCAAATTTCATCGCATTCGGAGTCCGTTTGATAGCCCAACGGATATATATGGCGGCACTAGTCGCCTGTTAAAACGTCGGACGTTTTCGGTATCCGGAAACCCCCGCGGGCCTCTCTCCTCTCCTCTCACCTCAGCCCAATACCTCCGTTAGGCCTTCCTAGACCCCCCTGCTCCGGTGCCGTTGGATCTTGATCCGATGGCTCTGTTTCTCTTAAAAACCCCTCCAAACCCTATCCCTAACCCCCCTTTCCTATTTAAGCAGCCTACCCCTGCCAAAAATGGCCTCCACAAACCTCCCTCCTCAATTTCCGCGCCGTACGACCCACCTCCGGCACTTGGCAAGTCGCCAGCGGCCAACCGCCACTCCTGGCCACCTCACCGCCGCCACTTGGCGCGCTCGGATAGGCCGAGCCGCCTCCCAATCCGCCTCCAGCCAACCGGCTTCGGCCACCTGGCCTCTCCCCGCCGCCAGCCCACTCCAGGCCCGCCCGGGCCCCAATCTGGGCCCGAGCCGGCCCACCGCTCGCCTGCGCTGGCGCATCTGTCCCCGACGCCAGAGCCTCCCCGCCGCCGCATCGTCCCTGCCGTCGGTCAGCCGCGCCGCCGGCCTGTCCCGCTCCCTCAGGAGCATCTGCCCCGAATGGCGCCGCCACCACCACCGCCAGCCTCGCGGACGCGCGCCGCCGCCGGCCAGCTCCCTCCGCCAGAGTTCCTCCGCCCTGTACCTCCTCCTCGCCACTTTTGTCGTCGTCCCGCACCGGATCCGGTCGGGCCTGCCCCGGATCCGTCGTGCCCGACCGCCTAGCGTCGTGCCCGCCGCCTCCGGTCGTCGGAGACCCGTCGCCGTGCCACCGCAGGTCCGATGCGCCGCCGGCCGCTGCTTCCCTTCGGCTGGAGCAACCGCCGCCGCCGGACATGTCTGGTTGGGGCGGACATGTCCGCGCCTCCCCCTCTTTTGTGCCACTTCCAAGTGGGCCCGTGTGTGCCACCGACGGACATGTCCGACCTGGTCCGGACAACGTCCACCCCGAGAGGTTGCTTTTTCTTCTAAGTCCCCAAAACTTCATATTCTGATGCATACTTTGTGATGTTGTAACTTTCTCTGTGTATGTCCAATTTGAGTATATGATATGTCAAAATGATCGTGGTGAGATGCTCTTCAGTTTGTTCCATTGTGGCCTGCTTGTTTGACTTCATCTAGATGCCCTAATCTCTGTTGCAAGAGTGCTACTTGTTTAAAACTGTTGTTACCTGTAATTTTCTTGCATACTTGTGATGCTTGTAACTTTGTGCATGTTTATCCAAATGGAGCATATGATATGTCAAAATGTTCATTGTTAAGTGCTCTACATGTTGGTTGCTGTAGCATTCATGTTAGGTGTCATATTCCCATGTTAATCTCTGTTGCAAAAGTGCATGTGGCTGTTAACTGCTGAAACTTGTTGTGAGATGCTGATTTGACTTGCTCATTGCTATTGATGTGTTTGTCTTCATGCCACATGCCAATATGTTTTAGAAGCACAATCATATGGTCTTTGCTGTGGTGCAATCCACTCTCCATGATTTTGTAATGCCCAGGATGGAGTTATACCTCCTACGTGTCGAGGCACGACTTAAAGGCATAAATCCATCCTAGAATGATCTCAAGTTTGGTATCTTTGCACGACTCATGTAAAAGAGGGATTAAATTGCAAAAGGAGATAGTTGGCTTACACTCGCCACTTCACACAATACATTACATAAGCAATACATCATTCAGAACATCACAACCCGACTACGGGTGAAGAACCAAAAGAAAGATACCAAAACAACATAAAGCCACAGGTCAGGATCGAATCCTAGTAGAAACCACTACTGAACATCGAAACGTCACAAGCAAACAGCCACACTCTTCAACGAGCTCCTGGTGAAGCACTGAACCAGCTTCTGCATCGAGCTCGGCTGAACCTGCATCTGGTGTGGTGAAGTAACTGTGAGCCACAGAGGACTCAGCAATCCCGTTCCCGGGTAACACGACTATTTAAGCCTTGGGTGAGGATAAGGCTGAAGAAAGAATGAGAGGTGAAGGAACAAACAAGAGTCTGCAGCAGCAACTAGCACTAACTTACGTAAAAGAGAGCGAGAAGAGAAGTGCATCGGTCGAAAGATGATCAGGAAGTGATCCTAACTAAAACCGGTCAAACATAACCCCACCGTGTTCAACTCCCGAATCCCTATTCGGAAATTGACAGTCACGGTACACACGCTGGTAGTGTATTGAAACATTGTGTCAAGTTATCTACAACCGGAATTAACAAGCTCCCATCTGCCACATAACCGCGGGCACGGCTTTCGAAAGTTCAAACCCTGCAGGGGTGTTCCAACTTGGCCCATTACAAGCCCACGATCCGCGAAGTCGCAACTCCATAGTTGGGAAGACCCGAGTATTCTCGGAATCCCGTGCTCAAGTTAAACCGAACTAAGGTAAGGCTAATCCAGCAAATCCTCCCGGCGTGTCGACACCCTGATAGTAGCCGCGCGTATCTAAGTCTCAGGACACGACCGGATGGGTGATGCTACAGGACCCAAACCTCGAGTTTCCCCGTGGTGGTTCCCGCAGGCTCCCCGTTTGGGACCAACACCATCGGCACTGGCCCCCCCTGCTATGTAGAAATAAAGGATCCTCGAGGGAGCGACCCTCTATGCAAATTTAATTAATTTAATTAAGTTGTTATTATGAGGCAAAAAGTACCAAATGTTGGGACTTGCTGGAAAAGACTTAGCACTTAGCGGTTTATCAAGGGGGTCCCATACACCCCAACCGTGTTAGGAACGCAAAATCAAGGAACATAACACCGGTTTATACGGTTCCTAACGGCATGAGTGGAACAAAACACCAAGCAAAAGGCTTAGCCTTCCACCCTGCCAGTATATAGATGATTTCATTTAGCATTTATATAGTGTGATATAACCCAACCAAACTTCAACATGAAGCAAGCATCTTCGGTCTTCACCTGCAACTAACAATGCTATAAGAGGGGCTGAGCGAAGCGTACTTAGCCAAGCAACGGTTTGCGTAGGTAGGGTGGTTAAACATGGCAATGGTTACAAGTAGGAGGCTGACAAGAAGACATGGGCATCGAGGCAAAACTAAAGATCGAGACTTCTAGCAAGAGGCAAAAATAGTAATGGTATCCGGGTTCGGTCATCTTGCCTGGGATTCCACAAGGAAGAAGAACGGATCCAAGAAGCAGACGGAGCAACAGACGAGCGGATCCTCACAACTCCGGAACAAAACCGAAGCTAACAAGAGAAGCAACCGGAAAGAAGCAAAACAACACGGTAAACACACAAGCATCAACATGGCAAGAGGTGAAGCATAAAGAAACTACACTATTAAGACATTTTAAATGAGGCCGGAATTAACAACAACATATCCGGAAAATCCCCATGAGCATGTTTAATAATTATAAGCAAACAACAATTAAACATTATAATGTTGTTAACATGATGCGGATGACATGATCAAGTTTATGCAAGTTTTATTAAAAGGTTGACTTAAACGAGATAAGAAGCATTTGTCACCGTGGTGGAAGAAAGGGTGCCACGGCAACGATCCGAAAATGATGCAACGCATCATATCGGTTCCGGTATCTCGTTAAGAGACCGGTGCAAAAGGTGACGAAGCGAGTCAAACGAGATGATGGGGTGTTCCCGTTGCCGGGTTCCCACGAGTCGGTGACGAGGCAACCGAGGAACATGACAAAAGGTGGAACGGGGCACGAAGCGCACACGGGAGACATTTCATACAACACAACAAGCACAAGCGTTCATCCACGGGGTCGCGTCTCGGGGTTATACCTTCGAAGCGTTCTCTCTCGAAGCGGTTCGAGAGCGTCGAGGAAGTAGCCGTAGTAGAGGAAGTAGTCGTTCACGGGTCTTCGGCGACGGTAGTGGAACACGTTGGCGTTCGTCGTGTAGGTGTACTCGGCCGTAGATGTACTTGCCGGTCTCGGTCCCGGTCGTAGTCGTACTCGGTCGTCGTGTAGGCGTTCCCGTTCGTAGACGTACTTGTCATCGGAGGGGTACTCGTCGGGTCGCCGTGGTACTTGTCGGTCATGTAGAGGTACTTGGCGTTTCCGGGCGTCGGTAGTCGTACACGTATGTAGTGGTACTTGACATATCATCGTGTAGTCGGACTTGACGCTTTGTAGAACTTGCGCATCGTCGTGTATCCGTTCACGAGTCATCTGACAAATCATCAGTACAACACGAGACACAAACAGTAGCAAAACACAAGGGGCAGCACGGGGAGGGCCACGGCTTGGCGCGGAGAGGAAGAGCTCGGGCGTGGTCTGGCTGCTGGAGACCGAAGAGGAGGGCCTTGGCGCGTGGAGGAGCCAGCGCAGGGTCGCGAGGCAGTAGGTCGGCTTGGCGCTCGGGGCCATGGAGGGTGCTGCCTGCGCGCTGCCGTGCGGATGAGGTAGAGGCCAGGCGCCGGGCTGAAGAAGAGAGGTCGGGCAGCGGCTGCTCGTCGCGCCGGAGGAAGGACGTCGAGGGGCCATGGAGCTGCTGCACCTGGTGAAGAAGGAGGCCAGGGAGGCGGCCTCCTGGCGATGGAGACGGAGGGAAGCGGCGGCCGGCGGTCGACGGGAGGACGGCCGATGCGGGGAGGCCGCGGCTGCTCCTGGTGCAAGGCCGGGCGGGGACGAGGCTGTAGAGGGAGGCGAGGGCGCGGCGCTGGCTAGCCTGCGCGGGGAGGAAGGCCGGGCACGGTCGATGGGGATCCTCGGCGCGAGGAGGGAGCGGTTCGCGGCGGAAGGGAGAGGCGCGGCGGTCTGCACTGGAGACGGAGCGAGAGCGAGGAAGAGATCGAAGGGGGCCGCGAGCGGAGGGAGTGAGCGAAGGGGAAGAGGAGAAAACGGACGAGAGGTTCGGGATGCTGCCTGGCGGCGCTGAGGGGGCTCGAGGGAGCGTGAGGGAGGCTGCGAGGGGTTGCGACCGGCTAGGGTTAGGTGGGGTTTGGGCCGGCTGAGGGGGAAGGAGGGCCCAAGAGGCTGAGAAGAGACTTGGGCCGCTGGGGGGGGGGGGAAAGGAGGAGGCCCAGATGGGCTGCGGCCTGAGGAAGTTGGACTGCTTTCTTTTTAAAAGATTTTTAGCAGATAAAACAAAAGAGAGAAAAAAAAGAAGGTGGTTAGGGCAAGAATTAGCACACGAGGTCAAAATCCCCGGGCTCACAAAAATGTCAGGGATTTAAATAAAATAGAAGGAGTTTTGGAAGGACCTCGAAACACTGAAAAGAATTATAGCAAGGGTTGAGGCAAGAATTAGGTCAAAGGTTATTTTTCCCGGGCTCGTAAAAATGAGCACGACCGGAGAAAAATACAAAAGGCAAGGACGGGAAATAATTCAAACATATTTGAATTTAATTCAAATAGGTTTGAACTAAGACGAGATTATTGAGGTGTCCAAAAATGTCCGGAATTTTGGAGGAGCCTCGAAACAACGGAAAGAATTATCGGCAAGGTTTTGAAGGTGAAACACGAAGTGAAAGACATGGGGAAATTATGCAAGTGTGTTATGGTGATTCCGAAGCAATGGAATAATTATTATATAGCTCCCTAAAATAATGAGAGACTTTTATATGTTATAAAGAGAAGACATCTTCCCTCGATTTAAATGGACCGAAGGTCCACACGGTTTATTTAGGTTGAGATGCAAAAATAAAATGTGACATGATGGAATGATGACATGATGCAATGCAAAAATAAATAACACATGCTCAAAAGAAACCCACGGGCAACCCGGAACATCTGGAATCTTCTGGAACCTTCTGGAATCTTCTGGGACGTCGGTCTCGGGCGTCACAACTCTCCCACACTAACAGAGGATCTCGACCCGAGATCCTAGAGATATCACCGGGTAAAAACGAAAGAGGAAGAGGTAAAACAAAGTTGCTTCTTTGACAAACGAGTTAAACCAAAGAACCATGAGAGGTTAAACAAGTTGAAAGAAGAATACAACGGAGATGAACGAATATGAAAACTCCGTTAGAAAAGAGGGACAAGGAGCATTATGAGAACCTTGAAGGTTGAAAGACATGAAACAAGAGCTCACGAACCAAAAGAATATGAAACTGCAATGGTATGGCCAAGGAATAAGAATGACAGAATTTGGACAGCACTCCGTCTGAAAATGGAAGGAATCGAACAAGAACTTTGAAAGTTGGAAAGATACTTGATGAAAAGAACAACATATTGCCTCCGAAACAATTAAAAGAATTGCACAAGGCGTAAGGACGATTCAGACAGCACTCCGGTTAAAAATAGTTAAAACTTGATAAGATGAGGGAACTTGAATGAAGAAACAACACTCCGGTTAAATGATAAGCAAGGGAAAGAACAAGATCTCGATAAAACGATAAGATGGTTTGGAGAGAGCAACATTACAAAGCCTCCGGAACGAAAGAATAGATGCTAGATTGTTGGAAAGAAAAGAACGGAGAAGAAAAAGACAACTTCTCTCAAAATTGAATTTGAAAGAGCATCCTTACGAAGAAGGGTTGAAAAGAGTTGTTGGAAATTCAACAACGAAAGAATAAGCTTCATGTGGGCTTATGGAAAACATCTCAAAATTATGAGGTGACAACCAGCCACTAACAGAAACGAAAAGCTTGGATTGAGATCAACAAGGAGATGAAAAACTTATTTCACTGGAATGATAAATGAAGAACTTGGGTCATTATAAGCACCATAATATCAACAATCCTTAGGGAAAGCTTTTAGGTGAAATACAACCCAAGATAACTCCAACAGATACAATGAGGGGTTGAAGGATCTCCTAAAGAGAAAGAAATGATGGTTTTAATTATCTCATTCCTGACAACTTGTGAATCATGAAACATGAAGGAATTAACAAGAATGACATAACACCAACTGAAAAGATAAGGTAGAAAGGATTGCAATTGGAAAGCATGATGAAGAATGCTTGAGCTCCAACAAGAAAACTTGATGAAGACTTCGAGGATGAATTAAATGATGAACCACCATGAAGAACTCCGATAATGAAAGCATGAGAAGTGAAAGATGAAAAGAATAAGATTCAAGGCCTGCGATGAATTAGATGGAGCTTGAAATGATATAATTGGAATAACTTGGAGCTCCGGAAAACAAGAAGAAGAACTTAGAACCAAGGATATGATATGATGAACAAGCTCCAGACAAAAGAATTAAACACTTGGAGGAAAGAATAAGAATTATGTCATGCATATCCTTTACCAATTTAAATTGATGACAACCAAAGGATTTGGCATACCACTTATTCTCGTTGGAAAGAATTAAAGAGAGATCTAGCACAAGCTCAGATAATTATTCAACAAAGCACCGGTAGGATTATGAAAAGAACAAATGAATTAAAACGATAACAACGGAAGGGTAAACTTGAATGAACCACCGTAAGAATATAGAGACGAACGAAGAGACATCAATGAAGAATATTTGGAGAACGAGGTTGAAAACTGAGAACGAAGAAATCTTCTGAAATGATGGCCTTCGGAGGAACACAAAGAAAAGAATTCATGAAGAATCTTGAGAGAACGGCCAAGATTTAAGAGAAACACTTCTCCGGTCTCCAATGTTGAGAGTGAAGACGAGAAATGCCATGAAGAATTGTTGAGCACTCCGGAATGAAGAATTAAAAGGTTGAACCAATGATGAAAAGAATTGAAAACGATCTTGGAGAAGGCATGTGACTGATGGAAATCATTCTTACGTCACATTTGAAAGAAATTTTAAAACAACTCCGGAAAATAGAAGAGTCAGGTAAGATCCTTGGAAAGACCTGTGGGTTAGGGCCCACTCAAAGAAATCACCGTTGGAAAAGATTGCTTAAGAGATATTGCACCGGTTGAATTAAAAGGCTTGGATAAGAAGACAATGCTCAAAATAATTTGAATGGATTAAGAATGGAATTATGAATCTTCAGCACTCCGGATATGAATAAGAGAGGAGAATGATTAATTGGTGCACCGGAATAAGAAAGCATTGTGAAAAGAGGAAAAGGATAAGATCAACAACGAAATCTTGAATTACATCCACCGGAAGAATATGAGAACAAAAGAATGATGAACTTGAAGCTCTTGAGCATCTTCACGATAAATCACCGGATAAGAACATTGATGGAAAAGAATGAAGAAATATCACATGAATAAAATGGATACTTCATCTGAGAAATCCATCTCCATAAAGAAAAGGGAGGGAGGGTGGGGAAAAGCAAAGATAACTTGGGATGAACAAAAAGGGCACCGGTTGAAAAAGAATTAACATGACCATCTCGATGATCAAGAAGGACTAGCACTCCCATAGAAATATGAGAACACCGATTAGGAAAGGTATGGAATCAACATTTGACATCGAAGCAACTCGAATACCAGAATCAAAACAAAACAAAGGATAGATGTTGCAGAAGAATCTTCACAATATCATTCGAACAGAGGATTGAACGAATGAATTCTGTAGGTACATCACTGGTCGAGAAGCCACTAGGAGAGCAAAATGAAAATAAAAAGGAACAAGGAACAGATAGAACAAACACAAGATAGAAGTTTCGTTCAACATCTTCGTGCTGAAAGCTCATGGAACGTGTTACAAAAGGGTTTTGTCATCCCCGGATCAGCATAGCCAAGGATCCTTTAAGATGCAACTCCCGATCAGAACAAGTCCATAAAACCACTTCACTCAATGTAGAACCCCAAACTTCATATCGAGCATCCGTTGGAAGAATACCTAGAACTACTAGATGAACCCACCTATAGATTTCCGAAAGTTTCCAGTTATGCAATCAGGTGTTGGGGATACACGGGAAGCACCGCGCAATCAACTCTAAACCTACATCCAGGTGTATCCATCCTTCAACACATAACCAGTCTTTCTCGGAAACTGTTTACCTCGGACCTTCGAAAAGCATCCACTATAACAAGCTATGGCAATACTCTCGAACTACCTCCCCAGTACTGGGTGATGTCGGGGTTATCTTGCCACTGGCCGTATAGGAGAGATTTTCGATGTCGGCCGTCTTAAGTATTTAGTACTGCCACGATATGCTTGTGTCAATGATACCCCGAAGCTCAACTCCTCGGGAACAGGAGGCATCGAGAACAATATCCTTGTCACAAGAACATCGAAACAATCCCAGAATACTCGCGAGATCCTAAAAAAAATTTGGTGCAATTTTTGAAAGTAGAAGAGATAAGAGTAATCGTCAGGAGTCCTCACCAGAGAGAAAGGGGATGAGAAGCAAAGAAATCCTACTCTCTGATATAATATAGGACTCAAAAAGTTTTTCAGTGTGTGCCTAGACTCAACCGTCAACGATTCGATCAATCAGTGGGGCTTCTAGGTCGGAGAAGGCTCTGAATACCAACTTGTAATGCCCAGGATGGAGTTATACCTCCTACGTGTCGAGGCACGACTTAAAGGCATAAATCCATCCTAGAATGATCTCAAGTTTGGTATCTTTGCACGACTCATGTAAAAGAGGGATTAAATTGCAAAAGGAGATAGTTGGCTTACACTCGCCACTTCACACAATACATTACATAAGCAATACATCATTCAGAACATCACAACCCGACTACGGGTGAAGAACCAAAAGAAAGATACCAAAACAACATAAAGCCACAGGTCAGGATCGAATCCTAGTAGAAACCACTACTGAACATCGAAACGTCACAAGCAAACAGCCACACTCTTCAACGAGCTCCTGGTGAAGCACTGAACCAGCTTCTGCATCGAGCTCGGCTGAACCTGCATCTGGTGTGGTGAAGTAACTGTGAGCCACAGAGGACTCAGCAATCCCGTTCCCGGGTAACACGACTATTTAAGCCTTGGGTGAGGATAAGGCTGAAGAAAGAATGAGAGGTGAAGGAACAAACAAGAGTCTGCAGCAGCAACTAGCACTAACTTACGTAAAAGAGAGCGAGAAGAGAAGTGCATCGGTCGAAAGATGATCA
>LR738713.1:756033544-756057330 GCA_902687465.1 Secale cereale | reverse complement strand
ATGCTGCCTGGCGGCGCTGAGGGGGCTCGAGGGAGCGTGAGGGAGGCTGCGAGGGGTTGCGACCGGCTAGGGTTAGGTGGGGTTTGGGCCGGCTGAGGGGGAAGGAGGGCCCAAGAGGCTGAGAAGAGACTTGGGCCGCTGGGGGGGGGGGAAAGGAGGAGGCCCAGATGGGCTGCGGCCTGAGGAAGTTGGACTGCTTTCTTTTTAAAAGATTTTTAGCAGATAAAACAAAAGAGAGAAAAAAAAGAGGGTGGTTAGGGCAAGAATTAGCACACGAGGTCAAAATCCCCGGGCTCACAAAAATGTCAGGGATTTAAATAAAATAGAAGGAGTTTTGGAAGGACCTCGAAACACTGAAAAGAATTATAGCAAGGGTTGAGGCAAGAATTAGGTCAAAGGTTATTTTTCCCGGGCTCGTAAAAATGAGCACGACCGGAGAAAAATACAAAAGGCAAGGACGGGAAATAATTCAAACATATTTGAATTTAATTCAAATAGGTTTGAACTAAGACGAGATTATTGAGGTGTCCAAAAATGTCCGGAATTTTGGAGGAGCCTCGAAACAACGGAAAGAATTATCGGCAAGGTTTTGAAGGTGAAACACGAAGTGAAAGACATGGGGAAATTATGCAAGTGTGTTATGGTGATTCCGAAGCAATGGAATAATTATTATATAGCTCCCTAAAATAATGAGAGACTTTTATATGTTATAAAGAGAAGACATCTTCCCTCGATTTAAATGGACCGAAGGTCCACACGGTTTATTTAGGTTGAGATGCAAAAATAAAATGTGACATGATGGAATGATGACATGATGCAATGCAAAAATAAATAACACAAGCTCAAAAGAAACCCACGGGCAACCCGGAACATCTGGAATCTTCTGGAACCTTCTGGAATCTTCTGGGACGTCGGTCTCGGGCGTCACAGATTTGCCTTGAGGTGACATAAACAAGCTTGTAAACATGCCATGCCAATGTTGTTGTTTTATACTTAGTGAAAAAACTGCTAAGTCTGGAATCTGTTAAACTGATGGTATGTTTGCTTGATGCCCCACTCAAATCCATGCTTGTTTTGGAGTGGACAATGATCATGTCTTGTTGTCCATGTTATGCTCTATCGATTCATGCCCTTGTTTGCATATATGACCTGTTGTAGCTTATTTATTTCTTGCTCTCAAGTTTCTATAAATTTAACCTATCAGACTTTTATCAGCATGTCCTATTTGGTGAAGCTTGTTGTTATTGATCCATGCCTCCTATGGAGTTGGCCCAATGGAGTTGTTTGATGTATGCTATGTATATTACATGTCCATGATCTTCATATACTTAGTGGAGTTGATATGCTTGTTGTTTTGTGCCTCCGAAGGCAGCATCATGATGATGTTTTTGACTTCCCAGATTTTGGCTAAGTATGGATAAATTTATTGCAACTTGCCATGCTTGGTTAATTGTGTTCCAGCAATCTTTTGGGTGTGTCCTAAGTTCATGATTGTTAAGTATCATGTCTATTAGACATACATGCTTCTTATTATCATTTTTGGGTGTTGTAGCTTATATTTACCTTGCTCCAAAGTTGCTATGTTGCTGATTTTGGACAGCTTGTTGTTATATCTTGTTTCATGTGTATATGTTGAACCGTTGCTCCGTTTTGAGCGTGCCCTATATGAAACTTGTGTGATTTTGAATGTAGAAGCATAATATCATGTTGTTTACATGTTTGGAGTGTGTTTGCTTGTTGTTTGGGTGCATCTTGCACCGTTGCCATGCTTGTCTTGTTTTGCTCATATCTTCTAGGCCGTAGCTCCAAATTAAACAAACTTTATATGAAACTTGACTAGAATTTTGAGTAGATCATCATGGTGCATGTTAACTTGCTGTTTAACAACTTTAACTTAAGGTTTGTTCAGATCTGGACCCATTTCAAAATGTGCATATGAGGGCTTACCGGAGTTGTTATATGTAGTTTCCGGCCTCATTTAAACTTGTTGTTTGGTGTTGTTCTTGTGTGCTTCATCCCTTGCCATGTATTGCATCATATAGACTTGTCTTGCATCATACTTGGTTGAGCATCTTGTCATTTTCTTGTGTTGTGTGTTTACCTTGTTGTGTGATTTCATCTCGCTTGTTCTTTTCCGTTGCGATCGTGAGGATTCGTTCGACTTCGCGTGGTTCGTCTTCAAGGCTTCCTCTTCGTTTTGTTCATGGACTCATTCTTCTTCCTTGTGGGATCTCAGGCAAGATGACCATCACCTTGGATACCTCTACTATCATTGCCATGCTTAGTGTCTCGATGGTATCGTTATATGTCGCGCTACCCATCTTTTTTGCCAGCCCCTCTCCTTGTTGCCATGAAACCTCTAACCTTTGGCACCTTCCTAGCAAACCACTGTTTGGCTATGTTACCCGCTTGCTCAGCCCCTCTTATAGCGTTGTTAGTTGCAGGTGAAGATGAAGATCGTTCCATGTTGGAACTTGTTGTTGGAATATCACAATATGTCTTATATATATTAACACACCTATATACTGGGCATGGGTGGAAGGCTTGGCCTTTTGCTCGGTGTTTTGTTCCACTCATGCCACCTTAGGAGCCGATAAACCGGCGTTATGTTCCTTGATTTTGCGTTCCTTACACGGTTGGGTATATGGGGACCCCTTGGCAGTTCGTATTTGAATAAAACTTCTCCAGCAAGGCCCGACATTGGTTTTAATTTGCTCATAATAAAAACTTAATTAATTAATTAATTGCATAGGGAGTTAGCGCTACCCGAGGATTCTTTCTACATAGCAGGGGGGCCAGTGCTGATGGTGTTGGTCCCAAACGGGGGTCCTGCAGGGCCACCCTGGGGAAACTCGAGGGCTGGATTTACCTGTAGCATCACCCATCCGGTCGTGGCCTGAGACAAGATACGCGCTGCTACTATCAGGGTGTCGACACACCGGGAGGTCTTGCTGGACTTGTTTTACCATTGTCGAAATGTCTTGTGCACCGGGAATTCCGAGTCTGAATGGGCCTTCCCTAAGATAAGGGGTAATAATATTATTATCTCTGCTGATCGTGAGAGCTTGTGATGGGCTAAGTTGGTACACCCCTGCAGGGTTATGATCTTTCGAAAGCCGTGCCCGCGGTTATGTGGCAGATTGGAATTTGTTAATGTCCGGTTGTAGAAAACTTGACAGAGGATCCGAAGTAAAACACACAACTGTGTGAGTAACCGTGACTGTCTCTTTTCACTTTGAGAAGAGAACACGGTGGGGTTATGTTTGACTCGTAGGTAGTTCAGGATCTTTAGCGATCATTACTAGTTTGCGACCGCTTGCGTAGATGCTCATCTTATTCTTGTACTCGTAAGTTAGCCACCACATATTGCTTAAATGCTGCTGCAACCTCACCACTTTACCTCCTCCTTACCCATTAAGCTTTGCTAGTCTTGTTACCCATGGTTATGGGATTGCTGAGTCCTCGTGGCTCACAGATACTACAACAACAGTTGCAGGTGCAGGTTTCCGATGACTTGACATGAGAGCGATGTCCGTTGTGTTGGAGTTCTTTCTTCTTCTTCTTCTTCAGTCTTGTGTTAGGTTCCTGGTCGGCAGCCTAGGATAGGAGATGCATGTCGTTGTGCTTTTCATGTTTGCATCCGTAGTTAGATGTCTTGTATTGATGATGTTGTATTCATGTGTCTTGTATGAATTGTTGTATCCCCCATGTATGTATGTAATGGTACGATGTAATGATATCCATCTTGCTAAGCGCCCGAAATGCGGTTGTGCCTCAATCACGTAAGTGTCACGTGATCGGGATAGAATCACATCTTGGGCCTGACACCTCCACACCATAGCGCATCGTCCTCCTACCTGGCACCACATCCGCCATGACCGCAAGCGCGAACGCTCTGCGGGAGAGCTTGTCTTCGGGGATGGAGCTCGAGGTCGCCGCCCTCGCTCAAGTCGCCGCACAAGCGGTGGCCACGCTGGCGGCCGACGACGGGAGCACCATCAGCCACGCGTCCTACTTGCCTCCGTCCAACATCCGGCACCGCCGAGGTCAGGGACTCCTCCGAGGATGAGTAGGGCATGGGAGGCGGCAGGGCATGGTGTGCCAACTGGCAGGTCCGTCTCCCATGTTCTACTTTTCCTCGCCGTAGACCACACCTTCACTTCACGGGTCTTGAACCCCACCCCCGTACATGGAGATCGCAGATGGAGGACGTTGGTCGCCGCCGTAGAATAGGTTTAGGGTCGAGTTTCTTTTATTTTTCTGTCCTATAAAAGTTTGAAATGTTATGAAAATATGTCGTGTTTGCATTAATCTCGGCCGGTGTATATGAACTTTCACAATAATATAGTATATTGTAGGAGTACTAGCAAGATGCCTGTGCGTTGAACGGAAGATCAAGATCTTGTGGGAGAAAAGGATGAACGAGGGAAGGCCTTATCTGCAAATGCACATTCACGCATTTCACATCTACGGGAACCTACGAAAGGGTTAACGTAAATTGCGTCTCTCTCTCTCCTCCCCTGATTTTCATGGTGGTGGGCCCCTCCCTCCCCCTAATCTACAATCAACTGCTCACACGTTTCACATTATGTTAATTACATAATTGGGACTACGTAGGTGTAGCATTACTCGTCCTAAAATACCCAACTAAGCCAACCTCCCACCATATCGCGCGGGAAAAGACCCGGCCGCGCCGTTTTAGTCGGGATTACCGGATTACTAGTAGTAGTATCGATGGATCGCGCGAAGCAACAAGTTTTTTTAGGGGGCGAAGCACCTAGTTTAAAAGGAAAAAAGGTGGTACACTCACAGCACCCCTGTCGCGGTCGTATTGCACCCCACACACGTTCGGTCCTGCACACGGCTCACGCAAACGGAACGCGCTTCGGCTTGCCTCTTCACTGACACGTGGGACTGCACTTGGAGAAACCGACCATGCGCCAAACTCCCCCCACCCACCGCGCGAAAATACCCACCCACCCACCCAAAAATTCCCCCCAAATCCTAGATTCAACCGCCCTTCGGGCAACTAGCCAATAATATTCCCGAAACCCCCTGCCCTCCCCCCGTCTCCCTCCACTCCATTCGCTCCGTCAAAGCCGCCCTTCCCGCCACGTCGATACGTCGGCGCCGCGGTTCGTCGAGGGGACGCACGGCAATCCTCTCGCTCCCACAGTACGCTCTCGTAGACTGCCGTCCTCTAGCCGTGCCTCCACCGCTGGCGACGTTCTTGTGGAGGCGCACGGCGGTCAGCACCGCCACCGCTGGCGGCATTCATGTGGAGACGCACGGCGGTCAGCTTCTCCCACGGTACGTGCATTCTAGACTGAGGCCCCGTGCATGTCAGTGTAGCTTTGAATGTTAGCTGACAGACGCTGTTAATCTCACTGTTTGCCAAAGTAGTTTACAGTCAATATGCTCTACTTAAGAAGCTTCCTTGCCCCGTTCTGCACTCAATCTGCTTAGCTGAGATGGCATGCCAAGGCCGATTAGTTGATAAAATATCCTGCCATATATTTATTGTGACGTAGATTGCCATGGTCTAGTAGCCAATCTGTTAGGTGAAATGGCTCTACACCGTTTTATACTTGATCTTTGTTACTGCGATGGCCTTCGATAGTACGATGGTTGTGTGCTCGGCCTCATTGACTGCTGAAACAGCCTGCCATAATTTAGCACTCAAATCTGTTTGCTGAATTAGCTTTACATATATTTCGTTACTTAGATCTGCTCGTACGAATATCTTGCCATAGCTTTAGACATCGACCTACGTATTTTCTTCTGGACTTCATAAAAAAGCATATATGTTTTCCTGTAATATCTAGTAGAAGAACTAATTTGTATGTCTAACAGATGGACAGGACTTGGATAACTTATGCTCGAGGATTCTTCGCTGCATATGTCGAGGGGGTTGAAAACTTCATGAACTTTATCAGAGCTGAGTACGGTGGTCTGAAATCAGATGTGCTCTGCCCGTGTAGCAGCTGTATGAGTTCAGTTACAAGACCCTAGTCAACTGTGCAAAATCATCTACATTTGTATGGGATGTCGGTCACATATACTAGGTGGGTTCTGTTGGGGAACGTAGCATAATTCAAAAAATTTCTACGCTTTCACCAAGATCCATCTAAGGAGACATCTAGCAACGAGCATATGAGAGTGCATCTACATACCATTTTGTAGATCGCGAGCGGAAGCTTTCGAAGAAGCGTGGATGAAGTAGTCGTACTCTTCTCGTTCTTCGTCACCGATGATCTAGCGCCGAACGGACGGCACCTCCTCGTTCAACACACGTCTGGTACAGCAACGTCACCTCCTTCTTGATCCAACAAGGGGGGAGGAGAGGTCGTCGGAGACCCAGCAGCACGACGGCGTGGTGATGGATGCAACGGGAATTCCTGCAGGGCTTCGCCGGCGCCCTATGGAGGAGGAGGAAGGTGTGACGGGAGGGGGAGAGGCGCCAGAGACTTGGGTGCGGCTGCCCTCTCCCCCCTCCCCCCCCCACATATATATATAGGGGGCCAGGGGGGTGTGCCAGCCCCTGCAGATGGGATCTGCAAGGGGGGGCGACGGCCTGGGGGGAGACTTGTCCCCCAAGGCATAGGGGGCGCCTCCCTCCCCTAGGGTTTCAACCCTAGGCGCATGAGGGAGGGCCCAGTAGGGTGAGCCAGCCCACCAGGGGCTGGCCCCTTTCCCCTTGCGGCCTAGGGGCCCCACCGGGATGGGTGGCCGAAACTGAACTTCCTATATATCATTCTTTACCTCCGGACCATTCTGGAACTCCTCGTGACGTCCGGGATCTCATCCGGGACTCCGAACAACTTTCGGGTTTCCACGTGCATGTATCTCTACAACCCTAGCGTTACCGAACCTTAAGTGTGTAGACCCTACGGGTTCGGGAGACACGTAGACATGACCGAGACCACTCTCCGGCCAATAACCAACAGCGGGATCTGGATACCCATGTTGGTTCTCACGTGTTCCTCGATGATCTTCATCGGATGAACCACTGTGTCAAGGATTCACTCAATCCCGTATGTTATTCCCTTTGTCCATCCGTACGGTACTTGCCCGAGATTCGATCGTCGGTATGCCCGATACCTTGTTCAATCTCGTCATGGCAAGTCTCTTTACTCGATCCGTAATCCATCATCCCATGACTAACTCCTTAGTCACCTTGAGCTCATTATGATGATGTCTTACCGAGTGGGCCCAGAGGTACCTCTCCGTCATACGGAGTGACAACATCCCAGTCTCGGTTCGTACCAACTCAACAGACACTTTCGGAGATACCCGATGTGTACCTTTATAGCCACCCAGTTACGTTGTGACGTTTGGCACACCCAAAGTATTCCTACGGTATCCGGGAGTTGTACAACCTCATGGTCTAAGGAATAAATACTTGACACCGAAAATCTTATGCATTACGAACTATACGATCTCGTGCTATGCTCAGGATTGGGTCTTGTCCATCACATCATTCTCCTAATGATGTGATCCCGTTATCACTGACATCCTATGTCCATGGTCAGGAAACCGTGACCATCTGCTGATCAACGAGCTGGTAACTAGAGGCCTACCAGGGACTCAATGTGGTCTATATATTCACACATGTATCGTTGTTTCCGTACAATACAATTCAAGCATGAATAACAGACAATTATCACGAACAAGGAAATACAATAATAATACTTTTATTATTGCCTCTAGGGCATATTTCCAACAGTCTCCCACTTGCACTCGAGTCAATAATCTAGTTACATTGTGATGAATCGAACACCCATAGAGTTCTGGTGTTGATCATGTTTTGCCCGTGGAAGAGGTTTAGTCAATGGGTCTGCAACATTCAGATCCGTATGCACTTTACAAATATCTATGTCTCCATCTTGAACATAATTCCGGATGGAGTTGAAACGGCGCTTGATGTGCTTGGTCTTCTTGTGAAACTTGGGCTCCTTGGTAATTGCAATAGCACCAGTGTTGTCACAGAAGAGAGTCATCGGGCTTGACGCGCTTGGAATGACTCCTAGGTCGGTGATGAACTCCTTCATCCAGACTCCTTCATGTGCTGCTTCGGAAGCAGCTATGTACTCCGCTTCACATGTAGATGCCGCCACAATGCTTTGCTTGCAACTGCACCAGCTGACTGCCCCACCATTCAAAATATATACGTATCCGGTTTGTGACTTGGAGTCGTCCAGATCTGTGTCGAAGCTAGCATCGACGTAACCCTTTACGACGAGCTCTTCATCACCTCCATAAACGAGAAACATATCCTTAGTCCTTTTCAGGTACTTCAGGATGTTCTTGACCGCTGTCCAGTGTTCCATACCGGGATCACTTTGGTACCTTCCTACCAAACTTATGGCAAGGTTCACATCAGGTCTGGTACACAGCATGGCATACATGATAGAACCTATGGCCGAGGCATAGGGTATGACACTCATCTTTTCTCTATCTTCTGTCATGGTCGGCGACTGAGCCTTGCTCAATGTCATACCTTGCAAAACAGGCAAGAATCCCTTCTTGGACTGATCCATATTGAACCTTTTCAATATCTTGTCAAGGTATGTACTTTGTGAAAGACCGATGAGGCGTCTTGATCTATCTCTATAGATTTTGATGCCTAATATGTAAGCAGCTTCTCCAAGGTCCTTCATTGAAAAACTCTTATTCAGGTAGGCCCTTACATTTTCCAAGAATTCTATATCATTTCCCATCAGCAATATGTCATCCACATATAATATGAGAAATGCCACAGAGCTCCCACTCACTTTCTTGTAGATATAGGCTTCTCCATAAGTCTGTATAAAGCCAAACGCTTTGATCACATCATTAAAGCGAATATTCCAACTCCGAGATGCTTGCACCAGCCCGTAAATCGAGCGCTGGAGCTTGCATACCTTGTTAGTGTTCTCTGGATCGACAAAACCTTCCGGCTGCATCATATACAACTCTTCCTTGAGGAAGCCATTAAGGAATGCCGTTTTGACGTCCATTTTCCATATCTCATAATCATAGAATGCGGCAATAGCTAACATGATTCTGACTGACTTCAGCATCGCTACGGGAGAGAAAGTCTCGTCGTAGTCAATCCCTTGAACTTGTCGATAACCCTTAGCGACAAGCCGAGCCTTATAGATGGTCACATTACCATCTGCGTCTGTCTTCTTCTTAAATATCCATTTGTTTTCTATGGCGTGCCTGTCATCAGGCAAGTCCACCAAAGTCCATACTTTGTTTTCATACATGGATTCTATCTCGGATTTCATGGATCCAAACCATTTATTGGAATCCGGGCCCGCCATTTCTTCTTCATAGTTCGAAGGTTCACCGTTGTCTAACAACATGATTTCCAGGACAGGGTTGCCGTACCACTCTGGTGCGGAACATGCCCTTGTGGACCTTTGAAGTTCAGTAGTAACTTGATCTGTTTCTTCATGATCATCATCATTAACTTCCTCCCTTGTCGGTGCAGGCACCTCAGGAATAATTTCCTGCGCTGCGCTACTTTCCGGTTCAGGAGGGGTGACTGTCACCTCATCAAGTTCTACTTTCCTCCCACTCACTTCTTTCGAGAGAAACTCTTTCTCCAGAAAGGATCCATTCTTGGCAACAAAGACTTTGCCTTCGGATCTGTGGTAGAAGGTGTACCCAATCGTTTCCTTTGGGTATCCTATGAAGACGCATTTTTCCGATTTGGGTTCAAGCTTTTCAGGTTGAAGTTTCTTGACATAAGCATCGCAACCCCAAACTTTCAGAAACGACAGCTTCGGTTTCTTGCCAAACCAAAGTTCATACGGTGTCGTCTCAACGGATTTTGACGGAGCCCTATTTAAAGTGAATGCGGCAGTCTCTAAAGCATAACCCCAAAAAGATAGCGGTAAATCGGTGAGGGACATCATAGATCGCACCATGTCCAACAGAGTACGATTTCGACATTCGGACACACCGTTACGTTGAGGTGTTCCGGGCGGTGTCAATTGTGAAACAATTCCATAGTTCCTAAGGTGCGTGCCAAATTCATGACTTAAATATTCACCCCCACGATCTGATCGTAAGAACTTTATTTTTCTGTCACGTTGATTCTCAACCTCATTCTGAAATTCCTTGAACTTTTCAAAGGTCTCAGACTTGTGTTTCATCAAATAGATATACCCATATCTACTCAAGTCATCTGTGAGGGTGAGAACATAACGATAGCCTCCGCGAGCCTCAACACTCATTGGACCGCAAACATCGGTATGTATGATTTCCAACAAGTTGGTTGCTCGCTCCATTGTTCCGGAGAACGGAGTCTTGGTCATCTTGCCCAAGAGGCATGGTTCGCACGTGTCAAATGATTCATAATCAAGAGACTCTAGAAGTCCATCTGAATGGAGCTTCTTCATACGTTTGACACCAATATGACCAAGGCGGCAATGCCTCAAGTATGTGGGACTATCATTATCAACTTTACATCTTTTGGCATCTACACTATGAATATGTGTATCATCACGTTCGAGATTCATCAAAAATAAACCATTGACCAGCGGGGCATGACCATAAAACATATCTCTCAAATAAATAGAACAACCATTATTCTCCGATTTAAATGAGTAGCCATCTCGCATAAGACGAGATCCAGATACAATGTTCATGCTCAAAGCTGGTACTAAATAACAATTATTAAGGTTTAAAACTAATCCCGAGGGTAGATGTAGAGGTAGCGTGCCGACGGCGATCACATCGACCTTGGAACCATTCCCGACGCGCATCGTCACCTCATCCTTCGCCAGTCTCCGCTTATTCCGCAGCTCCTTTGACGTTGCCGGCCTTCTTGTCTGCTAAGTATTTGGGGCAGTTCCGCTTCCAGTGACCCGTTCCCTTGCAATAAAAGCACTCTGTCTCAGGCTTGGGTCCATACTTTGGCTTCTTCCCGGCAACAGGCTTACCAGGCGCGGCAACTCCCTTGTCGTCCTTCTTGAAGTTCTTCTTACCCTTGCCTTTCTTGAACTTAGTGGTTTTATTGACCATCAACACTTGATGTTCTTTCTTGATATCCACCTCCGCTGATTTCAGCATCGAATACACCTCGGGAATGGACTTCTCCATCCCCTGCATATTGAAGTTTAACACGAAGCTCTTGAAGCTTGGTGGGAGCGACTGGAGGATTCTGTCAACGACCGCTTCATCTGGGAGATTCATTCCCAGCTGAGACAAGCGGTTGTGCAATCCAGAAATCTTGAGGATGTGCTCACTGACAGAACTGTTTTCCTCCATCTTACAGCTGTAGAATGCGTCGGAGACGTCATATCTCTCGACTCGGGCATGAGCTTGGAAAACCATTTTCAGCTCTTCGAACATCTCATATGCTCCGTGATTCTCAAAAACGCTTTTGGAGCCCCGACTCTAAGCTGTAAAGCATGCCGCACTGAACCAGGGAGTAATCATCACTACGCGACTGCCAGGCGTTCATAACGTCTTGGGTCGCCGGGGGGACGGGTGTATCACCTAGCGGTGCTTCAAGGACATATGATCTCTTGGCAGCTATGAGGATAATCCTCAGGTTACGGACCCAATCCGTATAGTTGCTACCATCGTGTTTCAGCTTGGTTTTCTCTAGGAACGCGTTGAAGTTGAGGGAAACTTGAGCGTGGGCCATTTGATCTACAAGAGATATTGTAAAGAATTTAGACTAATTTCATGATAATTGAGTTCATCTTAATCAAATTTTAATGAACTCCCACTCAGAATGACATCTCTCTAGTCATCTAAGTGATACACGATCCGAATCGACTAGCCCGTGTCCGATCATCACGTGAGACGGACTAGTCATCAACGGTGAACATCTTCATGTTGATCGTATCTTCTATACGACTCGTGTTCGACCTTTCGGTCTTCCGTGTTCCGAGGCCATGTCTGTACATGCTAGGCTCGTCAAGTAAACCCTAAGTGTATTGCTTGTGTAAATCTGGCTTACACCCGTTGTATGCGAACGTTAGAACCTATCACACCCGATCATCACGTGGTGCTTCGGAACAACGATCCTTAGCAACGGTGCACAGTTAGGGGGAACACAATTCTTGAAATTTTAATGAGAGATCATCTTATTTACTATCGTCGTTCTAAGTAAACAAGATGCATAAACATGATAAACATCACATGCAATCAATTAAAGTGACATGATATGGCCAATATCATCTTGCTCCTTGGATCTCCATCTTCGGGGCACCATGATCATCTTGTCACCGGCTCGACACCATGATCTCCATCATCATGATCTTCATCATCGTGTCTTGAAGAAGTCGTCACGCCAACTATTACTTCTACTACTATGGCTAACGTTTAGCAATAAAATAAAGTAATTACATGGCGTTTATTCAGTGACACGCAGGTCATACAATAATTAAGACAACTCCTATGGCTCCTGCCGGTTGTCAAGTTCATCGACATGCAAGTCATGATTCCCTATTACAAGAACATGATCAATCTCATACATCACATATATCATTCATCACATCTTCTTTGGCCATACCACGTCACATAGCACATGCTGCAAAAACAAGTTAGATGTCCTCTAATTGTTGTTGCAAGTTTTTACGTGGCTTCTATAGGTTTTCTAGCAAGAACGTTTCTTACCTACGCCAAAACCACAACGTGATTTGTCAATTTCGATTTACCCTTAATAAGGACCCTGTTCATCGAATCCGATCCGACTAAAGTAGGAGAGACAGACACCCGCCAGCCACCTTATGCATCTAGTGCATGTCTGTCGGTGGAACCAGTCTCACGTAAGCGTACGTGTAAAGTCGGTCCGGGCCGCTTCATCCCACAATACCGCCGAATCAAGATTAGACTAGTAACGGCAAGAAAATTGAGCAAACTCAAACGCCCACAACTGCTTTGTGTTCTACTCGTGCAAGATGTTACGCATAAGACCTAGCTCAGATGCCACTGTTGGGGAACGTAGCAGAATTCAAAAAATTTCTACGCTTTCACCAAGATCCATCTAAGGAGACATCTAGCAACGAGCATATGAGAGTGCATCAACATACCGTTTTGTAGATCGCGAGCGGAAGCTTTCGAAGAAGCATGGATGAAGTAGTCGTACTCTTCTCATTCTTCGTCACCGATGATCTAGCGCCGAACGGACGGCACCTCCGCATTCAACACACGTCCGGTACAGCAACGTCACCTCCTTCTTGATCCAGCAAGGGGGGAGGAGAGGTCGTCGGAGATCCAGCAGCACGACGGCGTGGTGATGGATGCAACGGGAATTCCTGCAGGGCTTCGCCGGCGCCCTGCGGAGGAGGAGGAGGAAGGTGTGACGGGAGGGGGAGAGGCGCCAGAGACTTGGGTGCGGCTGCCCTCTCCCCCCCCCCACATATATATAGGGGGCCAGGGGGGTGTGCCAGCCCCTGCAGATGGGATCTGCAAGGGGGGCGGCGGCCTGGGGGGAGACTTGCCCCCCAAGGCATAGGGGGCGCCTCCCTCCCCTAGGGTTTCAACCCTAGGAGCATGAGGGGGACCCAGTAGGGTGCGCCAGCCCACCAAGGGCTGGCCCCTTTCTCCTTGCAGCCTAGGGGCCCCACCGGGATGGGTGGCCCCACCCGGTGGACCCTCGGGACCCCTCCGGTGGTCCCGGGACACTCCCGGTGACCCCCGGGGATCACCCGATGGCCGAAACTGAACTTCCTATATATCATTCTTTACCTCCGGACCATTCCGGAACTCCTCGTGACGTCCGGGATCTCATCCGGGACTCCGAACAACTTTCGGGTTTCCACGTGCATGTATCTCTACGACCCTAGCATTACCGAAGCTTAAGTGTGTAGACCCTACGGGTTCGGGAGACACGTAGACATGACCGAGACCACTCTCCGGCCAATAACCAACAGCGGGATCTGGATACCCATGTTGGTTCCCACGTGTTCCTCGATGATCTTCATCGGACGAACCATTGTGTCAAGGATTCACTCAATCCCGTATGTTATTCCCTTTGTCCATCGGTACGGTACTTGCCCGAGATTCGATCGTCGGTATGCCCGATACCTTGTTCAATCTCGTCATGGCAAGTCTCTTTACTCGGTCCGTAATCCATCATCCCATGACTAACTCCTTAGTCACCTTGAGCTCATTATGATGATGTCTTACCGAGTGGGCCCAGAGGTACCTCTCCGTCATACGGAGTGACAACATCCCAGTCTCGGTACGTACCAACTCAACAGACACTTTCGGAGATACCCGATGCGTACCTTTATAGCCACCCAGTTACGTTGTGACGTTTGGCACACCCAAAGTATTCCTACAGTATCCGGGAGTTGTACAACCTCATGGTCTAAGGAATAAATACTTGACACCGAAAAGCTTATCCACTACGAACTATACGATCTCGTGCTATGCTCAGGATTGGGTCTTGTCCATCACATCATTCTCCTAATGATGTGATCCCGTTATCACTGACATCCTATGTCCATGGTCAGGAAACCGTGACCATCTGCTGATCAACGAGCTGGTAACTAGAGGCCTACCAGGGACTCAATGTGGTCTATATATTCACACATGTATCGTTGTTTCCGTACAATACAATTCAAGCATGAATAACAGACAATTATCACGAACAAGGAAATATAATAATAATACTTTTATTATTGCCTCTAGGGCATATTTCCAACAGGTTCATCATGGTGAAGCTGTGAACATCAATGTTATTGACTCCGTGGAAGCAGCAAATCACCATCTTGATCTGCCTGATGCTTAGGTGGAAGAGGAGGAGGAGGAGGTGGTGGCGGAGCCAGTGAGTTTGACCAACATAGAAACAATGCTATTAAATGCCCGTGCATTCCATGAACTTTCACCTGCAGAAGAAAAACGGTGGGCCCGCATGTTGGAACAATGCAACGTGGCTGTCACCCCAGGAAATAAGCTGTCAGTATTCTCAGCTATGGTCACCTTTCTTCAGGTGAAGACATCTGAGCGGATGACCAACAAATCATTCGATGCGATGTTGGCTGCTTTCCGCAAAGCTTTCCCAGATGCGTCTGAGCTGCCACACACCTACAGTAAAATGAAGAATTTCCTTCGTGCAGTTGGAATTGGATATGATATGATCCATGTTTGTAAGAATAATTATGTTCTGTTCTGGAAGGATTATGCCAACTTAAGTGAATGCCCGAAATGAAAATCATCAAGATGGAAAGATGGCGATGCTGTGAAGAGGATTCCTCATAATTTTCTGAGACATTTTCCATTTACACCAAGATTGCAGAGGTTGTTCCATGATGTTGAAACAAGAGAGGATGTACTATAGCATTTTAGGAACCAGGAGTACAGAGATCAGAATGTAATGAGCCATCCATCACATGGTAGTGAGTGGAAAAGCTTCAATTAGAAGCACAAAAAGTTTATTGTTGACCCGAGAAGCATTAGACTTGGCTTAGCTTCAGATGGATTTAACCCATTTGGCCACCAGAGCGCCACATATAGCATGTGGCCAGGGCTTGTTATCCCTTATAACATGTCTCCAAATGTCTGCACCAAAGAATCAAACTACATGATGGCCTTGCTCATCCCAGGTCCAAAAAGTCCTAGAAAGGATTTTGATTTGTTCATGGAGCCTCTTGTGGAGGAACTTCAACAGCTATGGAGGGGTGTTCTCACTCCAGACCTATATAGAATCCCACCAGCTGATTTCTTTCTGCGTGTTGTTATAATTTGGTGCATCCATGATTATCCGGCTTTGGGCACTATGTCAGGGCGAACGACACATGGTTACAATGCATGTGTTCGCTGTGACAGGAATCCGCTGTTGTACGGAATACTTAGCAAGATCTGTTACATTGGACACCGCCGTTTCCTAGCCAAGGACAAGCCGCATCCTAGAAAATACCAAAGACATGTGTTCAATGCAAAGCATGAAAACCGTGATGCGCCAAAGAGGCTCACCGCCGAAGAGTTGTAAGTGGAATTAGAGAAGGTCAGCATATTACACCAGGAAACCATCCTGATAATGGTAGCGGGAAAAGGAAGTGTGGCAGGGCAGAAGAGAGATTATTGTTTACCCGTAGGTCCACTTTGTGGGACTTGGAGTATTGGAAAGATTTGGGTCTGTGGCATAATCTTGATGTGATGCACATCGAGAAAAATATATGTGACAGCATTATCCGCACACTTCTTAATATTGAAGCCAAGATGAAAGATACCTTAAAATCTAGGGTTGATTTGACACACCTGGGTATCAGACATGATTTGCACGTGCAAGATGAAGGTAAACCACGGGATATGGCACCAGCTGTGTACGTCTTGGACAAGGTAAAAAAGAAAAGAATTATGCGAGGTCCTGTCACGTGTGAGATTACCACATGGATTTGCTTCCAACCCTGAAAGGAGAGTCGGTGCAGATGGAAACAAGGTACAAGGGTTGAAAACGCATGACTGCCATGTCCTACTTCAAAGGGTTTTACGTGTTATCCTTAGAGGATTGGGCCGCCCCGACTTATACAGAGCAGTTGCAGAGTTGGGACAATTCTTCAGGGAACTCTGCAGTAGAAATATCAGGATAGATGCTTTGGAGCCTCTTAGAGACAAGATACCAACTATCCTATGCGACCTTGAGAAGATATATCGTCCAGCCTTCTTTGATGTGATGATGCATTTGGCTGTTCATCTACCTCATGAGGCACTACTTAGAGGTCTAGTACAGTATGGCTGGATGTACCCTATTGAAAGGCGGCTAGGCACTTTCAAGGGGTATGTTAGGAACAGAGCTAGACCTGAGGGTTCCATTGCAGAGGCCTACATTGCTACAGAAGCGTTGACATTCTGCTCAGAATACATTGAAACAGCTGATCAGCTTAGCAAAGAGGTGGATGAAGACAATCCCGGGCTCAATGTTTTCGATTTTTTTTCGAGTTACAGGGAAGAGTCGACAAGAGAAAAACCTAAAGATTTTGACAAAATGGTTTGGTATGTGTTGAATAACTATCCTGAGATACTACCTTATATCAAGTAAGTGCTAAGTACTGCAGCTTATACATCATAATCAACTAAACTTGCAGCGCATTCTTATATATTTAGATGTTTGACGCGATCACTATGTTGTGCAACATCTACAAAAAGGAGTTACTGCCGCAAAATCCAAGAAACATTGACAAACTGGTTATGGCAGGATTTGCGAAATGGTTCAAGAGCCATGTAACCTTTTGAATTGCACTGTCAGTTTTTTTAATATATTGAGTACATAAGATGATTAGCTTGTCTATTTTCTAACCAGAGGTTAAGAAGACGCGGGAGGATCGGCAGGCAGTTGACGATGCCCTTTACTCACTAGCAATGGGTCCTGATACTCGGGTAAGACATTATTGAAGGAAATATGCCCTAGAGGCAATAATAAAGTTATTATTTATTTCCTTTTATAATGATAAATGTTTATTATTCATGCTAGAATTGTATTAACCGGAAACTTAGTACATGTGTGAATACATAGACAAAACAGAGTGTCCCTAGTATGCCTCTACTAGACTAGCTCATTGATCAAAGATGGTTATGTTTCCTAACCATAGACATGAGTTGTCATTTAATCAACTGGATCACATCATTAGGAGAATGATGTGATGGACTAGACCCATTCGTTAGCTTAGCACTATGATCGTTTAGTTTTACTGCTATTGCTTTCTTCATGACTTATACATGTTCCTATGACTATGAGATTATGCAACTCCCGAATACCGGAGGAACACCTTGTGTGCTATCAAACGTCACAATATAACTGCGTGATTGTAAAGATGCTCTACAGGTGTCTCCAAAAGTGTCTGTGGTGTTGGCATAGATCAAGAATAGGATTTGTCACTCCGAGTGTCAGAGAGGTATCTCTAGGCCCTCTCGGTAATGCACATCATAATAAGCCTTGCAAACAATTGACTAATGAGTTAGTCACGAGATGATGTATTACGGAACGAGTAAAGAGACTTGCCAGTAACGAGATTGAACTAGGTATTGAGATACTGACGACCGAATCTCGGGCAAGTAACATACGGATGACAAAGGGAACAACGTATGTTATTATGCGGTTTGACCGATAAAGATCTTCGTAGAATATGTAGGAGCCAATATGAGCATCCAGGTTCCGCTATTGGTTATTGACCGGAGATGAGTCTCGGTCATGTCTACATATTTCTCGAACCCGTAGGGTCCGCACGCTTAACGTTTCATGACGATCGGTATTATGAGTTTATGAGTTTTGATGTACCGAAGGTAGTTCGGAGTCCCAGATGAGATTATGGATATGACGAGGAGTCTCGGAATGTCCAGATGTAAAGATTGATATATTGGACGTCTATATTCGGACACCGGAAGTGTTCCGGAAGAGTTTCGGATTAAACGGGAGTGCCGGAGGGGTATCGGTACCCCCCGGGGGAACTAATGGGCCACTTGGGCCCTTAGTGGAGAGAGAGAGGGTTGGCAAGGGCTGGGCCGCGCGGCCCTCCCACTTGGTCTAAATTGGACAAGGAAAGGAGGGGGGCGGCGCCCATTTCCTTCTCCCTCTCCCTCTCCTTCCTTCCCCCTCTCCCTCTTGGTGGACTCCTACTAGGAATAGGATTGGAATCCTATTCCTAGTTGGATTGGCCCTCCTAGGGCGCGCCATAGGGGCCGGCCGGCCTCCCCCCTTGCTCATTTATATACGTGGGCAGGGGGCACCTCAAGACACACAAGTTGATCAAGTTGATCTCTCCCAACCGTGTGTGGTGCCCCCCTCCACAGAAACACACCTCGGTCATATTGTTGCAGTGCTTAGGCGAAGCCCTGTGCCGGTAGCTTCATCATCTCCATCACCACACCGCCGTGCTGACGAAACTCTCCCGCGAAGTTCTACTGGATCAAGAGCTCGTGGGACGTCATCAAGCTGAACGTGTGCTGAACGCGGAGGCTCTGTACATTCGGTGCTTGATCGGTTGAATCGCGAAGAAAGTTCGACTACATCAACCGCGTCACTAGACGCTTCCGCTCCCGGTCTACGAGGGTACGTAGACACACTCTCCCCTCTCGTTTCTATGCCTCTAGTAGATAGATCTTGCGTGATCGTAGGAATTTTTTTGAAATACTACGTTCCCCAGCAGTGGCATCATGAGCCAGGTCTATGCGTAGATGATATGCACGAGTAGAACACAATGAGTTGTGGGCGAGAATAGTCATACTGCTTACCAACATGTCATACTTTGTTTCGGCGGTATTGTGAGATGAAGCGGCCCGAACCGACATTACGCGTACTCTTACGCGAGACTGGTTTCATCGTTACGAGCACTCATTGCTTAAAGGTGAATGGCGGGTGTCTGTTTCTCTCACTTTAGCTGAATCAAGTGTGGCTATGCCTGATCCTTGTGAAGGTTAAAACATCACATACTTGACGAAAAATCGTTGTGGTTTTTGTATGCGTAGGTAAGAATGGTTCTTGCTAAGCCCTTAGCAGCCACGTAAAACTTGCAACAACAAAGTAGAGGACGTCTAACTTGTTTTTGCAGGGCATGTTGTGATGTGATATGGTCAAGACATGATAAGTGATACGTTATTGTATGAGATGATCATGTTTTGTATAGTTATCGGCAACTGGCAGGAGCCATATGGTTGTCGCTTTATTGTATGAAATACAATCGCCATGTAATTGCTTTACTTTATCACTAAGCGATAGCGATAGTCGTGGAAGCAATAGTTGGCGAGATGACAACGATGCTACGATGGAGATCAAGGTTTCGCGCCGGTGATGATGGTGATCATGATGGTGCCTTGGAGATGAAGATCAAAAGCACAAGATGATGATGGCCATATCATGTCACATATTTTTGATTGCATGTGATGTTTATCTTATTATGCTTCTTATTTTGCTTAGAACGACGGTAGCATTATAAGATGATCCCTTGCAAAATTTCGAGGTACAAGTGTTCTCTCTGAGTATGCACCATTGCGAAAGTTCGTCGTGCCGAGACACCACGTGATGATCGGGTGTGATAAGCTCTACGTTCACATACAACGGGTGTAAGCTAGTTTTGCACAAGAAGAATACTCGGGTTAAACTTGATGAGCCTAGCATGTACAGACATGGCCTCGGAACACTGGAGACCGAAAGGTCGAGTGTGAATCATATAGTAGATATGATCAACATAAGATGTTCACCATTGAAAACAACTCCATCTCACGTGATGATCGGACATGGTTTAGTTGATTTGGATCACGTGATCATTTAGATGACCAGAGGGATGTCTATCTAAGTGGGAGTTTGATACGTCCATTTTGCATCATGCTTATAAGTTGATATTTATTGCATTATGGGCTGTTCATACATGTTTTGTCACAATACTTATGCCTTTTCTCTCTTATTTTGCAAGGTTTACATGAAGAGGGAGAATGCCGGCAGCTGGAATTCTGGGCTGGAAAAGGAGCAAACTCTGGAAACCTATTCTGCACAACTCCAAAAGCCCCGAAACTCCACAGAACATTTTTCGGAAAATATAAAAAATATCTGGCGAAAGAAACCCACAAGAGGGGCCACTGGCTGGCCTCGAGGGTGGGGGCGCGCCCCCCTTCCCATGGCGCGCCCCCCTGCCTTGAGTGCCAGCCGATGGGCCCCTGGTGTCCATCTTCTCCTATATGAAGCGTTTGACCTGAAAAAAAATCAAGGAGAAGCTTTCGGGACCAGACGCCGCCGTCTCGAGGCGGAGCCGAGGCGGAAACCAATCTAGGGCTTCGGCAGAGCTGTTCTGCCGAGGATACTTCCCTCCGGGAGGGGGAAATCGTCACCGCCGTCATCACCAACAACTCTCCCATCTTGGGGAGAACTATCTTCATCAACATCTTCACCAGCACCATCTCCTCTCAAACCCTAGTTCATCTCTTGTATCCAATCTTTGTATCCAAACCTCAGATTGGTACCTGTGGGTTGCTAGTAGTGTTGATTACTCCTTGTAGTTGATGCTAGTTGATTTATTTGGTGGAAGATCATATGTTCAGATCCTTTATGCATATTAATACCCCTCTGATCATGAACAATATTATGTCTTGTGAGTAGTTACTTTTGTTCCTGAGGACATGGGAGAAGTCTTGCTATTAGTAGTCATGTGAATTTGGTCTTATTTCGATATTTTGATGAGATGTATGTTGTCTCTCCTCAAGTGGTGTCATGTGAACGTCGACTACATGACACTTCACCATTATTTGGGCCTAGAGGAAGGCATTGGGAAGTAATAAGTAGATGATGGGTTGCTAGAGTGACAGAAGCTTAAACCCTAGTTTATGTGTTGCTTCGTAAGGGGCTGATTTGGATCCATATGGTTTAGGCTATGGTTAGGTTTACCTTAATACTTCTTTTGTAGTTGTGGATGCTTGCATTAGAGGTTAATCATAAGTGGGAGGCTTTTCCAAGTAAGGGCAGAACCCAAGCACCGGTCCACCCACATACCAAATTATCAAAGTACCGAACGCGAATCAGATGATCGTGATGAAAACTAGCTTGACGATAATTCCCATATGTCCTCGGGAGCGCTTTACCTTGCATAAGAGTTTGTCCAGGCTTGTCCTTTGCTACACAAAGGATTGGGCCACCTTGCTGCACCTATTTACTTTTACCGTTTGTCACTTGCTACCAATTATCTTATCACAAAACTATCTGTTACCTATAATTTCAGTGCTTGCAGAAAATACCTTACTGAAAACTGCCTATCATTTCCTTCTGCTCCTCGTTGGGTTCGACACTCTTACTTATCGAAAGGACTACGATAGATCCCCTACACTTGTGGGTCATCAATACTCTTTTCTGGCGCGGTTGCCGGGGAGTGAAGCGCCTTTGGTAAGTGGAATTTGGTAAGGAAAAATTTATATAGTGTGCTGAAATTTATTGTTACTTGTTACTATGGCTCAAAATCCCTTGAGGGGCTTGTTCGGGGTATCTTCACCTCGAGCAGAAGAGCAAAGAGTTGCTCCTCAACCTACTGCACCTATTGAAAATGTTTGCTTTGAGATTCCTTCGGGTATGATAGAGAAACTGCTTGAAAATCCTTATACATCAGACGGAACACTTCACCCCGATTTACATCTAATCTATGTGGATGAAGTTTGTGGATTGTTTAAGCTTGCAGGTGAAAGATCGTGGATGTCGCCTAGAGGGGGGTGAATAGGCGCTTTAAAATAATTATGGTTTAGGCTCGAACAAATGCGGAATAAACCTAGCGGTTAATTTGTCAAGCACAAAACCTACAACAACTAGGCTCACCTATGTGCACCAACAACTTATGCTAAGCAAGATAAACAACTAGGTGATAGCAAGATATATGACAAGAAACAATATGGCTATCACAAAGTATAGTGCATAAGTAAAGGGCTCGGGTAAGAGATAACCGAGGCACGCGGAGATGACGATGTATCCCGAAGTTCACACCCTTGCGGATGCTAATCTCCGTTTGGAGCGGTGTGGAGGTGATGGGCCTCGAACCCCTCGTTGGTTACCCCAAGTGGAAGGTGTAAGATGCAGTAAGTAGAAGTGTTTTCCCTTAGCAAAGATGCCAAGGATCGAATCCCCAGAGACTCCTAGGTTCAACAAGTAGGTGTCAATTGCTACGGCGCCAGATTAGTAGCAATCAACGTTGACCTGCACACAGATACAAATAACTTTGCTCCCAACGAGTACAGAGAGGTTGTCAATCCCTCCGGCCTTGTAGTTCACAAAGGGTTAAAAGCAATGATAGTAGTGATAGATAGTTTTTGCAATAGTAAGTAAATAGCGAAAAGTAAATAGTGGATGTGATCAATGATGGTAATATGGACCGGAGTCTCATGATGTTCACTAGTGATGTCTCTCTCCCAAAAGACGATAAAACAGCTATGTGAGGTAAACAAATTACAGCTGGGCAATTGACAGGACCACGAACGCAAACCAATGCTGACTACATTGCAAGAAAGGTTGAGGTTCAAAGCATGGGAAGTACGCCAAAGTAAGTAGACCGAAATCCATCAATATCTACTACTAATCATCCACCTTGAGATATCTATCCAGAACATCTCGCTGGTATTAAGTTGCGAGTCCCACCGATAGTGTAAACTCAATGCAATAGACAACTGCATTAAAAGAACTTTGCGTAAAGTAAACAATCCTTGCACCCGCGGGCACAAGCACCGTTGTTTTCCCCCTTGTGGCAACAGCACATCCCCTAGACTCATGTTTCTGTCACTCAAGCTAGTCATCGAGGGGCATGAACCCATAATCGAGCATAACGTTCCCTCTTGGAGTCACTACCTATTACTCGGCCAAAGCAATAAATAACAACGGAGAACATGCAAGAATTACTTATGAACTAAAATATAAAAGAGGTGAATCAAATATATTACTCAAGATCAATCTGAACATAATCTCATAATCCATCGGATCCCAGCAAACTCAACATAGCAACAGCATAAGGATTACATAGGTGCCTCGATCATGTAGGGCAGCTCATGAGGACTAATTAGTGAAGCACAAGAACGGGAGGAGAACATCACATAGCTACTGGTCATGGACTCATGGTCCAAGGGAGACTACTCACGAGTCATCCGGGAGGCGTCCATGGCGGTGGAGAAGCTCCCGGTGGTGATCCTCCCCTCCGGCAGGGTGCCGGGAAGAGTTCTCCTGGTGCTCCCGATCTTGGAAGCGGCGGCGGCGGCGGAACCGAGATGGGATCGCGAAAAGAGTTCCTGTTCTGAGGGTTACGGAGGGTCCTTTAAATATATGCCAAAGTAGGGCATCGGGGGAGCCTCGGGGGGCCCAAGCGCCCCCCCCCCCCCCC